>PVIW01000880.1:240433-355002 GCA_004026585.1 Noctilio leporinus | reverse complement strand
CACAGTATTAACCCTCCAGAAAAGGGGTCACCATAAGGAAGGAGGTCTTTTAGTTAAGCCAATGTATTTCTTTAAAAGAAAGAAAGAGCCCTGGCTGGTGTGGCTCCGTGGATTGGGCACTGGCCTGCAAACCAAAAGGTTGCTGGCTTGAATCCCAGGCAGGGCACATGCCTGGGTTGTGGGTCAGGTTCCCAGTCGGGGGCACGGAGAGAGGTGACCACATGTTGATGTTTCTCTCCTTCTCTGTCTCCCTCCCCACCCCTTCTCTAAAATAAGTAAATAATTTTTTTTTTTTAAGTAGACTTTGGGACAAAACAACAGCATGAAAGGATAGGGCAGATTGCAAGCACTTGGCAGGGCAGCTGCCACATAGTAGGCCCTCAACAAACACTCGAGAGCCTATGCACAGTGCCCTGCAATGCACAGGTTTTTCTTAAAAGACAAGAAAGGCCAGGGACTAGCTCACTGAGAATCCAACCAGACGCCCAAAGACCCACAACGGAGAGAAAGGGCAAGAGAAACACCTTGGAAACGGGAAGATTTGTGTTATCCTGTTGGTGCAGAATAAAACGCGCCAGGATCTGCCACAGTTACTGGCGTGGGGGTGGGGCACGGAGGACAGCAGGCTGTTGGGCCAGGAATTCCACCCGTGGGCCTGTTTGGAAAGAAGACCTGGACCCCCGGGCTCTTCTGTTTCCCAGTCTTCTGTCAACCACACGTCCAGACCTGGGCTTCGTGACAGCGCCAGTCACAAGGATGGTTTCCTCGCATGCGGCAGAAGGTCCCACCAGAGTCCTGCTCTCCCCTCGCAGGGGTCCTGGGTCACGTGGGCGTGGCTGTGGATGACAAAGCTACAAATGGTTCACCTAGAAACCAGTGCGCTGTGTCACAGGCTGGCCCGGAGCCCTGAATCCCAGTGTCAACTTCTAGCGCAAGGTTGTGAATCACATCTCACGATCAATGGGTGGTCCTGCATGGCCTTCAGCAACGACAGCCATCACCCCAAGGCCACTGGTTTGAATCCCAGGCAGGGCACATGCCTGGGTTTCGGGCCAGGTCCCCAATTGGTGAGCCACCCTGATATCTGCCTCCCAAGAGGCAAGAGGACCCCATGGAAGCCAGGCTTCGCCACTTCTTGTCACAGTCCCACACTGTTACCCCTGTCTGACACCCTCCTCCCGCCTCCTCTTGTTGGAGGTCCTGAGGATGCTGCTAACCTTGACCAGCATATCTTCACAAGCCTGTGGGCATATCAGCAGTCCCCTGACCTCGGTGACTGGCCCAGCGTGGGGCCCGTGACCCAGTCCGAGCCAGTGAGCCCAGTCGGGACTTTCCTGTAGCTTCCGTGACAAAGATGTCCTCGGTTTTCTCCTGTTTTTGGTGATGGAAGGAGGAGAAGGGAGACCACCAAGGGGAGTCAACAAACAGACAACAGAACAGAGATGGGGAAGCCACAGGACTAGACACCAGGGCCCTGCGAGGTGTGGGACTCCAGCCACACAGCACGTTCAGTCAGGCCCTGGAGCGCGCTGACCGAAGCCCTGAACCCAGTGGGTCCCGAACTGCCACACACCTCGCTGTGGGGTGCCATGAGCTAGTGCAGCCCTTTTAAAAGCCACCGGAGGCCCTGGCTGGTGGCTCAGTGGATAAGGCACCAGCCTGCGAACCCAAAGGTCGTTGGTTCGATTCCCAGCCAGGGCACAGAACCAGGTTGCAAGCCAGGTCTCCAGTCAGGTCCGTGGCTGGAGGCAGGTGAAAGGCAACCACACATGGATGTCTCTCTCCCTCTCTGCCTCTCTCCCTTCCCCTCTTCCTAAAAATAATAAATAAAATCTTTTTAAAAAATTATTAAAAAAAGTAAAAGCCACCGGGAACAGGGATTTCTACAACTTGAATCTGAATGCATACTAATCAGAACCATCTCAATAAACCCTGTGAAAGCCCCGTAGCCAGCGATGCTGGACAGGACAGCCGGCTGGCTGGTCAAAGGTGAGGCCAGGACCCAAGGTCTTGTGATGTGGAAGCACCAGGAAAGGGCCATGTTTCTCAAATTCTCAACGGTTCCCGCCCTGACCCACGTGACTCCGCGGGTTGGGTGTGGTCCTGTAAAGGGAAAGGTCACACAGGTTTGATTCCAGGTGGGTCAGGTCACACACTTGGGTTGCAGGTTTGGTCCTCAGTGGGGGCATGAATGAGTGGCAACTGATTGAGGTTTCTCTCCCTCTCCTTCTGTCTCCTTTCCCTTCTCTTTAAAAATAAATAAGGATCCCTGGCTGGTGGCACAATGGATAGGGCACTGGCCTGGGAACCCAGAGGTCGCTGGTTCGATTCCCAGCCAGGGCAACATAACCAGGTTGCAAGCCAGGTCTCCAGCCAGGTCTGTAGCTGGAGGCAGGTGAAAGGCAGCCATACATGGATGTCTCTCTCCCTCTCTGCTTCTCTCCCCTTCCCTCTCTATGAAAAATAATAAATGAAATATTTAAAAATATATATAAATAAATAAGGAACATTCTTCAAAAATTCCCAACAGTTCTCAAACTTTCCATGTTGGTCCCTCCTGATGGTGGAGGGCAAGAGTCGCACAGTGAGGCCCCGAAATGGCTCTTCGCTGGGTTCACTGTCAGGAGGCCATTGAACTCTGGTAACGGGCAAGTGACTGTAACTGCTCTCTCAGCAGGGACAAGGAGCCAGGGGCCGGGCCAGGTCAGCCAGGCGGCAGAAAATCGCCAGGAGACCTGGGTGGCCAAAGACGGCTTTAGCCTTATCTCTGCGTTAACCTTTTACAAAGGAACATCTTCGTCAAGTATTCCTATCAGTAAAAATTAACTTTGAAACCAGCAGAGGTCCCAACAAGTCATGCGATGGCATTTCGATGGAGTCGGCTGCTTTCCTCAAAGAGCAGCAGATCTCTCACCCCGCCAGTCAACGAAACACTCTGCACGGATGTGGACACCTGCTTTTCTGGTAGATTCAGAACTGGGGCATCTGGCTCCCCGGGAACCAGCTTCTCCTATCCAGGGCCAGGGAAGCAAGCATCATAATCCACTTCCCAGGCTCTCCTGGTTCTCTTCCGGCCCCCGCAATTCTGGAAAGACACAGCTGCGGCCTGGTTTCTCCGTCCCCCGGGGTCCTCTCCCCATGAAGCAGACAGACCAAGCCAGGCAGAGCCAGAAACTCGGGGGCCACACTTGCTCAGGAGAGAGGAGGGGGCAGCTTCGGGGCCATCTGGGTGGGGCAGGGAGAGGAAGCAAAGCCGTGGGAGAGCTGGGGTGTCGTCCACGCCCTCATCGGTGAGAACAGGGGCGCTGATGTGACTGGAAGGGGCAGGAACAGTCAGGCAACATGGCCTCAAAACGGCTTGACCAGGTTCCGTTCCACAAAACCAGTGAACACCTTGGTATTTCAAAACTAAAACGCCTTTCAGAAGGTGGCAAGATACCCAAGGTGAACATAAATTAAAACTAGGAAAACATGGCAATTACATGCTAAAACTGCAGAAGAACATTAGGAATCAATTACAGTTATTTCAGAAGTGAAACTAACGCAGACAGGAAACAAGAGTTGACCACATACTACAGGTATTTCCTTCTGAGGAGAGGGCTAAAGAGGTTTTTTTTTTTTTTTAAAGATTCTATTTCATCATTCCCAGAAAGAGGGGAAGGGAGAGAGGCAGAGAGGGAGAGAGACATCCATGTATGGTTGCATTTCACCTGCCTCCAGCCACAGACCTGACTGGAGACCTGGTTTGCAACCTGGTTATGTGCCCTGGCTGGGGAATCGAACCAGTGACCTTTGGGTTCGCAGGCCGGCGCCTTAACCACTGTGCTACCAGCCAGGGCTAAAGAGGTTTTAAAGTGAAAGATAAAGAACACAGATTGCTATAACATTGACTAGTCCCCAGGGAAACCTCAAAGGAAATGTCTACCTAACACACAGCATCGTGGCCGTCCGTGTGCCCAATACTGTACTGTACACTTGAAAGTTGCTAAGACACACACAAAAGTAACTGTGTGAGGTGATGGGTATGTGAACTGTGTTGTGATAATCATTGTGATATACGTGTGTATATCAAATCATCACATTGTACACCTTTTTTTCTTTTTTCCTAATGTTTCCATCCATTATTTTCAGAGAAGAGGGCAGGGAGGGAGGAAGAAAGAGAGAGAAACATCCATGTATGGTTGCCTTTCACCTGCCTCCAGCTACGGACCTGGCTGGAGACCTGGCTTGCAACCTGGTTATGTGCCCGGGCTGGGAATCGAACCAGCGACTCCTGGGTTCTCAGGTGCCCATCTAGTGAACCAACTGCCAGGGCTACGTCGTATCTTAAGCTTGCAAAATATTGTACATCAGTTACATCTTAATAAATCTGGGGAAAAGAGGGGGGACTAAACCATGTCATGATAGAACACTGAACACAAAGAACAGCAAAAAATGGAGGAAATGAGGGGCAAAATAACTTCTAAGACGTACAGAAAACAAGTAATAAAATGGCAATAGTAAGTCTTTTCCTACTGGTAATTAAACTCAAGTGGATTTAATTCCTCAGTCAGAAGGCAAAAGTGACAGGAAGGCTTTTTTGTTTTTGTTCTTAATATGGAGCACTTCACAAGTCTGTGAATCTGAATGTCACCCCTGCATCTGAGTGTCACCCCTGCTCAGGGGACAGGGGACTTGCTAATCCTCTGTGTCAGAATGGCTTTTAAAAACCAGGATTCAAAACCAGATGCTGCTGTGTTCGTAAAAACCTTATTGATCTTTGTCCTCAGTTCCTGACAAAAAGTTCCTAAAACCCTTTTATTTGTAACCAGCCCCTCTAGCCCAATCGGAGTTTTGTCGAACAAGTGCCCACCCCTAACCCTGGCCTGTACTTGACCTTGTGGGTGCCACAGTTCATTGCCCTGCCCTCTCCACTACCCTCTCTAGCCAGCCCTTCATGCAGTAGAATTTTAAACATAAGTACAATCACATTGCTCCCCTACTTTAGGCCTTCGAGAGGCTTCTTCTTTTTTTTCTTTTTTAAGGATAAAGACCAAACTTCTTACCTTCAGAACCTGGCCCACCTGTCCTAACTGGTCTCTCCCTGACCTGTCTTTCAGGGCTGGCCCAGCCCTTGCTGTCTGCCCACCACCCCACAGCCTTCCTGGAATGCCCGAGATTCCCAGGCCCACGCAGGTCCCTGGCCTGGGATGCTGTCACCTCCCACAGACACAAAGATGGAGTGGAGGTGCAGATTGGATATTAAGAACCAGTCTGAGGCCCTGGCTGGTAGCACAGTGCATATAAGGCGCCGGCCTGCAAACCCAAACGTCAGTGGTTTAATTCCCAGTCAGGGCACATAACCAGGTCTCCAGCCAGGTCCATAGCTGGAGGCAGGTGGAAGGCAGCCACACATTGCTATCTCCCTTTCTCTCTCTGCCTCTCTCCCTAACCCTCTCTCTGAAAATAATAAATAAAATCTTAAAACAAAACAAAACAAAACAAAAGCAGTCCAGTAAGGGGAGGTGGAGCGAGCAGCATCCGGCAGGGAGAGAACAATGGTGACATGCAGGCCGCCAGCCAGAGACCTGCCAGCCTTCTGGGAAGCCCTGGGGCAAATCCTGCTCCCCGTGTCCTGAGTCTTGCTCTGCCGCTGGTAGGAGGACCTCAGGCCAGCTGGCTCTGTGCAGGTGAGGCCGACTCTGTTGGTGGCACTGGCCGGCAGAGACCAGCTGCTGACTGCACTGCCTTGGTTGAAGACCAGTTCCCCATGACAGGTGAGGGGACATGTGTGCCTTCATAGCATCCCGCCAGGCTTCAGGGCAGCTCGTGTGCCACTCCTAAAGGAAACCTCTGCTCATACCTCTGGGTTCTCATCTGCCATAAAATGTCATCCTTTTTCTCCCAGAAGCTAGCAGTTTATAATTACGTGTTTGCGCGTGAGATTATCTAATCAATCATCTGTTGTTCCTAAGAAACTCCAAGGTGTGAACTGCGTGACTCACAGTTGTCCCAGAGCTCAACCCAGAATTTGGTTCAGGAGCGAGGACTTGGACCTGGTCTCCAAACCCTATGTAGCATCAGGGCTGCAGCATACTTGAAGCTGTCCTGCAGTTCATAGGGAGGAAATTCCTGATGGACTTGATCAGATGTTATCTTTACTATCCAGGAACTTACCCCTGCCCCGCCCCTCCCTGTTCTAGAGGACAAAAAAGGGACAAAGTTCACATTGTTACCACCGCCCAGGACTACAACTACCACCCAAGAGCCTTTTCAGGGCTCAGGGCATGCCTGGCGAGGAGCAACCCGAATGTCCAAATCCAGGGAGCTACACAAACTTGGTCCCGAAGGGTATGGGCTGCAACCCTGGGCTGGAAATCACAGCGCCTCTCCTACACTCAACTGTGCCACCAAACACGTCGTTAGACTTCTCAGGGCCTTATTGCACAATGGGAAGAAAGCCTGACTAGTCTTCTACTTTGCCTGTCAGGTTCAAATGCAGTGAAAGGCAAGGAAGTGGTTTGCAAATTGTAAGGTGTGGTTCCTAAGAACACAAGGGATCTTCCTTCTTCTGCAATCAGGACAGGTTAGCCAAGGGCATCATTGGGACACTGAACTTGTTTCCTCCACGATGACATGCGAGTGCGTGCAGGTGGGCCGTGGGCTGGGCCCTGTGTTTGCCATCTGTGCAAGCAAGCGTGTACTCACCTGTCTAAGCCTGCCCTGCACCCGGCTCCTAGGTCCCTTCTGATCAGGGGCAGAGCGGCAGGGTGAGTGGTGAGGGACTGTGCCCCTGTCACAGGCAGGTCAAGAAGGGTGTGTTTTGGAGGTGAAGGTGCAACACGGAAGAGAACAGGATATGGAAGACAGTAGAGCCCTTAGAAAAGCTAAGCTCCCGGGGCCGAATGTTTTACCCAGAGGCTGAATGCCTGGCCTCGGACACAGAGGCCGAGAAGGGCCCTCAAAGATGGCCTGAGGCCCGGGAGGCAAGCTTCTCCCACATCCTCTCCCTGGGTTCTCCTTTCTCAGACCCGGCATCTTCCTCTGCTTCTTTTGCCCTGCCCCGGCTCTGGGTGGCCCAAAGCACGTTTATCCAGCTGCAGAGGCTCCTGCCAAAAACAAGCGCCACCTCCGCGCTGAGCACGCCCCCTTCTGCACGCGCGGACGGGGTGCCCTGCGCTGGAAGCCGGCAGGTGCCCCGCAGACCGGGGACCAGAGCCACGCTCCACCCCGCGCTTCCACGGCGCAGACCGTGACCCAGGAGCAAGTGTCCGAACAGGACCCTCTCGGGGGCAAGGAAACAAAAGGCGGCCGCGGAGGTGGGGGCGCCTCGCTGGAGCGGGTCGCGAAGGCCCCGCCCGACCGCTGCTCCGCCGGGGGTCGCCCTGGTCCCGCCGCCGCCCTGCGGCGGGCAACCTCCGTTTCGCCAGCGGGGAGGCCCAGGGGCAGAAGGGCTAGGGGTGGCAGTCAAGTCCCAGGCTGCCACCCCACCGCCGGCAGCCCGCGTGGGCGCCCGCCACCAGGGTGACGAAACCCGGCGGGAGGCCTGCGCCAGCCTCGGCTCGCGTCCCCGCCGCTGCGGGGGGGACCGGCGCGCGCCCGGGAGGAGCCGTGAGCAGCTCTGACCTCGCGGCAGACCGAGGGGAAGCCCCTGCCGGGCCCCGCGGGCCGAGCCAGACCCCCACGCCCGCCCCTGCGGGACAAAGCCGGCTCAGCCTCCAGCAGCGCCAACCCCCGGCTCCCGCCTCCGGCGCGGCCCCCGCGCGGGGCACTGTGGGACTTGTAGTTCGGCCGGCGCGCGCACCCGCCCCGGGACAGCGCTGCGGAACTACAAGGCCCAGGGGCCGGCGGGAGGGCGGGGCGGGCTCGCCGGCGGTGGGTGTGCGAGCGCGGGCCCCGCGGGGCGCCCCGGGTGCAGGGTGCGGGTGCGGGCGCCGGAGCCGGGAGTCGCTGGTGGCGTGCGCGCCCGCTGGACCGGCGCGGGTGGCCAGGCGGCGACAGGCACGTAGATGCGCGCGGTGGGCGCAGCCTCTGCGGCACGCGATGGCGCGGCGCTTTGGCTTCGCGGGGCGCGGGGGCGGGTCGGACCGCGGCCCCAGCCCCGGAGCCCCGCTGACCCCGGCCGCTTCTGCGGCCCTCACCTGGGCCGGCGGGCCGGCGGGCGGGTGCCCGCGCTGGGCTGTGCGCGACGTGCTCTTCTCGTTTCTGTGTCAGGGTGTCTGCGGGCCGGTGCGCGATGCAGCGAGCGGCGGCGCTGGTCCGGCGGGGCTGCGGCCCCGGGTCCCCGCGCCCCTGGGGCCGTGGTCGGAGCAGCGCGGCCGCCGAGGCCCCGGCGGTGCTGAAAGTGAGGCCCGAGCGGAGCCGGCGCGAGCGCATCCTGACGCTCGAGTCCATGAACCCGCAGGTGAAGGCGTTGGAGTACGCGGTGCGGGGCCCCATCGTGCTCAAGGCCGGCGAGATCGAGCTGGAGCTGCAGCGGGTGAGCGCGGGGCTGGGCGCGTCGGGGGTCGCCGCCGGGTCCGCGCCCGCGGTCCGCCCGCCGCAGGTTCACGAGCTGCGGTTCGCTGGTTGGGCGGCGGCGGTGCCCGGCGAGGTGACCCCCGTTCCGCAGCCGTCTTCCCGGCTGCAACCGACTCCTGGCGCGGGTGGGGGCCAGGGAGACGCGAGCAGCAGCGAAGCGAGCGGGGGGGTCTCAGGGCGAGAATAAATCCTTTGAAGAAAGGGAGATGGGGGCGGCGGATGGGGGGCTGGGCAGTGGTCACTGGGGAGTCGGGGAGGGCTTGTGTCCCCAACTTTCTCTCCGTGTCTGGGCCCCTGTGAGCCCCTGGGAACGGTAGGGTGGGGAGCGCCCTGCCTGCTTCCTTATTCTCGGCCCCTCTGGAATCTTGACCCACCACCACATTTTGCTCTCTACCTGGGGACAGAGCCACCCTTGGTGAGCAGCGGGTAGTCTGCCTTTCAGTTGGAGACTTGGCCTTTTGGGCCTTGGTAGGGACCTTCTTGGCCTTGCCCACCAGCTGGCCGGGTCTGTGCTTGGGTCCATAGCTGCGTGTCAAGTGACCGCACACCCAGGAGAGACATCTGCAGGTTGCATCAAAAGATGAGCATGCCCCAGATGGGAAGGAACTGACGAAAGACTTTGAGATAGTGAAACAGTCTTGCTCAAGACTGGGCTGGCTCAGGATGGGGGTGGGGAGGTCCCTTAATCTGGTTCTCAAGAGGCACCACAATTGGACCTTGGAGTAAGTTGGTCATTTAAATGTCCCAGAATGAATGGCAGGAAGCCGGGGTAGGAACATGACACTTGGTTCCCTTTCCTTGGGGACTTGGAGGGTTTGAAGAGTTCATGGCCTGTTGACACCTCCTTAGAACACCCAGTTCTGCTGACTCAACACGCCCAATGGGCAAGTCAGGGTCCAGCCTCTCCCTCCTCCTTGTGGAAACCTTGGCCCGGACAGCTCCATCCTGGCTGGGCTGCCCTGGTTCCCTGGCCCAGGGTGGGTCGTGGGGGCGGGGACACAGGTGCCTGCGGCTCTGCTCCTTGTTGATGTCGGGCCTGCTGGAGCTGACTCCCCTTGAGCCAACAGTCTCCCTGTTAAAACAAAGCTGAGGTTCAGTTGTTTCTGTTTTATCACTTCTCAGCTGATTTCTCAGGTGCCAGAGTTGGCTGGGGTTCAGGGGTTCTCTCTACAGTATGTTTTTTTAAGGTTTTAAATGTTTACTTTTACACAGAGGGGAAGGAAAGGAGAAACATTAATGTGCAGTTGCCCATCACAAGTCCCCAACCAGGGGCCTGGCCTACAACCCAGGCGTGTGCCCTGACGGGGAACCCAACTGTTGGTTGATTCGCAGGCTGGTGCTCAGTCCACTGAGCCACACCAGCCAGGGCTCTACCTCTTTTTTTTTTTAAGATTTATTTATTAGAGGGAGGAAAGGAGAGGGAGAGAAACATTAATCGGCTGCCTTCCCAGGCACCCCAACTGGGGATCAAACCCACAACCCAGGTATGTGCCCTGACCCAAAATCAAACCAGTGACCTTTTGGATTGCTGGATGACACCCAAGGCGCTGAACCACCCGGCCTGGCTTGGTGGGCTTTTAGCCGGCAGAGAAATGTGAGAGCAGGGCTGTGAGCAGCCGTAGGAGGTCAGAGTCCCGGGCCTTTTGGGAAGGGGAGCGGAGCTGGTTGGAGCGCCGTGGGCAGAGGCAGGGGGGTGGGTGAACTGGCAAACATGGGCCAGACACTGTGTGCTGGGCTCTGGACTTTGAGGTGCCACGTTCGGGAGTGAAAGTGGGGAACCAGGAAGGATTTCTAGCAGGGTGGGGCTTGGTGTTGACAGGGAAACAAAGTTCTCGATCACTTGAGCCTGCCCCACCCCCCACAGCCTACGAGAGTTCTGGGCAGCCACCTTCCCCAGTGCTTTCCCTCCAGCTCCTCCCTTCTCATCCTCTTTCCCTGTGTGGGGTCCCAGCTGCTGGCATACACCCACCAGGCCAGGACAGCCTCCCTGAACCCCACATCCCGGGGACAGTGCCCCTCTGAGGGAGCTGTAGGACTTTTCCCAGCCCTTCTTTTCTCTTGGCTTGGCCTGGCCTGGCCCCACTTTGGTTTTCCTCTCTCTGTTTTGAACTGTAGGGATCAGAACTGGACTGCTGCTACAAGGGGTCCGATGTGGTTCTAGGGGGGAATAGGGTGGTAGGCGTGAATCTCATGTCTTTGTCTACAACGGAGAGAGGTGGCCTGGGGAGCCGAAGTGGCCCCTGGTGACACCAAGGCCTTTGGGCCACCCAGATCCACCAGGTGCTCTGCAGACGCACGGGCTGAGCAGCTGGACACGTGGCTCTGGAGTTAGGGGTGCTCGCCTGGCATGTGTGTGTGTCCCCCCCCCCACCGCAATAGGAGCAGGGAGGCTCAGGCGCCAGGTGGGTGTGAAAGAGCCTGTTCTCCCCAGTGGTCTGTCCGTCTGCGGCTCAGGCAGCGCTGTTTCCCTCTGACTGCAGCTCTGTGTTCCCTTAAAAACGAGCTGCAACTCAGGGTTTGCAAAGATCTGCCTGACAACCTACTTCTTGTTCCCTTGGTTTCCTGGGGGAGGGGGGAGAACGGCTCTGTGCCTGTCCCTAAAGGGAGGCAGGACGTGCCATCCGGGGCGCTGCTGCTGCTGCTGGCCTCAGCGAATGCGACGCAGGGGACCTCGGGGGTGCCTACAGCGAGTGAAGGTCCGAGATTGGAAACCCCGGGTGGGCCAGGCGCAGGTGGTGAAATCTCATTGGTCGTTTTCTGTGGAGTGTAGATGCTCCTGTAACATCAAGACCCTCATGGCACCCCCTGCCCCCCATCACCACTACCACCACCCACGAAAAAAGGAAAAACGGAAAAGACCCTCATGGTGCCGCTGGCCCTGGTGTCACGGGGGGACCGTGACACCCCTTCTGTCCTTGTCCCACTGTTACTCCCTGCAGGCTGCCATGCCAGAGCCTGCAGCCCCCCATGACCTCCACTTGGGCCAAATGGGGGGAAGGGAGCCCCGCTGGGTAGGAATTCCGCTCAGTGCCGCACAGGAGGCAGCTCTGGGCAGGAGGTGTGCAGGGGGCTTAGGTGGTCTTGAGGGTGCTGGGAGGGGAACAGGGGGCTCCGTGCTGACCTGGCAGGCCCTGGGGGTGAGGCTGAGGCCTGGATCAGTCAGCGGGCAGAGTCTGCCCAGGAAATCTGATGGGGCAGTCTGGTCCCTTGTCATTGAAACCCAGTTTCCTGCCCCCGGCTCATCCATCTTGGCACTGAGAAGGGAGTGCTCAGTGTTCCCAGGCCCCGAATTGTCTGAGCAGCCCCGGGGTGGGGGTGGGGGGCACAGGACAGGAACCTCCGGCCCTGTTCCAGGCGCTCCTCTTGCCCTGCCCTGCTCTGCCGTGGGCTGGCCCGGGACCCGCGGCTGTGTGCTCCTTCCCGGCATTGGCCGTGCTGATGTGCTCCCTGCCGAGGGGTGGGGGTGCCGCAGGAGTCACCCGCACTCAGCCAGCCAGGGCGAGGGTCGGGCCCAGCCCAGGCCGTGGCTGAGGGGTGTGTCTGGCCCGCCCGATGCACAGTGGCCCGTCGGGCCTCCACCCCCAGCCTTCTTGGCTCCTGCCTGAGGGTGAACTCTGAGGCCACACACCCGTCCCCAGGGTGCCTCTGCTCCCTGTGACCTGGTTCGGAGCTGTGAGCAGCACCGTGCCTGCTGTGGCCTTTGGGGTGGTTTGGCTCCCTCTCTGTGCCCCCCGGGACTTCTGTCCACAGTGGCCAACCCCGGAGACCTCGGCTGAAGGGCACAGGGATTAAAAGGCCTTCTGCCTAAATGCAGCTTTGGAGACCTGTCAGGCCCTGGTTATGAAGGTCCAGGGCCATTTCTGGGGTACCCTCCTCATCCCCCCAGGCCTCGTCCGGAAGCAGCTGGGGGATTTCTACGGGGGGAAGGGTCGGGTGGACAACGAGGGTCAGGAACACTTGACTGGCATCCCTCAAGCCCACTGGTTTGTCCTTAAGGTGGATATTACTGGTTAAAAAGGGGATATTTCCTACAGTTGCTTTTACTCCCACATTGTGAGAATGGGGGACAAGGCTGGTGTCAAAAGGATGGAATTCTGCCTTTAAAATGGTATTTAGGGTGCTTTTGGGGAAAGGGCAGCGAGATGGGAAGGGGGCCCAGACTCCCACCAGCTGCCGCCGCCTCCCTGCACTGGGTCCCCTGTGGCCTTGACCCGGCCCACCTCTGTGAGGTGATGGTGCCCGAGTCTGCCCAGCGATTTTCACCCTCTTTGCCTCAGATAAGCTGTCCAGCTGCCCTGAGGCCCTCGAACCCTCCCAGGGGCTCAGTCTGGACTCGCTGGGGAGCGGGGCCAAACACCCACCTTTCCTGACCCCCAAACTCCCCACCACACCCAGCAGTGTCGCCAGGGGGGTGGGGCTCCATGCCCTCTGCGCTCCGGGACCTCTTCTGCTCAGGCTGGGGCCTCAGTTTTGCTCTTCAGCCATCTTTTCTCCCTGGATGCCTAAAAAAAAAGTGGAAATCCACCCCACATTCTCTGCAGTACCTCGCTATTGACTCAGGCGGGAGTGGGGGCCGTGGGGTCCTCTCCCGCTGTCCTTGGACTCCCTCTGCCATGTGTGTCCCAGGACCCTGGTTTCAGCCCTGGGCTGGGTCCTGCAGCGGCGTGGCGTGCTCTGGCAGCCCGGGGTTCTCCCATCCTTTTCAGAGAGCAGGAGACAGTGGCCAGGGGGTCCGGAGAATGTCCCTGGGGTCCGGCTTCAGAGCCTAGGACTTGCGTTTATCCTTCCTGGGACCTCGGGCAAGTGTCCACTCCCTTTGAAGCCTCCACTTCCTCGTCTGTAAAGTGGGATTAATACCAGTCCTTCCTCGGGGTGGTTGTGAAGTTCAGGTGGGCCCGGGCTTGGCACTGAGCCGCACACCTGGCGAGGCTCAAAATAGGGCTGCTTATTAATACCCTGAAGGGACCCTGTGTGGCCTCTGCGATCCTCGGCCGCAGCTGCTGGTAACCAGCTGCCGCCTTCTCTCTGCTCAGGGTGTCAAAAAACCGTTCACCGAGGTCATCCGAGCCAACATCGGGGACGCCCAGGCCATGGGCCAGCAGCCGATCACCTTCCTCCGACAGGTGAGCTGCCCTTGGGACGCGGTGGGCGCTGGGGTCGCTGGGGTGCACGAGGCAGCCAGAGAGGCCCGTCCACAGCGCCGGGTCCCGGATGCCGGGTTTGGGTCTTGCTGGGTGGGGGCGTAGGGGGGCTCTGAGCCTGCTCCCCCTGAGCGCTGCAGGGAGGGAGGGCCGCTGGCCTCCATGCCGTGGCCTGTGTAAGGCCTGGCCCCTCCCCCTGGTGGGGGAGTCCCAAACGGAGGCTGGAGGGCAGCTGCCCTGAAAGCTTTCTCCCCGCAGGGGGCTCTGGAGCAGGTCAGGTTCCTTTGTGAGGCTCAGGTTTGCAGGTTGGGGGAGGCAGGGATGCTGAACACCCCAGACTCCTTTGTTGGGCCCTGCTCCTGGCGAGGGTGTGGGGGCTGGGCTTGCCTGTGGGGAGCTCACGGGCTGGGGAGAACCACAGGGGTGGCACTGACCTCGGGCTGCCAGCTGGGTGGGCCCCGGGGTGGGAGCGGAGCTTACTGAGCCTGGAGGCAGAGGCTGGGGGCTCAGGGCCCTCGGTTGTCCTGGAAGCAGCTCTGAGCGACAGGCCTGGAGCGGCCTCCGTTAGCAGAGGGTCCCCCACACAGGCTTGGGGCTCCTGGCATGAACAGGCTCCCGTGGTCTCAGGCTTTTCTGGCTGGCTGCCCTGTCCAAATCGGGGGTCAGCTTCTCCCACCGGGTGCCAGTGTCCTCCCTCCAGCCTTCACGCCTCTCCTGACCTTCAGCATAGCCTGCGGAGGAGGCAGGCTGGGCCGGCCCCTGTGCGGAGGAAGGACAGCTAGCGTCCCGGAGCCTGCGCCTCACCCACAACCCCAGGCCCCAGGGTTCTTGGTGCCCCTCCTAGCCCTCCAGGGTGGGGTGGGGGTTGAGCCAGGAGCCCAGCCCGCACTTCTGTCCCCCCAGGTGATGGCCCTGTGCACCTACCCAAACCTGCTGGACAGCCCCAGCTTCCCCGAAGATGCTAAGAAGCGAGCCCGGCGGATCCTCCAGGCCTGTGGCGGCAACAGCCTGGGTGAGGTTCCCACCTGCCAGCCCCGGAGGGCGGGACACGCATTTCTGGGCCTCGGGCAACCCAGGGGTACGCGTGTGTGACTGCGGGAGCGGCTGGCCGGGGAGGGCTGTAGAGCAACGTCTTTCTCGCGGCTGCCAGGCTCCTGTGCTGAGCCCGGGGGGCCAGTGCCACCTTTTGGTGGGGCAGGGCACCCCCAGGTACTTGGGGCCCTGCTGGAAGGGGTTAGCCCTGGGAGCTGGCTGGGACCCAGCCCTCCGTCAGCAGGAGGGTCAGCCAGTGACCAGCCGCAGCGACAGGAGGCAGCGTGGATGCTCAGGGCCCCCTCTCTCCAGCCTTCTCTCCGCTCTGCGGTCCCAGCTTCTCCCTGCGAGGCCTGGCCGTCTGTAGTGGGGGCGCCATGCTGGGGCGCTCTGGCTCCCTTCGGCAGCTTCCATGGCGCCAGCCATGCCACCCACCCTCCCTCCCTCACTCACTCACTTCCCCGTGTTCCTGGCATCCAGCCTGCAGTCCCCTTTGCTGGGAGCCCCCGCAGATGTGAAAATGGCCTTTTCTCTCCATCCCACGCTGAGATGGGTTTCCAGCCTCGGGACCTCTGCTCTGGGTCACCCCCTGCCTGCCTGGTTTTCCTGTTGACTTTCGCCCCATCCTTGATGCAGGGCCTGCCCAGGTCACATGGAGTCCCTCACCCAGAGGAAAATGGTTGCTCTTAGAGCCTTTTTAGGACCTGTGCCTGGATGTTCCGGGGGTGGGACAGGGATTCTTGTGGCTTGCTCCGAGCCCCCCTGGCCTCTGTCCTTGTTCTGCCTGTCCCTGTGGTCAAGAGCCCCGGGCTTACCTTCCTGGCTGTGTCCCAAGTGCTGTCTCTGGGGGGCGGGGGCTGAGAGGTGCCCTGGCTGAGACTGCAAAAGAAGCAGGCAAGGGTGGGTGTGGCCGGGCTTTGCACAGGAGGACCCAGCTGCAGAAGTGACAGGCTGGGACAGGCTGGGGGTGGGGCTGTGCCTCTAGGACAGGCCCCAGGACAGTGGCCAAGTGCCAGCTTCGGGATCCGTGTGGTTTGCAGCGTAAGAGGGGCTGAAGGGAAGCGGGGAGGGTCTGGCCAGCGGGGCAGATGAGCCCACAGTTCCCTGATGCCGCCACCTCCTCCCCAGGCGGCACCTCCGGTGTCCCAAACTGGCTCGGCCTGTTTCTGCACTTGGTGCAAATGGTGGCCCGGATTTCCACCCTCAGTGGCACCTGGTAGTAGTGTGGACACGGGGTAGGGGTAGAGGGTCATTCCCGGCAGCCCCAGGGACCTACCTGTGCCTGGTTTACCTGCCGGTGGTGCCAGTTTGGGTTGGCCCGTTGTCCAGTTCTGGGGACCACGTGGAGGCACCAGGGATAAAACAGCAGTCCCTGCGGTCACAGCCGGCTGTCAAAGATGCACGCGAACCGCAGCAGGGCCCGTGACAGGGGGAGCCAGGGCCTAGACAAAGGCTCGAGACAGGCGTGATGTGTGGCTGTTGGGTGAATAATGGGCAGATGAGTGGGTGGGTGATGAAGCCCGGGTGGGTGGCCGAGCAGTTGGCCACAGTCCCAGAGCTCAGAGGTGGGAGCTGGGCCCTACTGAGCACCCCAGCCCCCTCCCTCGGTTGATTCCAGCTACGATTTCAGCGACTGTCTTGCCGACTCACAGGGTCCTACAGCGCCAGCCAAGGTGTGAACTGCATCCGCGAAGATGTGGCTGCCTACGTCACGCGGAGAGATGGCGGTGTCCCCGCCGACCCCGACAACATCTACCTGACCACGGGCGCTAGCGACGGCATCTCCGTACGTGCGGGGCGCTCGCTGCCGTCGGCATTCGCCCCACGAAGGGCAGCCTGGCACGCGAGGGCCAGCCCTCGGGCCTGCTGGCCGGGAGGCAGGCGGCCCCCCAGTGCCCGCCGTCTCCCCCTGGCGTTGCTGCAGCCTCGGTTTCCACAGGGTGGGCAGCAGGCCCCGCGGGAGAGGCGCCCTGGGCCCCGGGGGCAGCCTGGCCCGTCCGACACCCGGGCGATGCGGGCCCCCCTCCCCTCGGCAATACAGCACCGTGCCGGGAACATGGAAGCAGTTCCCTGTGCCCTTTCCTCACTGTCGCCTCCTCTCCGCGGGGACAGGGAGCAAGTCCTGGGGCTGTGGAGGCCAGCGGCATGGGGGGCTGGGGTGGCGGCGGGCGGCGGGCGGGCAGCGGGCGGCGGCGGGCCCTGAGTGAGATTTCTCGCTTGCAGACCATCCTGAAGATCCTGGTCTCCGGGGGCGGCAAGTCCCGGACGGGGGTGATGGTCCCCATCCCGCAGTACCCCCTCTACTCGGCGGTCATCTCCGAGCTCGGTGCCGTCCAGGTGAACTACTACCTGGACGAGGACAACTGCTGGGCCCTGAACGTCAGCGAGCTGCGGCGGGCCTTGCGGGAGGCCCAGGAGCACTGTGACCCCAAGGTGCTGTGTATCATCAACCCCGGGAACCCCACAGGTCTGTGCTCCACCTCCTCGCTGGGGGGGGGCTGGCGCAGGGGGCCCTGGGTGCTAGAGTCAGAGGAACGAGGTGAAGCCCCCTGGGCCGTTCCATTTGCTGACCGGCTCCTGTCAAAGCCCTGAGCTTTGCCGCAGGCCAGCTTCCGGGCGAGGCAGGGCCGTGCCTCCAGGCAGGGCTGCACCACTAGAAAGGCCGGCTTCCCTGTTCTCACCTTGGCAGTCCCCTCCTGGTGGCTTCTGGTGCACAAGTGTCCCCATTCACGCTGGGCCTCCTGCTTGTTTTTCTGAGCCGGTTCCCACAATGTGCGTCTTGTGTCCAGCACAGCCTTGCGGGGGACCTGCAGGCCTTAAAAAGCAAGTGCTGGATTTAAAGCAAGCAGGAAGAACGTGTTCCCAGAAGCTGAAAATCACTGCTAATGTTGCATTTAAAAAAAACAGCCCGGCCCTGCCTGCTTCTGTGTTTCTGGGCCGCTGGCTTCTGAGCACCCGATGCTATTTGGATGCGAAACAAGGCCTCCTCTACTCTGTTGAGATGAATCGAATTGGGTCAGGGCCCAGCGAGGGGGGCTGATTGTGGGACCTACTTCCGGGACCATCACAGGAGCTCCCACCTCTGGAGGAGCCCTGGAGCCCTGGAGCACAGCCCACGTGCAGCTGGCTGGCCTGCATGCGGGCATCTGCACCAACTGTGGGGCTGCAGGAAAAAGACAGGGAGCCTGGCTCTGTCCTGGTCTTACGTTAGCATCACAAAGGGACCTTTTAACAAGTGCCAAAGGCCTGGGCAGCACCCCAGAATCTCTGGGAGGGGGCCCAGGCAGCTGTCTCAGACTCTGTGTAAAGAACTGACCCCCCACAGCACTCCCCCGCATACGGAGGGGATGGGCTGGGGAGTTCACATTTCTCACCAGCTCCCCATGCGGCTGTCAGTTCCCCCTCCTTTGCCTCAGTCTGAGGAGTCAGGAAGTTCTCCGGGTGCCCAGTTTATGTTGGAGGGGCAGCGAGTGTGGGGCCGACGTCTACACCCGTGCTGCCTGGGGAGAAATAGCCTCCTTTTTGTTTTAGGTAAAGGGTTGCAGGTTTTGTAGGGAGTAACTTTAGGAGCGAGCAGGGCTGATTTGCCTCCTGGGGCTTGATTGTGGGGAAATTGTGGTCAACTATCCGAAACTGAAGAGTAGAAAGTAGAAGCTGGCCCGGAGCCCCCAGCACTGCTGCCCCCACAGTCCCAGGAAGCCTGCTCAGCATTTGCTTGGCAGGACAGAAGCTGGTCTCCTCCATATATACATATGTGTACGTACGTACATATGTATACACACACACATATGTATATATTTTTTTATTTATTATTTCCAGAGAGAGAGGAAGGGAGAGAGGCAGAGAGGGAGAGAGACATCCATGTATGGTTGCCTTTCACCTGCCTCCAGCTACAGACCTGACTGGAGACCTGGCTTGCAACCCGGTTCTGTGCCCTGGCTGGGGAATCGAACCAGCGA
The DNA here is from genome assembly GCA_004026585.1 of Noctilio leporinus. Lineage (NCBI taxonomy): Eukaryota > Metazoa > Chordata > Mammalia > Chiroptera > Noctilionidae > Noctilio > Noctilio leporinus. The sequence continues at coordinate 336,371 of PVIW01000880.1, read as the reverse complement.
CTTTTAGGTTCACAGGTTGGCACCTTAGAAGTTGGTCCCTTAGTGAAGGAATTGCTCTACTGCTTAGGTGGTTCAAGGTCGAAATGCAAGTGGAGTCACACCACACTATTTATAATTACGCAGCTGTATAATTTCTCAAACATGTTCTCGATATTTATGTGTAGACAAGAATATAGGTATTTCTATTTAGAGCTAAAAGGTGACGTACTCCACACTGTTGTGCATCAGCTATATATGTATACGTGGATAACGTATGTGTATACTTAGTGTCCGTCCCACCAGGCATGGCCACTGGGGACGGTGGCCCCTACAGCCACCAGGGCACACAGGACACCTGACTCACTCTGGGTGAGGCTCCTACCTAGGGAAAATTCAAACAGCGTTACAGCCTACATTCTGGTTTTGTTGTGGGTTTTTTTAGGCCAGGTGCAAAGCAGGAAGTGCATAGAAGACGTGATCCACTTTGCTTGGGAAGAGAAGCTCTTTCTCCTGGCCGACGAGGTGAGGGCCCCTGGGGCCCGCAGTGCCCGGAGCGGCTGGGGCACGGGTCCAGCCGGGCGGACTCCCCGGGTGTTGGCAGAGCGCCTGCTGGAGAAGAGGCTGAGGCCTACAGCACTGGTTACAAAGTTCAGAAATGTAGCCGAAACTTAAAAAAAAAAAGATGCTGAGCTTACAGGTGTGGGGCCACCTCCAGGGACTCAAACCAGATTCTGTCATATTCCTAGAGTGTTGCCCCCCGCCTCCCAGGCCTGCCTACTGCCCAGCTAGTCAGCATTCCCTCCTGCTGGTTCCAGCACAAGGGTCAGGATGGAGCCCCTGGGTGCAGTGAGGACTGCACATCCCGTGCCCAACTGCCCACAGGGCCCAGCAGTGGAGGCCACGGGCAGGGTGACCAGGCCTCCGGAGCCAGAGCAGGGAGGGTGACCCCGTGGGCTGCAGGAGTGGGCACTGGGTGGGCACAGCCCCCTGACGCCGCGGCCTGTGAGGAGGGTCTAATGAACCAGGCTCGGGGCCACGGCCTGCTCCTGCTGTGTAAGAAAGAAACCGGGGGCCCATCCAGCCCTGTTTTCACTTCACTTTCATTTCTGAGTGACTCTGGTTAGTCACAGCGTCCAGCACGCAAGCTTTATTCCTTTGTTCCTCAGCACGGCCATTCGCACCCCCACACGGCCTGCCCGCTGTGGCCAGACTCATCGCACAGGGACCTTCATTTCTAAGGGAGAGGAGGTGGCAGAAGAGCCTAGTGACCCGCGCACCCACCTCCCCTGGGGCCTGGAAGGAGGAGGGCGGGGACGGGCAGGACCCTGCCTGGCTTGTAGAAGGTGGATCCAGCCTGGGCCTCCAACTGACCCACAGTGCCCGAGCCGTGGTTTCCCTGGCCTCCGAAGGCGGGGGACAGGTCATTCTCCGGGGCAGTGGGTGCGCAGGAAGGGAGCTGTTCTGGGTCACAGTCTCCGGGGGCTGATGGTGAAAGTGGACAGAGACAGAAAGGTCCAACCTGGGCAGGCGCTGCGGCCCGTGAGCAGCACGGGGAGCTCTCGTGCAGGAAGGTCAGGGCAGGACAGGAGCAGCTCTGGTCACCAGTGACACCCACGTCACTTTAGGAGGAACACCTGCTCGGGCAGGGGGGCGTCTTCCGTGTCACCACTGGTCCGGTGACGGGAAGGCCGTCAGGAGACTGGGTGGGACGCGGTGGGAGAAACCAACCTGCATCCAGCCCGAGGCCTCTCCTCCTGGGAGGCTCCTTCGGGCACCGTCCGCTGCCCCCTGGAGCGGCAGAGCCCTGAGCCCCCGCCCCCGCAGGTGTACCAGGACAACGTGCACTCCCCGGACTGCAGGTTCCACTCCTTCAAGAAGGTGCTTTCCGAGATGGGGCCCGAGTACTCCAGCAATGTGGAACTCGCCTCCTTCCACTCCACCTCCAAGGGCTACATGGGCGAGTACGTGGCCACACCCCCGGGCTGGGGTGCTGTGGGGGGAGGCGGGACAGATGTCTGGGGAGCTAGGGACGCGTGGGCAGGCTCTGCGTGCGCCTGCCGGAGCCTAGGGCCAGGGTCGCTTCCGTCCCGTGGGGAGTGTCCGTGGCTGCGGACTGCGCGCCGCCGTGTGGGCCTGTGCAGGTCTCGGCCCTGCGGCCAGGCAGCGAGTATGGGGGCGCAGGCAGGGGGCTGCCCCAGGGCAGGTGCCTCTAGGGGACCAGGGTCTGGGCGGGAGGAGACAGCTGGATCGTGGCGGTACTGGGAGGTGGCGTTCACAGTTGCTGGGAAACGGGTGTGACCCAGGAGTCAGGGGTGACCCCGGTTTTGCTCCGACAGCGGGAAGGATGGAGCTGCCGCTGGGAGAGGAGGTGAGGGAGGGGAAGCAGTCTGGGGGCAACGGGGCGTTGGTACGAGGTGTGTTGAGTTGGCCGGTCGGGTATTGGGTAGACGGGGTGAGTCTGGGGCGCAGGGCCGCGTCCAGCTGGTGACCTCGTCTGGGGATGCCTGTGAGGGGTTGTCAGATGGCTCCGAGCCTGGGTGCCTCGGGGGGGAAGAGGAGATGCCCAGGGCTGGGCCCCAGGCCCTCTGCTTGGAGGCTTGGGAGGAGGCACCTTCGGACAGGCCGGCGACAGGACAGGACAACCCCCCCAACATTTGAGGGGTCCCCGCAGGGCGTCAGGGCCACGCACCGTTTCACCTGTTTGGCTGGAGGCCTGGGCAGTACTGGAAGCTCCCGGGGCCATTGGGCAGAGGGGCTGTCCCATGGGGTGGCTGCCCAGCTGTCCCTGTCCCACGGTGACGGTTCATTTATGCGTCAGGTCTACCCAGCACAGTGCTGTGCCTGCTGGACTCGCTTCCCAGGCAAGCTGTCGCCTGTCAGCTCTTCCTGCAACCGGTGTGCGGGGCCTGGACCTCCTCACCTGCCCCCAGTTCCCTCTCCCCAGCCAGCGGCAGGCTGCCGTCCTCACCCCGACTGCAGGATTGGACGGCTTCCCCCCACTAGGCTCTTCGCTTCTTGGCCCAGGGTTGGGCAGGAAGCCCCTGGTCCCAGTTGAGCTGCGTGAAGCCAGCCTGAGGAGCCGGCAGGTCTCTGGCCGGGGAGCAGCCCTGGTGAAGCTCAGGGTGTTCGATGGGGGTGCTCTGCGGTGGAGGCTGTGGGATGCAGAGAGAACGGAGACCAGGCCCCCCTGCCGGGGGTACCCCCTCCTGTACCGTCACAGGTCTGAGCACGCGGCCCTGGTTCTGAAAGGTGTCGTGTGTTTTAAAACTCATGGTATATTGCAGCTTGTTCGCACGTGATCTGACTGGGTATCGGTCTGTCTACTTTGCCAATAAGTAACAGACACTCGGCTGGAACGGGCTGCCACCAGAAAGGCCTTTTTCTTTCTTTTTTTTTTCTTCCATTTTTCATCCACATCAGTGACAAGTCCAGGAGTGAGGTTGACCCCAGGGCTTCAAACTGTCTGTGTGTCTGTCTGCTTTCTCCCGTCGCCTCCTTTGCTTTCTCAGCTCTGCCCTGCTTTGCGCTGATCTTGTGAATGACTCGCCCAGCCCTGGGGCCGGGAGATAACAGGCCGGAACCTGTGCCCCTTTGGAGCGGGCGTGTTAGTTGGGGTTCAGGTTCATCTGCTACCGCAAATGCCCTAGAACACAGGGGCTCAAGCAAGAGGAGAGAGTATGTCTGTGATGTAACAGTCCCCAGCGGGTGGCCGCTGTCCCTGTGTCTCCGTGTCATGAAGAAGAGCATAGAGTGTGCTTCTTCCTGCCAGGAGGTCACGCAGAATTCGCACACAGCACCCTGCTTCCTTCCGTTGGCAAGGGCGGGGCTGCACTTAGCTGAGCTGTCCTTCCCCTCTGCGCCCCTCCAGGTGTGGCTACCGGGGAGGCTACATGGAGGTCATTAACCTGCACCCTGAGATCAAGGGTCAGCTGGTGAAGTTGCTGTCCGTGCGCCTGTGCCCGCCCGTGTCAGGACAGGCCGCCATGGACATCGTGGTCAACCCCCCGGTGCCCGGGGAGGAGTCCTTCGAGCAGTTCACCAGGGTGAGTCCTCGCGGCCCCAGCCTCTCCCTGGAGGTTCCTCCGGGCCAGAGGCCCCAGTGAGGTGGCGTCTGAGGATGCAGCTGGGCGAGGCCCGTGCCTGCCCCCTGCCAGCAGATGTGGGGCCGCCCTCTTCCCTGGGTGGGCCCCACGCCCTCCCCGCGGCTGGCTGGCTGCTCACGCACACGCCTCCCCGTGGGGCCCCGTCCCGGTGTTGGAGGGACCGGCCCAGGCCTGCCACCCTCCCTGCGGCGCCCGGAGAGGCTGACCCTGCGCTTTCCCTGTCCCGCCAGGAGAAAGAGTCTGTCCTGAGTAATCTGGCCAAAAAAGCGAAGCTGACAGAAGAGCTGTTTAACCAAGTCCCGGGAATCCATTGCAACCCCTTGCAGGGGGCCATGTACGCCTTTCCACGGATCTTCATCCCCCACAAGGCTGTGGAGGCCGCGAAGGTCAGGGACCAGGCGGGGCTCAGGCTCAGCTCTCCCTGCAGACTTGGGGCATCTTCTTGCCTGGGGGCCCTGGGCCAGACGGTGCTTGCTGGGTGAGGTGATGGCCCCAGCCCGTGCCATCCTGCTGTCCTCAGGGTCCTCCCCGTGCGCCGGCCGCAGCAGCGTCTGATGGCTGGCACTGCTCCTCCTGGGAAGGCGCTGGGGAGGGGCTGTCACAGGAGGGCACACCACTTCCACCGCGTCCACTGGGGTCTTCGGAGCAGCTGTGCCAAGCCGTGCGTGACCCCTGAGTCCTGCCTGTCCCCGCAGGCCCGTGACATGGCCCCTGACATGTTCTACTGCATGAGGCTCCTGGAGGAGACGGGCATCTGCGTGGTTCCCGGCAGTGGCTTCGGGCAGCGGGAAGGCACCTACCACTTCAGGTACCGCCTCTGGGCACGAGGGCTGGTCCGGCTGGGCGTGAGCACAGAGCAGCCTGGCTTCCGTGACTGATGCAGAGCCCCTGTCTCCCCACAGACAGGGCCGGAGGGGGGCGTCCTTGGGAGGGGGCTGTGCCTGGGGCGGCGCCGGGAGGCAGAGGGTCCGAGAGGCCCTGGTGCCGGCCCTGGCCCTGGGCGCAGTGCTGTCGCTGCGTGGTACTGGGGTGCACAGCGTGTGTGGGGGCAAAGGCGGTGCTTCCCCGGGCACGGCACGACCACGGTGGGGGCGAGCAGGGTGAGGGGGTAAGAGGGTCCCGCCTCTCCCCTCTGCCAGAGCACCTGGTCCTCAGCTGACACTGTTGTTTTCCCGGTAGAATGACCATCCTGCCACCGGTGGAGAAGCTGAAGATGGTGCTGCAGAAGGTGAAGGACTTTCACATCCAGTTCCTGGAGGCGTACGCGTGAGGCCCGAGGCCCCGAGGCCCTGGGGCGGGAGGGGCCCGCGGCGCTGGCCCTCCTGCCGCCCGCACTCCCCGCGCCGCCCGGGACTCTGCCTCTGGCCTCTGAGGGCCACCGGCCGCTTTTCTCCTCCTGGTGTCCCAGGAGGCCTATCTCTGTGCCTTGACAGGGGAGTCCTCTTCCCAGCCGGTGTGAGGGGGTGTCTCAGGAGCCCATTTTTCTTTCCTTTTTTATGCAACCAAAGTAGAAGGGACTTGGTAGGTCAGCCTGTGTGGCAAGTTCTCTGAATCTGGTGGTTTGGGAAGGTCCCGTGGGGCTCCCAGCGCAGGGCTGTGCGGGGGAGCGTCAGGGGGAGCGTCCCCCGAGCTGGAGGAACAAGGTGCCGGGCGGGGGGGGGGGGGGCTCAGCCGGGGGGACGGGAAGTCCTGGTCCCACTGACCTGCGAAGGGAGCCCCGCGGCCCAGAGGCCCAGCCGTCCTGGCAGTGGAGCCCGAGTCCCCTGCAGGCTCCGAGGGGCCCTGGCCGAGCCCACAGCCTGTCTGTCCCGATGGCGAGGCTGGGCCGGGCCCGGGGCCACAGTCACCGTTTCCCTTGTGCCCCGCAGGGGACGGGGTGAGAGCCAGGCCTCAAGCTGAACCAGGTGGTGAGGGCTGTGCACACACAAGGGTTTTGAGGGCAAAGGGGTCCCTGGAGCACGCTTACGGGGGGACAGTGGGGACAGCGACAGCAGAGGGTTCTGTCCGGCAGGGGCTCTGTCCCGCGTTCACCCAAACCTGGTTGGGCCGGGGGTTGGTGCTGGGTAGCACCTGTGCACACACCACCCTCTGCCGGTGACAGTGGGAACTGCAACACCGCAAGTCTCAGGACAGGGACGTCCTCAAAGGCTTGACTCAGCCCAGCCCCATCCTGAGTCATGTCCAACGGCTGTTAATCGGCTGCTGTCGCCCGGTCCCGGGTCTGAAGTGCACAGTGTTTTGCCTCCTCCCCCGCCAGGCTGCAGGCAGGTGGCCTGTAGCGCCGTCACCTCTCCAGGCCACGGGGCGCCCCTGACGTGTGCAGCTCCCGGCTGAGCCCCTCGCCCAGCCCGGCCGTCTGGGGACCCTGCCAGGCCCAGGAAGAAATGGAAGGAGTGGGAGAGAAACGGGAAGAGGGAGCTCTGTGCAGGGAAAGCAGCAGAGGACATCCTGCCACAGTCCTTGTGACCACGGTGGCCACCGTCTCCAGGGACAAAGGGAGCATTTGGGAGCTTGTCCGCCCTTGGAAGGTGGAGACCGTGCACTTGGGCTTCCTAAGAGGAGGGCGGCCAGCGCAGCGAGGTGCCTGGGGAGGGTTAGCGAGGCTAGTCTATTTTTTATATTTTTTGTAACAATTTTTCACAGGGGGCAGGGTGGGCTAGTATTTGTAGTTTTAACAAGTACAGTAGGGTTGTTTTTTTTTTAATCTCTTCAGATTATAAATAACCCCTAAAAACTCTGCAACACTTACATGGTTTTAAAAAAGATGCCGGACAGACACGCTTTTCAAATAACAGTAAGAGCATAAAGACTGCGGGTGTGGGAACTAGCCTCAGGCAGGCCGCCGATCACAGGCGAGTCCATTTTCTAGATTCTCTTCTGGGGTCTCCTGGTGCGGAACCACCAGAGGGAGTCCGTTGTCATTTGGGGTCACGCTGTCGAACCAGCTGCCTGTGGAGTAAGGGGGACGCGGGTGGGCCACCCCCTCGCACCTGGAGGCCAGGCTGGCCGTCCGACGTGTGGATTTGTGGGAAGAGTGGATGGTTCCCCGTTTCATGGTTGGATTCTCACAGGCGTCTCCTGAGCAAGGAACTTAATGGTAACAGTTCTGCTGGAAATTTTGAAATAAAATACCTGTCAAAACTAGCAACTGCTTCACTTGTAGTTAATATTTATTTAAAAATTTTTTTTGGTGGTGGTGGCAGCGTAGTTTACATTTAAAAATCAAGCGGACATACTAATTGTACATCTTCACTCCATGTAACATATTTCCAGCACACGGAACATGTCCCCCTAAGATTGGCATCATGGATGCGTCAAGGTTCCTTATGTAATTTGACCGCCGTGTGTATTTTCACAATGAAAACATTCTTAGACTCCCACTGACCTCAAGCGCAAAGCACCTCGTTACTTCAGACACTGTACCTGCCGTCAGGACACGGCGGCAGGCAGGCCTCACACCCAGCCGCACGTTGGAGTGGCTTCTACTTCATGAATAACATCAGGTTATAAAACACTGAGCCCTGGCTGGTAGCACAGTGGATAAGGCGCCGGCCTGCGAACCCAAAGGTCGCAGGTTCGATTCCCAGTCAGGGCACATAACCAGGTTGCAAGCCAGGTCTCCAGCCAGGTCCGTAGCTGGAGGCAGGTGAGAGATAACCACACATGGATGTCTCTCTCCCTCTCTGCGTCTCTCCCTTCTCCTCTATAAAAATAATGAATAAAATATTAAAAAAAAAAACAACAAAAAGACACTCTACAATGTTGGTCTGCAACAACTACGTCCTACGCATCGAACGGGGGATGAAATCCCACGGGGACGTTCGGGTGATTCCCAGGTTCTCACGCTCCCCTCCACCTTCAGGCAAACGTTCTTGTGCTGGGCCTTGGGGACCAGCCCTCACTCCCCCAAGATACAGGGGGTTTCTGGGAAGGTGTTCAAGCGGCAGCGCGGCTGGCCACCCACGGGTCCCCGAGGCAGCTTTACTGAAAAGCAAACCCAGGCCCCCTGACTTAGCCGCTGACTCCACCTCCAGCGTCACGTCTCGGCGTGAACAGCTGCACACAGGCCCCAGCAGCACCTGCTCCCCGGTGCCTCTGGCGGGTGGACAAGGGTGCACTGTGCACGGGCCAGTCACGTGACTGCCAGCAGAGCCAGACGCTGCAGGGTGGGGTGGACACGCCCCTCGGTGCCGTCTGGAGGGATGGCTTCCCTCTGTGACTCGCCGGCTCTCGGGCGCTTCTTCCTGGAACAGCCTCACTTTGCACCCAGCCAGCCCGCTGGTCACTTTGACCTGCTGACCAGCAGTGAGGGCTCCATCCGACTCCTTCACCCATTTGCAGGGAAGGAGATGGAGACACGGAACAGGTGACTTGCCCAGAGGTGGTTATGATCCTAATTCAAGGGTCCTTGGGCCTGGTGCCACTTCACATTTCTGTCAGAAAGGGCGCTCCTGGGACAACCCCCCAACGTTCCCATTGGTCAAAGATGACAGTGGAGCCCTGGCTGGTGGCTCAGCGGATAAGCACCCACCTGCGAACCCAAAGGCCGCTGGTTCGATCCCCAGCCAGGGCACATAACCAGGTCTCCAGCCATCCAGGCCCAGGGACCCCCACCCCAGCGACGAGTCCGAGGATGGCGCTGACCAACACCAGGCCTACGGGATTCCCACCCAGGACTTGGGCGGGAATGCGGAGAAGCAGCGCTGACGTGGGTGTGTAGTGTCATGTTGAAGAGCGGGGGGGGCCCTGGAATTGGGACCCTTTCTTCAGCGCTCCGTGGCCACGACCCCCTGAATTCCTTCCTGCAGCTGAGTGCGGCCTCCTCATCTGTGACCTGGAGCGCTGATGTCGCACGGGGACACCCGTCCCGCTGCGCCGCTCCCCGGCTGTCGTGAGGGACTGAGGCACCAAATGCTCACGCGGGTGCATCGGTACCTGGGACAACACCCAACATGGTGCTGGACGGTCACTTCCCGTGGCCTCCCCCTGCCAGCGCTCAGGTCCCAGGCAGAGTCAGAACGTCCTTCCTGCTCCCCAGGCAGCCAGACGACTGCCACTAGGAGGAAGGCGGGGACCACGCCACACGAGCTCAGGCCTGCGGCTGTGCTGCACCCCGCGCCCAACATTCTTCCCATGACCCCAAGAGCCCAAGGCAGAAAAGAACAAAAGGCAGATAAATCACACTTACTTCCTTGGAAGCAGAGGTGGTTTGAAACCCTGGAAAATGCAGAAGTGGCGGCTGTAGGTTCAGGAGTGGGAGGGGAGGTGACCGGAGGTGGCGCAGGGCATGCTTCAGGGTGACAAACTATCCTGTGTGACCCGACGCTGCTTTTGTTAACATGCACGGAACCTGACGGCACGGGGTGGCCCTTCCCGTACGCAGATCAACAACTTGTTCAGCAGGCAGTGGTGCGAGGCCCTGGGGAGGATTCGGGGTGTGAGTCAGTTTAGCGGGCGGACGAGAAACCACCTCACCGACAGGAGGGCCCGGGAGCCGGGGCACCGCAGGAGTGAAGGACTGTTTGGTGCTGAACACCAGGGGCCACGTTGCTCCCCAGGCGGGCACAGGGTCCCGGGTCCAGGGCTGGAACCCAACAGCCCCATAGACACTCAGCAGCAGGCAGGGGCCAGGCTTCCGTTCGAGGCCACACGGCACCGCCTCACGCAGGTGGGCCCGGCAAACACACCACGCGAGTGGTATTGGGGGGCTCCACACACAGCCTGGTGGGGGGCCCCCCTGGCATGTCTGAAACAGCCTGAGGACCGTGCCAGCCAGGAGGAGCCGTGCAGATGTGACTGTCACGTGAAACCTGGAAGAGAAAAAGGTGAAAACTAAGACAATCCGAATCAGGTTTGGGTCAAGGGTTGGACTAGATGTCTCTCCAAAGCCACACCGTGGCCGATGAGCACATGGAAACAGACAGTCATGAGGGGACTGAACCAAAACCCATCACACCTACTAAGAGGCTCCAACAAGAAAAGGCGGGTACCAGGCGGCGGCTGTGGCCCCTGAACGGGCAGGTTTTCGGTAGTTGGGCGGTTCTTCAAGCCTAACCACTGACCGTGTGACCTTTTACTCCTAGACCGAAGTGCATCCACACAGAAACTGACGTCTGAATGTTCATGGCAGCATCACCCCACTCGCCTTGCCTGCCGGTGGCATCGACATACATGTGACGTGTCCTCTCCATGATGCCCAGCTCAGCCACTTAAGAACAGATGCACCTACGTGGGGGCCAACACTGGACACGCCCAGGCGCCACTTGCTGCCAGAACTGCACTTTATACCCCAGACCGAAGCAGGCAGGTCCTCAGAGAAGGAACGCAGACCAGGGCCGACCGGGAGGGGCGGGAAGTGGACGCTGGCGGGGCTGGGGGCTCCCCTCCAAGGTGACGGACTCCCCCTGGACCGCACAACTCTGAACGTGCTCCTCAAACCGTACACCTGGGGAGGGCACACGTTTCATGGTACACACGTGTTACAGGAAGGGGCTGTGGGTGCTGGGGAGGCCAGATTCCTCTGCTACGAGCAGGATCAGCGTGGAGGGGACCCGAGATGCGTACGGGGTCCTGCTCCCTCCCCTTGCACGCGGCTGGCTTTGCGCAGTCGGGACCCCGAGCGGAAGAACGGAAAGACAGACTCGATTGAATAACCATTTTAGAAACCTTTATTGGAAAGGCTACAAACTGCCACCTCGTTTTTTTACACTTCGAGTGGCTGCGGAGAGCAACCTTGGATAGAGACGCTACGCTGCTGACCGTTGCCCAGGCTGATGCAAAGTATTGTTCGTACAATGGAGGTAGAGCGGACGGGACAGTAACTGAAACCTCATAGGCTGTGATTAATGCCAGAGTTTTCCCCCTTTTCCTTCACTCCAACAGGCCTAGAAACAAACTACAAATGTTGTACTTAGGTCAGGGATGGCGCATTTCAACAGTTGTGTTCAGTGTCCCCTACTTGTTCCTTTACAAAAGCAAAACATATGCTGACACCCTCAACCCCCATTCTGGGAACGGAGCGTCCCGGCGGGGAGGTGGGAGGGGCGGGTGCAGCCCCTGTCCGACTTCCCTGCCACCTGTGTCTACAGGCCACGGCCCCAAGTCCAACACCCAGCTGAACGGACACTGACTCCAACTCAAGACGCCACGAGAACAGATCATTCCGGCAGGTTCAGTGTGGACTCGCTGCGACCTCACTTTTAGAGGATGGTGCAGGGGCCGCAGGGGAGGCTCCCCACCCCACCGCTCGGGGTCATGACCCACCACCTGCAACCCAGATGGCCCTGACTCAACAGAGCATCCCTGGAGGCTGCGCAGCCCACTTCTACCGACAGACCCAACTTGTGTTCACCTTTTAAAACTACATAAAGCTTCAGGGTTCTCACGGGCTGCTCAAGAAGCAGAACTAAAGATGCATTTTAGTTCAAAATAGGTTCTTCCTCCTAAAAATGTGACACAAAAATAATTTACACCAACCGCGTTTTATTGTCGTGTTTTGAAAACTTCACAAGATGATAAAAAAGAAAGAAAGAAAAGAAGAAGAAGGAACCAGACCCTGACGCCACAGCCAACGCCGTCTCCCTGCTTCCGGTCAGCTCTGCCCACGTCCACGCACCCAAACGAGACACAGGCCAGGAACGTTTATTCTACTGTAGCAGCTTATGATGCGGGTGCAGCCAAACAAAGCTTCAGGACAATTGTACACAAACTTTACAATGTGGGGTTGAATTTAAAATATAGAACAAAAAAAAAATACTACGAAACGGCTGAAAACCAAGCACAGACGGCGGGACCGAAACGGAAAACCCACGTGTGGCCGCGTCTCGTTTCCTCTCAAGTGCTGGTCCTGCTGCCGACGGGCCCAAGTGAAGGTGCGGGGCCTGCGGGTGCTCGAAACCCCCCTCGTGGACGCGCTACCCACCGCAGTTACAGACCCGCAGGCGTCCTTCAGTTCATCGCACCGCCCGGCTCTCCGGCTGGGCGGCGACAGGCCAGGCAGATGGGGACCCCGAGCGGCGGCTGCGCTCACTGGTGGGCGCACTGCACTCCGGGCCCGTGGTGGCCGCCGCCCTCCTCGTCCGAGCTGTCGTTGTAGGCCTCCCGCCGCTGCCCGCTGCCCGAGCCCCGCGTGCTGTCCAGGTCCTGCAGCTCCACTTCCTCGGTGTCCCCGATGATGCTGGGAACCTCTGGTCTAGAAGGCAGGAGGTCTTCCAGTTCCTTCAGTGACAGAGCAGCAAGGTTAGCTGTGCAGCACCTCCAGGAGCCTCGCACAACCCAGGGGCACGCTTCTCCGAAGTGAAAACCAGTGTCTGCAAGAGACCACGGGCCCCGGGCACACCCGCAGACGCCTCCCGCTGGGAACGCTGGCAGGCGCACGGCAGACAGACCTCCCTGCACGGAAGGCCCGGCCGCTGTAAGCTGGACGGGCACCTCCTCCCCTGCCTGCTCCCTGGGGCCCCTCCGCCACCAGGGCGCCACCCCCGCTGGCCCCCCTCCTCACCAGCCACTGCCTGGACCCACAAACACGGACACCTGCGACCTCATTTTCCCAACTGGGGCAGCCCCTGCCCACGTGGGGACTGGAACTGCACGACGTTCCACGCTGGGGTCTGGGCCCGGCGCAGGGCGCACTCACAGAGAGCTTGTCCGGGTCGATCCAGTTGTTCTCAGGAAACTGCACGTCAAACTTGATGTACAGGTCGCCCTTCTCGAAGGGGTTCCGATACTGCGGCATCCCTTCGGCCCGGACCACACGGACGCAGCCTGTGACAGGGGGAGTCGTGGGCAGTGGTGAGAGTCTGATCCCACGGAAAGGGGCCTCCTGACTTAACGCCGCACAGGACGGCGCGGGCGGGTCGGGGCGAGGACTCGCCTGGCTCGATGACCTTGCCGGGCGGGTACTTCACAACAATCTGGCGCCCGTCGAGGTGCTTGAAGGTGAACTGGAACCCGCAGAGGGCCTCCACCAGCCCTATCTTGTAGGTCATGTGCAAGTCGTTCCCGTCTCTCTGGAACACCTACAAACCAAGCGCAGGAAACGGTCACCAACATGGTGGAGCCACTGCCAGGCTCTGTTCCTCGAATTGGTTCCTTCACGCCATCGCCCACGGCAAGGCACCACCTCCGCGCCCAGAACCCCCCAGGGACGCGAGGAGACCCAGCTCTCCTCACGCTGCACGGCCAGGGGACCGCAGGCCGGCACAGCCGGGGCTCCAGAAACAGCGGGGGGCGGGCTCCGTGGGGTGCTCTGCAGGCTGCCAACACGGGCAGGGGAGGCCCAGAGCAGCACCAGTTCAGCCCGATTGCTCAGCGAGGGAGGGAGCTGAGAGCCATGCTTCCCACTGTGTAAGTTCCATCTCACCGAAAATCCGGAACTCACTCACACATAAATCAAACACAATAAACCTGCAGACTAAGCAACGCAGCAGTTACTCAACCAACACCAGTAACCTCTCTCAAGTCCTGGCTCAGCGGACTGGATACCGGCTTGCGAACAGGAAAGTCGCGGGTTGACTCCTAGTGGGGCCACAGGCCGGCTGCGGCCGGGTCTCTGCGGGGGCGTGAGCGGCGCTGGTGGGCGAGTCTCTCAAGCATCCCCCCTTCCTGTGCTCTCCGCCCCTTCCTCCCTCCCCCCTCTCTAAGTTTCCACGCTTTCAACAGGTAGGAAGAAAATACATCCAATTCCACACATGCCTGGTTTGTAATTTTTGCTTATTACAATTTACAAATATCTACACGCTTAACTTGAAATTTTATGATAAAATAAAATTACAGCGAAAGGTCACGTAGATTTTCCTCCACCCCAGTTTCTCTCCAAAGACGCTGGTGGGTCCAGCTAGAGAAGAAGAAGCCCGGAGCTGCCCCTACGTGCAGCCACGAAGGAAAGTGAGTCTCCAGCCACAGTCTCGACCAGTGATCCAGGATCAGCCGCCCAGCCGCCCGGGAAACCCCCTCTGGGCAGAGCTGCCCTGGATCCAGAGACCAAGGGGGGCTCCCTGCGCCTGCGCCTGCGCAGCAGCAACTTCAAGTTCTAAGAAACAAGGTGGGCCGGCAAGAACTGAAGAGTGAAACCCAAAAGTGGTAGCGTGTGAAGAACATAAACACGGAGCACAGTGGACCACGGTCGCGTGCACACGCGCTGGCAGACAGACCCTCAGCACGCAGGGCCCCAGAAGGGCTGGCCTTCCCACCAGGAGACCCCACTGTTTCCACGCGGCATCTCCCGAGGCCTTGTAACGACTCCAGCCCAAGTGTCGGGAGTGAGACAAAGCGCCCAGAGTAACCACAGGATTTCCCACGAGCGAGTGAGTTCAAATCGGCCGCGTGTTGCGTGTCCTCCAAGGCTCAGCCCTCCTTTCAGGGGCAGCGGCCCATCGGGGCTCCCGTGCGCCCAACACCAGGACCCCCCTTCCCAGCTGAGCTCCCAGGCTCGCCGCTGGCACCTCTCGCCATCTGCTGGGGCCCCCGCATCCCCCCGCTGCCAACAAGCTGCAGTGATGGACTTCCAAACGCCGTCGCTTCCCCAGGGGACAGGAGCAGCTGGCACCCCACAGGCTCCCCCTCTCTGATCCGTGCCCCTCCGGAGGCAGAACCTGCCTTTCGGCTGAGCCAGGCCCAGCCAGGCCCAGGCTGGTAATGGGAGCTAAGGGCTTAAGTCCTTTGTCTCTAAATCCAGTCATCCCTGTTTTTAAAACCCCACTTAATTACACGGCAACACTAAAGGCTGAACCTAAAGCTGCAAAGAGCTCAAGTCAGACATCATTTCCCCTCCAACTCCCCCGCCCTCCCGCTGTCCCCACCACGCGCTCACGGCAGGGACCGCTCGCCCCGAACCCAGCGGACCACCAGCATCTCAGCGACCTGGCCGCCTCCCGACCTCGCTGGGCGCTGTGCCTGGCAGGCGAGGAGGAGGAAGAGGTCAAGTGCAGTGAGCAGTGGCTCCTTACCAAGAGTTACAGTGTTTCACTTACAAGACCCTAAGGCAGGATTCCCTAGAAATTACCACCTTTCACCAGCCTCCGGGACCCTTGCTTCTTGTGGGCCTGCTAACAGGCAACAGGCCAGGAGAGTGACACCAGCACCCCGTTTCCTGCAGGAGGTTTGACCAGTGAGGCCTGAGCGCGGCTGGGGCACCACAGCAGCTCACAACCCAGAGCGGAGCCACCCTGGTCACGAGCCCAAAACCTGCCTCCCGGGCAGGCTGAAGCCTCTGGTGGCTCCTGCCGCTATTCAAACACTGTGTGCAGAACTCATTACCAACTGGGAGGACAGTGCCGTTCCTCCCGGTAAGCAGAAGGGGTGGCTGACCTGGGAGAAGCAGAGCCCCGTCAAGGACCCTCCGGTCTGTGGTCTGGGCCACCCCGCCCGGCTGCCGAGCAGGCTGAAGGCGAGGTGCCAGCCCCACCCCAGGCGCACGGTGTGAACACAGCAACAGCCCGGCCCATGGTCAGACCAGTTCATTCTGCCTTGTACGTGACAGACAGATACACATCCCACCGGAAACTGAAAATGAGAGCAACAGGCCCTGCCGCAGCTCGGTTCAATCACCCGACGCACTAATGTTGCTGGTTCGATCCCCGGTCAGGGCACATATACCCTCCGCTGACGACTCGTCAGCACGTGGAACAACAGACGGACATTTCTCCGTCTCTGCCCCTCTCCCCCGGCCCTCCTCAGTCGGTCAACAAACACTGAAAACAGGGCAAGGCCTCCTGGGCGCCCGACTCGGGAAACAAGCCCACAGAGCCGCGTGCACACCCCACCCTCAGAGGAGAGTCCCTGGGAGACGCGCTGCCCGAGTCACCTGGTCCAGGGCCGGCGCTTGCAGACAAGGAAAGGCCGGAGGCAGCAAGGCCACAGTCACCGCGCTCCGGGACGCCCCGGCCACTAAACACGCTGTCATGTGGGCAGCTTGGCCCTGGGAAACCCAACCAGCGCTCACTGTGTCCTGCCCGCTGCACGCGTTTCTGAGAAGAACAAACGTGAAGGAAATTACCTCATGTTCTTTCTCCTGCAGCAGCAGGACGATGTCCCCCGGCTCCACGCCCGGAGCCTGGTCTGCCTCCCCGGTGAACGTGATCCTCTGTCCGTGCTTCATGCCCTTGTCCACGTGGACTTCGAGAATCTTGACCTCTTTGATCACTTTCTTCCCCTCGCACTTTTTACAGCGGTCCTTCTCGTTGATCACCTCTCCTGCAAAGAGAGGCCGTTCAGACTCCCCGCAAGGCCCAAGCTGCCCGCCGGAGGAGGACAGGTCGCGGGAACACCTTCTCTGTCAGTGCCCTTCCCGGACCTCTCTTAACTGCCACCTTAGCCACCAACACTCCCACCCTACTGCTGGCTGCACGAGGGACAGAGCTACCCGTGTCTCCACTTGAGTGTAACTCATGCAAAATTAAAACGTGTTCTGGGCTCCAGGCTCTAGTTCTTGAGGCTGAAGCCTAAGGTCCCTGGAGATGAACGCATGCTCTGAAGCCGGCCGTTGACAAACTTTTTACTTCACTCTTAGGATCGCAGGACAGAACCCAAATAAAAATTCAAGTGGTCTTCGTGGCCCATTATTACACTGTCCAATTGGTACTGCATCTTGTTTCCTGCGGACAAATATTGCTCAGGTGTCCTGAGCCCCCTGGGTAGGGTCACCGTCACCGGGAATTTCCAAGGCCAGTGAGACGCAGCTGAGGTCAGCTGGCTGTGAGCTCCTCACACCACCGTCCGTGACAGTGCAGCTTCTTCTGCCTCCATCTTCTTCTGCAGCTTTGATGAGCATCCAACAGGTAAAGCTGAAGGTGTACGTAGTCCACCATGAAAAAGTTGTGTGGGTTTCTAGTGGCTGGTTATTGGCACACTTGAATGCTCATAGGACACGCGCAATCAGGAAGTTCAGGGTCTGCTCTAGAACACCGACTTCGCAGCTCCTTCTGCAAACGCCAGTTCCTCACGATGCGATGATGCCTGGGAAGGTGTCCGCCTGGTTTCATGGCGGCAGCTGTGAACGGCTGATGGGGTACAACGCCCAGGACCCTGTAGCAGGGTCTCGTCACCCGCAGCTCCCACGTTACCTCACCACGTCTGGAGCAGCTGGGAAAGGGTGCTCTGAAAACAGGTGGCCCAAGACAGTAGCCACTAGCCACCCGGGCTGTTTAAGTTTAAATCGGTTACAATTAAAGTGAGGTACCTCTGCCACGCCAGCGCAGAAGGCTCCTGGCACTGCGCTGACGTTTGTCACAGTGTTCCCACCACCTCAGGGGACCACTCTGGGCCCCGCTGCTCCAAGGCGGCCCTTGTCCGTGAGGGACGTTTCCCCAAGAGACAGGCCTGCCCCGTGGTTCCGCCCTGTCTCTGACTAAAGGGCGCGGAAGGCAGAGCCCAGCAGCAGTCCCGGAACTGCTCACAGAGCTGGAAACCTTTCCTTCTGCGGGAAGAGGCTCCAGCCCAGGATCTAGCCTTCGAAGCTAACGACAGCTGACAGCAAATCCTCCTCCTATCAGAATGGCAACTGGACAACCTGCTGTTTCCTGTTCATTAAACACCACCTTTTCAATCTGAAGGGACAAAACACATTGCCCATTCTTTCGTTATTTGAGAAGAGGGACATTTTGCTGGACATGATACAACTTCGTGGTTCATCTGCGCTCACAGGGCCTGTGCACGACAGGATAATTGCTTGCCCGTTTTTCCTTCAGAGCACTGCGGCGCTGCAGCAAGACGAGAGAGGACGGCAAGTCTCTCCCATTTCCGCACCCACCCCCACCACCCCCGACCGCGGGGGCGCAGGCTGGGTACCTTCTCCGTTACAGTCGGAGCACACGGACTGCATCTGCTGCACCATCCCCGGGGCCAGCTGTCTGATCATGATGCGCACGCCGCGGCCCCGACAGGCGCTGCACTTCTGGATAGCCCCCGACTTCCCGCCTTGGCTGGAGCAAGCAGAGGAGCCGTTAGGTTTTTGCCCCAACCGTCCCGCACTGCGTGCTCTCCACCGCCACCGTCAACCCGATGACTGTGAAGCTGACTTTCGCAGGCATCAGAGCATGCTGCGTCTCGGGCAGCGAGTTTTAAACCAAGAACAACCTCCTCTGGAATGGACGCCACGTGCCCTGGGCCCGTCAGCGGGCTCACGCTTACCCGTTGCACGCGCTGCAGAGCACATTCTTGCTCAGCTGCAGCTTGGTGGTCTTGCCGTTGTACAGGTCTTCCAAAGACACCCTGCGGAAGAGAGAGTGAGGGTCAACCAACGTCGCGTAGTTCTCTCACAGGTAAGAGGTAAATGCCGGCTCCCACAGCCCAGTCCCACCACTCCCTTTCCAACACAGAAGTCAGAAACGCCCGGCATGAAGCCAACTGACTGAGGCCTCGTCCCGTGGCTCCAGTGAGCAGCAGGGTTCGCGGCCCTGGACAGCAGCCGGTGCTCCAGGCAGAGCTGCAGGGCGCAGGCCCACAGCCTGACAAAGCCGGGAACTGCCCAGCGGGCGCCCTTCACCTGACCTGACCTCTGCGGGAGACTCCCCCATTTCACAGGACAAGCGGGCAGGGAGGCTGAGTGACTTGCGTGGCAGGGAAGGAAGAGAACAGTTTTCTATAGAGAGTCTGCAACAACTTTTAAAGCTTGGAAGAACCCAGGAATCATGAGCAAAACTGTGTATTCAAACAATTTACACCAAATTTTCAAAGAGACCTACGACTCAAAAAGGATCCAAGTTAAAAGTATGAACAACATACAACTAATAAAACCCAACTTGCCTTTATTCACATCATAAATTCTAAGACCATTCACAAAGGCACCTCCAAAAACCTACGTACTTTCTCAAAGTTCTTCAGCTAACTTTATACACCCTAGGCAACGTAAGAATGGAGCGCTACCACAGAGGAACACTTACAAACCAGCACTTCCAAGTGACGTCCTACCTGCAGCTTAACCTCGGGCAAAAGCACGCGGCGCCTGCCCGTCTCACTTCGTAAGAACCTTTCACCAAACCATTCACAGAAAACACACAGGCAGGTCTTCTCCGTGGACACATTAAACTACGGTCAGTACGCAAAACCAACGTCTATTTCCACAAACACGGCCAAAGCCCTGACGGGGGAGCTCAGCTCATGAGCGCTTCCTCCCGATGGCACGAGGACATGAGGACACGCCAGGCCTGCGGCCCTGCCCCCACTCAGAGCACAAAGGATAAGCAACCGACAATGCATCAGTCAGTGGAACAACAAATTGCGGTTTCTCCCTTTCTCTCTCTAAAGTCAATGAAAAACATGCAGCTGAGGAAGGAAAACAGTGGGTAACGGTCTGGCGGAGCTGCAGCCTCCACAGCGCCGCCAGCGCTCACCCTCCACAGAGACAGCGTATGTCTCGGCCTCGAAGCACTGAGGCCTGGGAACCTGCTGAGGAGACGCAGCAGCACTACCGGTTACAGAAAAAACCCCAAACTGGCCACATCCTACAGAAAAGGTGACTGATGAAAAAAATCACGCAATGGAATATTACAGTGCCACCAAAATGAAATGTCGTAATGAAAACTTTAAGCAACGTTCCAACAATAGGAATAACAACTGCATGAAGCAGGAAAAACAAATGTAAAGGAGGACAAGAAGAACCACGTAGTACCGCAACCATTCCTGGTCCTATTTACTGCTTACAGCATCCCTTTGTCGAAGAAAAACATGAAAACCTAACCCACACTGCACCAAGTGTCACCCTTGGAACGACACCTGCAAAGTAATTTCTCAGGGCAAATTCTTTCAAAAAACAAATTTACAGATGGGACTCCAACAACATAAGGCTACACCTTACTTCCCCTAAGCTACCCAAATGAACAGATATGAAATATTTTAAGTACTGAAATTCAGCCTCTGGCATTTGCTTGCAAAACCATGACTGGTCTGTGGAAAGTTAATAGGACGCAAGCCCTCACAAATTACACTGAGTCCGAAGGCTGTTTTCCTATTACAGCCGGATCGTGGGTTCGCAGCCGAAGATCAAGGTCAAGCACCACCCCTGTGTTGGCAGGTTACTGTCAGGCTGGAGCCAGAGACCTGGGGGAAACCAACTCAGAAGAGTTCTCACTGAGGACAAGTGAGGAGGGCCTAGAACATGCCAGCAGAGCAGCCAGCCAGTCACGGTCCCCACTTTTTAAATAAAAAGGACTTGGAAGCAGTAAATACTTCAGAGGAGAGAATCTTCCAGTTGAAAACGCAGATCCCGAGGCCTTGGGCACACAAACCAAACCGGCTTCCCACTCAGGAGAAGCACCACCACCAGGGACACTCGTAGAACTGCCAACACCCCACTATCCAATCCTCCCAGCGGCCCAAGGAGGACAGCAAGGCATGTGGAAGCTTTTATTTTCTGATGAAGGATAAAATGCTCTTTTGATACCTTTTCTCTTCTATTGAGTATTACTACCACTTTACAAAAGAGCACTTCATCCTTTTAAAAAAGAAAAAGATCTAGATACTCACTTGAGCGGATGCATCATGTCTTCTCCTCTTCTTCTGCCATTTCGACTTCTGTTCTGATTGCCCATGAAGCCAAACAATCCTCCACCAAAAATGTGAGAGAAAATATCATCCATGCCGCCGCCTCCGCCGCTCCCTTCCCGAAGACCCTGTTCTCCATATCGGTCATACAACTCGCGTTTCTCAGGATTTGACAGTACTTCGTAAGCAAAACTTATTTCTTTGAACTATAAAGAAAAAGCGAAAGGGGAAAACAATTGGATTTCCACATAGGAGAGCCAAGGAAAGGCTGCAGGAATCCAGAACCCACTTAATCCTGAAAGTTTCGAGTTGTCTTTGGTTTGATTCTGGTTCTATTTACCACCCAGTACTGCCCAGAAGGCTAGTCTAGTATTCCTGCTACAAAACCAAGCACTCTCTATGTAAAAACGGCTCGCAGGCAAACACGACTCTTCTTACAACTTCCCTGCTGTCAACGAGGGCAACTTAAGTTTCAAACGGAAAGTTGGACGGTAAAAAGTCTCAAGTAACTTACTTTGTCACCAGCGTTTGGATTCTTATCAGGATGGTATTCCTTGGCTAACTTTCGATACGCCTTCAATGAAAAATAAAACAAGGGAGGTTAGAGCAGAGGCTGGTTGAAAGGTTTGCTAACTTAGCAACCACATTTCTGAGAAGCAGGCTCTCCCATCCAGCAACATCTTTTATTCACTGGGCGTTTCCATCTTAATCCTGTTGACTCAGGACCTTAATACATTCATGCAGGCGGCATTTGCCCTTGAAAATGGGTTACAACGCGGCCAGATGCAGCCAACCACCCACGACCAGAGAGAAGAGAGAAAATACCGAACAGCCCTGTTTTCACTCCGGTCCAGCAGCTCTGGGGGCGACCGGAGCCGAGTCCCTGCCCCGCGGCTCCCGCAACCGCAGCAGCAGGCGCTGCCCTGGCCACGTCGCACTTGCCCGCAGCGGCTCCGCGCTCCCAGGGACCGCGACCCGGTCCCGCACGGAACCTTGCTGCGGTGGCCCAGCCGCGCGGCCCGGAATTACATAAGCGCCCAGCACTTCCGGCGGGCAACAGGAAGTCCCGCGCGCTCCCGTCCCGGCCGCCTCGGGGGCGGCACCTCCCCGCGCTCCAAGCGGCGCTCCGGCCGGGCAAAGAGGCCGCGTGGGGTCCGCATGTGCCTCCGGGGCCAGAGATGCGGCCGCGCTCGCCCCGCCGCGACCCGGGGCTTCCGTCTATTTCCAGGCGCGCGCTCGCGGTCGCGCTGGGTCCCCGGCTTCTTCCGGAAGCGGGTGCGCAGCCCCCGGGCCGCCCGCCCGGCCCACGCGCCCGGGTCCCCACGGAAGGGGGAGGGCGGCGCGCCCGGCTCCCAGGGAAGCTCCGCACCTGCCCGGCCGCCGCGCCGCGGCCTCCCTGACCTGAGGCGGCCGGTCTCCGAGACCGGTGACCCCGGCGCCGCGCTGGAGGGAGGAAGCGTCCGTCCCGCAAGCCGCCGCTGTGCGCGGGCGGGGCCGCGGGCCCAAGGTCAGCGGAGGCCGCGGCGCGCGGCCCGGGGCAGGCGGTCTCTCCGCCGCTGTCCCCCCGGCCCCGGCCCGGCGCCGGCTCGCGGGCCGCCTCGGAGCGCGACTGACCCGGGTCCCGGCGCGCAGGCCCGCGCCCCCGCCCCGCGCCGGGCCCCGGCCCGTACCTTCTTCAGCTCGTTCTCGCTGGCGCCGGGCGGGACGCCCAGGATGTCGTACAGCTTCGTGTCGACCACGTTCGCCATGGCGGCGGGCCGGGCGGCGCTCGGGCGGGAGGCGGCGCGGGGACGGAGCGGCGGCGGCGCGGGCCGAGGAGACGGCGAGGGGAAGCGGGGGCGGGGCTGCACTCTGACCCCGCGCCGGCGCCGTGACGTCACGCCGAGGGCGGGGCCGGGCTCGCGGGGTGCCGCCGACCTGGGTGTCTGGCGTCGGGCGCCGCCGTACTGGGGCGCAGACCCTCAGCCGCGCGCCCGGGGGCCTGTGTCGGCGCGTCTGCAGACGGTCGCCGGGAGTAAACGGCGCCCGAGCCCCGGGCCCCGCGCGGCCCAGGCGCCCGAGTTTCGGGGGAAGCAGCCCGGCCGGCGATTGAAGGCGGGACCCCGCGCCGCGCCCTTCGTGGCCTGGCAGGAACGCCCACCGGAAGCCGTTCCCGAGCGAGGGCCCTGCTCTGTCCGCGGTCGCCGCAGCGGCGGGGACGGCCCCGATAACGTGCCTTTCCCCGGGACCCTCTGGGCGCACAGCCCTGCTGCACCGCCTGTGGGAGGGAAGCGTGTGTCTGTCTCTTACCCAGGCCCGGAGATGCCCCTGATCTGGACCCCGTGAATTCACGCAGCCCCTACACCTCCTCCTTTGAGGGTCGCGTATGAAATAAGTAGTGAAGCTCCTGTTTTCCCGAACATGTTCCCAGTCCTTTGCGATGTTGCCGAACTTTTATCCTAGTCCGCACTTGCACCTTCTAAATTGTTTCGTGTCTGTTCACGATTGGTTTGCAGGCTCCGGATCTAAACTAAGGTCCACCTGTTGGATCAGGATCCTGTGTTTAAGTCTCTAGTTTGGGAGCCTTAAAATCAGCGAGGCCCTGGCTGCTGTGGTTCGGTGGGTCGAGCGTCCTCGTGTCAACTGAAAGGTCACCAATTCCAGGGCAGGTCAGGGCCCCAGTGCGGGGCTCGCGAGAGGCAACCCGTTCATGTTTCTCTGCCTCTTTTTCTCCCTCCCTCTCCCTCTCTCCGAAAATAAAGTCTTTTTTAAAAACTAACACTGGAGGTCTAGGTGGCGTGAGGCCACCCAGCAGGGTGCCCAGGGACCCGTGTTGATGCCCGTTGATTTAAATTGTCATCTGCGCTCCTACCATGGCTAACGATGCACAGCCGCCTGGACTGGGGCGGGAAGGGGAGAACGTAACAAAAGAATAGGCTGTAGTGCCCGCCTCCAGCCCAATGGAGACACGTGGGCCTGAAACAGGGTGTCTGACCCTCTGGAGCCTGAACTGGTTGGCAGCGAAGGCTCCAGCGTCAGTCTCAGGCCTGGCTCTCCTTTCAGACCGCATTGCGGAGGGCCTTGAGGACCGGCCGATGGTGTGCACGGTTCTCCCGGAAACCCTGGGGAGTAACCCGTGTGAAATGATGGCACCTCTCTCCCCTTTCCCGCAAACCCTGTAGGAAACGTTGCTCTTTCAGCGCCATCGTCCTGGACCCCGCAGCCAGTGAACCACTGTCTCATCTGAGTCCCCACTGCCCGCGGTTCGCGCTTTTTGGAGACCATTCTGCTGTGCCATTGCAGCAGCGTTTGGTGTGAGTCTGAAGTCCATGAACAGGCTGCAGGTGTCTTGAGGGGAATTCCATGCGCCACGAGGCCTGGGTGTGCATTGCGGGGAGGCCTCAGCAATTTCCTTTTCCCCACTTCCTTTCACGTGGTGAGACGCTCAGAAGAGGCGTATTAAGTTGCGTGGGGTTGGAGCATGGGGGTTGCTGGCCTGGCTCAGCCATCTGTTAAGTGTGACTTTGAACAAGTTACTCTTCCAGGCTGGTTCCTCACCTGTGAAGTGGGATTTAATAGTATTTATATCATGGGCTTGAGGGTTGAAAGAATTATTACACATAGAGGACCTAGAAAACAGGAGCGAAAGCTAAGGATTAGCAGTGTTGTTTTTTTGCTCATTTGCCTGTTGGCTGTCTCCTCCTCACCTGGGTTCACTGTCTTTATCCACTTCGATTCCGGGTGCCCCAGGTGGGGTTCCCGTTTCCTCCGCTGCTGTGGGGACTGGCCTCTGTCCTTGCGTGTGGCCTCTCTTCTCAAGGGCTCTGTCTTGTCAAAATGACCACACTCTTCCTCCTCCAGGCTCTCCGGCCTGTGCTCTCACTGACCTTCACGTCGGTGACATGTTCTGCTAGAAAGAGTCCAAAAGATCTGACTGTTCTCATTTCTTTCAGTTACACTCAATTTTTCCCTTTTCTGCAAGGGGAAAACCCCTCATGCGGTTTAACCTTGGCTTTTGATATCCTAGTGAAGGGTAGCTGGGGAAATTCCGTCCCTAGTTCTAAGTTTTTTTTTTTTTTTTTTTTTTTTAACCTGATACCACAGTTCAAATAGTTATGGTGCTGTCACTTATTTAAAAGACTTTGTCCGTTTCTGAGTATTCGTCGTAGTCAGCACCAGTAGTGGCTGGCTCTGTAGGTCAACAAGTTATTGCAGGACAGCTCTGTGTGCTTCAGTGACACGCACGCTTCTCCTGGCTGTCACAGACCCAGTCACACCTGTCAGCGTCAGCACCAAAATATGCTAGTCGCCGTCTTCATGTTTTTCAGGCAGCTCATTTCTTACAGTTTAGCTAATGCCAAGGGAAGAGACCGTGACCTCAGGCCCCGTAAACTGCTGAGTCACGGTGCATCTGAGGGGCGTGCACTGCTCACCCAGGATGTCTAGTTCAAGGCTACAGCGACTTCAGATTCCAGCCAAGTGTCTGTTGTAGGTGCACTTCTTTTCTAAAAACGTTGTGTTCTTGTGCCACGGTGGGGGCTGAGGTGGGGAGAGGCGGATAAGGGCTAGGGAGGGAGTGGATGAACCAGAATATTTTTAAGGACGTTCACTGTGTTCACAGCTAATTATACAGAACCCTTGAGTACATTTCTTCCGGCAGTCCTGGATACGTGGTCAGACTGGCTTTGCTTTCTGCCTTTTTATATAACTAATTTGGAATACAGACAGGGGACAGAGCAGGAAATACCAGTTAAAATATTTTCCAGGGGATGAAAGAGAAGGTGCTAATGGCTCTTGCCCTGAGGATATTAGGATCATTATCCCAGGTATCTATGTGGGAAATGAAAAGGCCTCCGACTTCATTCTTTGCTTCCCAACTCAGTACTTCAGGGGCCTTCTCCAAGGCTGCATCCCGTTTTGAGTTTACCTTTGGCCATTTCATTTTTAAAGAACTTGGTTTTCATGAAAAGCAACTGTCGTATTTTCTTCAGGACGGAGGGCATGGATTGCAAGAGCTCCCAGGGACTTGACGAGGTCAGTAGTCACCAGCAGCAGCAGTTGCCATTTGAGCTCGGAGTTGTTAGCCTTCTCCTAGGATTCAGGGACCGATACCTTGAAATTGCACAAACAATAGCTTTGAATTACAGTTTCTAGGTCAATGTAATGGAGACATCAGTCACGGTTCCGCTGTGAATTTGGCCAACAGATTTTCCCCAATAAGGAAACAAGCTACTCAGGTCTGACTGGAAAAATACACAGAAGAAATGCAGAGAGCTGATGGCCTTGGCAATGGAAGCCCTCTTTCCCTCTGAAAGAAACCCCGGCGGCCTGGCTGGTGTGGCTCAGTGGATTGAGCATCAGCCTACAAACCGAAAGGTCACCGGTTCGATTCCCAGTCAGAGCACGTGCCTGGCAACTGCTGGATGTCTTTCACATAATGGATGTTCCTCTCCCCCTCTTTCTCCCTCCGTTTCCCTCTCTCAGAGAAAATAAAACATTTAAAAAATGAAAGGAACTGCAATAATCTACTCTTGAGGGAGATCTCTCTGAGAGGTGAAATCCACAGACGTTGTTGCTGCAAAGGGATGGCCCAGCGCGGGTCCCCCTCAGGCCGGTGCTGCGTGGGCACTGGACTTCATGCAGGAGATTTCACAGCTCACGGCCAGGTGATTTTGGGAGGGTGTTGCTAAAACTGGGGACAGTGAGATGAGGAGGGGCTCAGGGTCAGCGCCGGAGAGATACCAGGCGGGTTGCTTTGGTCCCTAGACAAGTCCTAGGTGAGGGGTGAGCCTGGGCGGGCGGCTGCCACTCCCCACGGCTGCCCTGGCTGCAAGCAGTGTGAGGGGCCACCGCAGGCGGCGTCCACCGTGCGTGGGGTCACAGTAAACACTGTCTTGGGATGGAGATTTAATCAGTAAGTAGGGACTTTACATGTTGGGTGTTAAAAGGCTTGATTTGAAGGAAGACAGGCATGGTGAAGTGGGGCCCCACCCACAAACAGAGCCTGGGTTTGTGGCAGCGCAGCGGGGCCCTGCGAACAGATCCTCATTGTCACCTGGGAAATTGCCCCAGGTTGACTGAGTTAAGGGTGGAGGGTGGGGCCCAGGCATCTCGGATTTGGGAACCCCTGGATTGTGGAGAAAAAGTGGAGACTTAGGGCCGGGCAGATCCGGTTTTAAATCTGGCCTGTGTGAACTTGGGCAAGTTTTCTTGTCTCTCTTGAACCTGGTAGCCTCTAGGAAGAGTGATTTTGGGGTGAATCAGTGAGATACCAGAAGTCTCGAGGGGGTGACTCCGAGGCTGGACATTATGGGGCATTTGGCTACTATTTGAGTCCATTTGGGCTGCTGTGACAAAATCACCATGGACCGGGTGACTTAAAGAACAGACATCTATACCCACAGTTCTAGAGCCTGGGCAGTCCTGCGTCCAGGCATGGGCAGATTTGGTGTCTCTTGGGACCCCACTTCTGGTTCGTAGACGGCTATCTTTTTGCTGCGTCCTCACAGGGCCAAAAGGGCACAGCAGCTCTCTGGGGACTCTTTCATTAGGGCACTAATCCCATTCCTGGGGGCTCCATCCTCCTGACATAATCACCTCCCAAAGGCCTCACCTCCTAACACCTTCACCTTGGGCATTAGCATCACAACACAGGAATCTTGTGGGGACATAAACATTCAGTCCACAGCAGCAGCTGCGGGCTATCTCTCCTTCCTCGGTCTCGTACATGGTGCTTCTTGGGATTTCTGTGGGCCTGCCGGTGCACCAGTAAACCACCCTCAGACGGCTGCATAGCAGGTCAAGAAGCTGTGAATCACAGAGACGGTATTTTAATGATGACACCCTGGTTCATGGTGACACCCTCAGGTCGACGCTGATTAAACGTGTGGCTGCCCAGCCAGAAGGAGGCTGTAGTTGGCTGGAACCAGTTGAGCAGGCTGTTGTAGCCCCAGGTCTTCTGAGTCACGCATGGCTGCCACCTGGCCTGGTTGCGTGGGACGGGAGGTGGGGAAGCACCCAACTTTGGTTTGAATGTGTGGTGCTTGACTCATCCACGTGGAGCCATGAAGAAGCAGGATTGAATTTCCTCAAAACACTAAAACTGGAACTGCCTTTCGACCCAGCCACCCTGCTGCTGGGGTTATACCTGAAACACCCATTCACAGGAATCTGTGTGCCCCTATGTTCATAGCAGCGCTATTTACAATAGCCAAGTGCTGGAAACAGCCGACGTGCCCATCAGTAAATAAATGGATAAAAAAACGGTGGTATGTTTACATAGTGGAACACTATGCGGCAGAAAGAAAGGAGGAACTCCTGCCCTTCAAGACAGCATGGGTGGAACTGGAGAGAACCGTGCTTAGTGAAGTAAGCCTGGTGTCGAAAGACAAATACCATGTAACCTTACCTAATACAGAAACCTAATGAACAAAACAAACACGCAAAATAGAACCAGAGGCATGGAAACAAGGAACAGACTTTAAGTGTGCAGAGGGGAGGGGAAGGGGAAGAAGGGGGAAAGGAGGGGAAGGGTTTAGTCAAGGAACTAGAGTCAATGACCCGTGGACCCGGACGGCAGAGCCGGCGGAGCGCGTCCGTGGAGAGCAACAGGGGAAAATTGGGACAACTGTAATAGAACACTAATAAAAAATAAATAAAAAACACTTGCAAAACTATGAAGTGCAAAAATAAACAAAAGCACACCAAACAAAGAAATAAACTTTATTGTCTTAAAAGAAAGAGAAGCCGTTGGAGTTTTGGCTCTTAGTCTTGGCGGAGTTGTTGGCTGTGGGTGAGGCTGGGAGTGGGTGGGAGTGGGGGGCACTCTGAGGCCTGGGGCCCACTGTCCACAGCCTGGAGCCGGGCCTTGGGCCAGCACCGCACGGAAAGCTGCTCCGTACTTCTCCTCTGGCCCTGGCTCAGGCAGGGGTGTCAGGGGACCCCCAGGTGTGTGCCCTCTGTCCGGGGGCGGGGGAGTTGGGGGGGAGTGGGAGCCTCTCTCCTCTGGCCTTAGTGGCAGCAGACAGCAGATGGCATTGGTGTCAGGGTGACCTCGTGCCACTCCCCCGCGCACATTCCCCAGCCCCGACAGAGGCAGACAGAGGGAGAGGGATGTTCTTAAATCACCTGCACAAATGCTGAAATTGTTTGCCATCTTTATCTCCAGCTTCTGCTTCATGGGCTTTCTCTGTGCAAATAAAACCCTAGTTGACCGGTGGCTATTAAAACAGTGACTCGCCCCCACATGCAGAGAGCGGACGGCTGGACTTTCCGGCGCGCATCACGGGTTAGCAGTGGGCACCCGCTGGCACGGATGCTCTTGCATATTTCAAGGTCTATTTAGGGAGAGGTGCCGGGCCTCCAGGAGGGGCGGGAGAGGCTCCTGGAGACCCCGATGGCTAGTCGACCCATTTCCAAACAGAGGATGAAGGACTTGGGCCTGGTGCCAGGCAGCCCCCGGCTCCTCAGCCCTGTAATTGCTTCCTTCTTGTTCTTGCTCCTTAAAACGAAGGGCAAAGGGATCCCATGGCACCCACGGGTCTGCCCTTTGGGCAGAGACATCTCCCCAGAGAGCCCTGGGGCCCGTGGAGGGGCCGAGAGCCCTTCTAAGGGGAGCCCACCTGGGCCCAGACTCCAGCGGTGGGTCGGTGTGGCAGTTCCCAGCCTGGCTTCAGGCCTTCCCGGGCAGGACTCTCGTTCCTGGGGCGCACGGGGGTGCGTGGGCGGAGCCCTCTCCGCCGGCGCTTGCTGAGGGAGGAAGCAGTAGAGCGCGCAGCAGAGCAGGTGGATGGAAAGTGGGAAAATGCCGCTGAACGTGCTCTGTCTGTCGCGGAAAACCACACGTCTGGCCCATTAATTCATTTTTTGCTTCTTAAGCCCAGCTGTTCTGGCAAAGTCACGGCTGGGGAGAGTCTTGGTGACTGTAACCTCACGGCTGTGTCACCAGGGGTGGTCGTCAAATGCTGAGCACCCGCGTGGAAAGCGGGGAGCAGCGCTGGGGTGCACTGGCAGGGGTGCACTGGCAGGGGCGCGGTGGCAGGGCTCCCAGGGGCTCCGCGGGGAGGGGCGGAGGGCATGCTGGTGGGATTTGGGGCAGCATTCCCGCGAGTCCTGGTATCTTGCTGGAAACAGGAGGTGACAGCTGAGTCTCAGGGCGCCCAGCATCCCCTGGGCACGTGGTTCCTGGGTGCTGTGCACGCCTGCTGCCCTCTCCCGGGGCTGGCCTGCTGCCCGCTCCCGTCCTCCTGACTCCGGAGCCCAGAACGCCGACACCAAGGACCCGCAGTCTGAGGGCGGCTGGTCTGCACCATCACGGAAACACTCAGTGGTTTTGAGATGGTGCCGGCTAGGTGGCCTCCCGTGGCTCCAGGCTGCCCAAGTTTCCCAGCCAAACAAAGAGGCCGGTCCAGTGTGATCACCATAAATTGTTATAAATGGGTCGTCCCCTTGCTAGAAACACAGGCACCCAGCCATGGTCACGGGGAAGTGGGGTGCAGAATACCACGTCGAGTTCTTGGGGCTCCCCTCCCGCTAAGTGCTGAGGGGTTGTTGGAAGGGCCAGGAGCCGTGGGAAGGGCGGGTGCAAACCCTGCAGGGGAAACAAATCCGCCGCGGTGACCAGCGGGGGCGGGTCCGGGGGGGCCCAGGTACCAGCATTTCTCCAGCCCCAGAGCCCCGCTTTGCGTGGGGAAGTTTCTCTTGCACGTGGATCAGCGCCTCTGTCCCTCTCTCCTTCCCTCCCTTCCCCTCTCTCAAAATACGCAAATATAACCTTGAAAAGAACATTGCAGAGCAGAGAACTCCTGTGATTTTCATGCAGGACAAGTAATGGAAAACTAAATAAAAGGAATAAATCTATTCTACCGGTCCTGGTGCTTGCTCGGTGCCGAGGGGGAACCTAGGAGACCCAGTTTCCGCCCTAAGGATGTGGGGCCGGGTGCTTCGACCTGCCGACACTCTGAAGACCCGGGGGGAGGCATGTAGTGGTTGGAAGGGCCGGGGGAAGACAGGGAAAGGGGGCCACAGTGCTGCGCCTTGAGGGTAGGCAGCGTCTCTCCCGTTGCCAGCCCCCCAGACCCCGTGATGCAGGCGCAAATTCCAGGCAAACGGGAGGTTTGCTTCGTGGCTCCCTACCCTGGTCCCAAGCACCAGCCTGACTCAGCCCCCCCCACCCCGGGCCCTGCCCCCACCCTGCCCTGCCCTGGCCACCTGATGGGTTCCTGATGGCATTGAGCAAACAAAACCACAGGACTTCGGTGAAGGTCAAATGCTGACATTTAGTTTAAGTACATACATTCAGTGCTTGTGCGTATTTATACTGAAGGGTTCAGTTTGCTGCTGATCTGAACTGAAAATGGATCTGGGCTGTTCGGGGGAGGCCCCGGCCCTGGGGGCCTGGCATCCACACCTCCCACGACATTCATTGATCTGGTCTTCAGAAAGGAGCAAGCACCCTCCCTGAAGAGACCTGTGCCCTTTGGGGCAAGGTGACCTGGCAGGGTCCCCTTGGAGAACCTCCTGTGCAGCAGGAGACGGGTCACTTGTGTTCCCAGGGCCACTTGTGTTCCCAGGGCCACTTGTGTTCCCAGGGTGGGCATCGCCAGGACCACCCAGGTCAGGTGTGGCCGCGGGCTGCGTCTCTGAGGCCCTGGGAAGAGGTGGTGCTGGAGGGGGCCTTGGGGGAAGGGTCACACCCCGCAGTTTCTGGGGGTCCATGCTTGGGGCCGGGCTCCAGCACCCCCAGCACCTTCAGCTGGGCTGCGGCGTGGGAGATGCACAGCTGCCCGCCTCAGGCCACCAGAGGGCGGGCTTGCCTGCGAAATGATTCGTCTTCACCCCAGGCAGGAACCTGGCTGTGGCACAGGGTGGGGGCGGGAGGCTCCCTTTCCCGGGGCTCTGAAGCCAAGTCAAAGGGAAGAGAAAACCCGGGCACCCTCCGGCCCCTCCTCTCGGCAGCGGGGGTCTTCCTGAAAGGCGTGCGGCAGGGACAGGGACTTTCCTCCTGCCCGTCCCCTTGTTAGACATTCTAGAGACCCTGGGCCTGAATGTTCTTCTTTCCAGGTGTGACAATTTTTCAGTGACTGGCAGGTAACTGGCGTCCATCGTTCCTGCCCTCGGGGCAGCGACCATCCCAGGGGCCCCCAGCCTGCACACCCCACGGCCCCCGGGGGCGCCGGCCTCTATCCGGTCTCCCTGACTACAGCCTGAGGCCACGCCTGGCGCCTGGGCCGCTGGGCCTCTGTCCCCAAAGCCCCAGCTGAGCTTCCCCACCGCCGTCCTGGGCCCGGCAGGGGGGGTGGGGGCGGGCACAGGTGCCTCACTTTTGACGACACTCGGGTTTATAAATAGTCCGGAGCACTTAGAGGAGCGGGAGAGGGAGGGACGGGGGAGAGGCATCGTCCAGCTCACTTGAATTCCGCAGGGGCCTTTTTCTTCCCTCCCAGACAAGCTGTTGGATTTCTTCGCCCGGAAGGAACCAAGTCCCCCAGAAGCGCCAGAGTCCGCAGCCCCCTTGAGGCCCCTGGGATGGCGGCAGGTGGGGAGGGGACCCAGCAGCCGGCCCCGCAGCCGGAGGGGAGAGTCATTAGCAGACCCGGGCCGGCTGATTGAGTCGCTGGCAGTTGGCAGGTGCTGCCCGTCCTGGCTGCCAGGGCCGTGAGGGAGAAACAGGGGCGAACGCAGGCTGGCAGCCTCATGGTGCGCGGGCGACGCGGATCCATTCACAGCCCCAGTAAACTGCCAGCGAGCCCTCCCACGTGTCCTGCTCCTCCCTCACTCCTGCAGCCAGAAAGGCGGCCGGCTCTGGGTCCCACCCGAAGGACATGGGCGTGTGACCCGGCCGGGAGGGGACAGCGAGGGCAGCAGCTGTCCGGGGAGCTCTCTGTCGCCCTGGGGTGTCCACGGGCTGAACTCTCAGGGCCAGTGTGGCCGCCAGGACAGCCGGGTGCCGTGGGCCCCGCTGCTGAGCCCTGCTAGGCCCACGGCCTTCTCTGTGCAACAAGATTTTGGATCCAGATTTTAAAGAAAAGCTCTGGGAGATATGGAGGTGCGCCTCCCAGCTCCCCCCTGAGACTCGCTGTCGCACGCAGAGTGTGACCAGCAGGTGACCCTCTGCAGCGGCTGGGGAGCCCTTGCCCAGGTCACGCCCTCCCAGGGCAGCCCCAGGGGTGACTGACGCCCCATTCTGGCCCGTGCAGAA
The DNA here is from genome assembly GCA_004026585.1 of Noctilio leporinus. Classification (NCBI taxonomy): domain Eukaryota; kingdom Metazoa; phylum Chordata; class Mammalia; order Chiroptera; family Noctilionidae; genus Noctilio; species Noctilio leporinus. The sequence continues at coordinate 303,632 of PVIW01000880.1, read as the reverse complement.
CCCTTTGAAGGGCGCTGAGCGTCACTGCTAGTCTAAGCCTGCGTTGGGGAGCAGAACGTCTCCGGGGCCGGGCCTGCCTCCTTGTGCTCCGGTCACAGGCCAGTGCACCCCAGTCTCCGTCTGGCTGACCTCCCAGAGCCCAGCCTGCCCCCACGCCGAGGACAGTAGGAGAGCCGGTATCTACGTGGCTCTCTAGGTAGATGCCTGTGTGTTTGGACAGAGGCACAGAGTATCTTCATCTAGAAATAAGCGTACAGAAATCTACCCCTGGCGGGGACAGAGAGATGGAGGAGACACATAAAGTATGGCAAAAAATGGTACAACGTGTGAATCTAGGTGACACATTTCCAGAGGCTTATTCTACGATTCCTTCCACTCACTGTAAGTTTTGAAACTTTTCAAAATAACAGTTGAGAGAAGAAAAAAAATGACGGTGTCGTGCCCATGGCCTCGGACAGGGGTTCAGGGGTCAGGAAGCGACCTCGGCTGGGCCCACTGGGTTCGTTCTGCGGACTTTCCTGCGGCGTTTGGCGTGAAGGTTCTGGACAGATGTAAACGTGTGTGTTCACCTGGAGGGGGGCTGCTTGCAGGGAGAGCACGCAGACCCCGGGAAGCAGCCGCACACGGGGACGCACGGGGAGTGCGTGTTCCAGGTTCCAGCCCCCTGGTTCCTGCAGGACTTCCGATGAGGTGGGTTTTCCCAGGGTCCCCCCGGCTGCGGGGGCCACCTTAGTCTCCCCTCTTCTCGCCATTGAATTGCTTGAGTCCAAGCCCGCAGTGCCGACTCATGGGAACGCTCTGTGGGTGAAGGTGGGGAGGCGGCTGGCCGGCCGCTGTCTGAGTGTCCACTCTGCCTCTGATGGGCAGGGACTCTTTCCACAGGGGGCGGCGGCCCAGCACCCGGGGTGAGATCAAGGGAACCCCCGTCTCCCGGGGCTCAGCCTCCGTGACTTCTGACCTGAGACCCTGCGGCATGGCCTTGGGGCTCGATGGCACAACCCGTGCCCTTCACACCATCAAGCAGAACTCGGGGCTCCCGGTCTGGGACTTATCAGAAGGAACCGGCCTTTCGTCCTCCGGTTTCCTGGGAGTTTGTTCTGCTCCCTTTCAGCTCCACCTCGGTGCCTTGCAAAGCTGCCACGGCACGTGGTTCCGGGTCCTGGGACGCCTACGACAGCCCACAGACAGCGATGGCGCGATCAGGATGAATCCGGTGGCACCTGACTCCTGCTTCCTCCGTCATCACATGCCCGGGGGTGGGGGACGTCCCCAGGGGAGGCCTGTGCTGTACCCCCTGCCCGGTGGGGTGTCGTCAGAGACGCCACAGGCCCCCCATGTACTGCTGGTTTGGGGAAACCCCTACAGACTGAGTCTCCCCGTGCTGGCTTGACGCCGGTGGGGGCCCTTTCACCCCCTCAAACCCTCGCTGCCTTAGGGGGGGCAAGAACCCAAGTGTGGACCTACACCCCCCTTCAGCCCATCATGGAAGGAAACCAGGAGCAAAGGGCTGACGGCTGGTTTGGCGGATGCCGGCACGCCTGGCGCTGCGTGAAGGCCAGGAGCGGAGTGGAAGCACCATGCTGTGTGCGCGCACTTCCGAGACCTGTGACCCATGTTTAGGGTTTGCAGGTTCACAAAGCCCATCAAGATGTTATTTACTTATTCTCAGATTTGTTGTTTCGCTTATTCACGCCTCCACCGCCTGATTCCCGCATGTGTCCTGACCGGAACCAAACCTGCCACCTTGCTGTACCGGGATGACACTGTAACCAAACCTGGACACGATTAAGGGTATTTTTTTCTATTCACCATTTCATTGACCTCTGCTCTAATCTTTTCTTTCTTAAAGATTTAATTTATTGACTTATTTTAGAAAGGGGGGTGGAAAGATGGGGAGAGAAGCACCCATGCGTGGTTGCCTGTCACACGCCCCCAGCGGGGGACCTGGCCTGCAACCAGGCGTGTGCCCCCCCAACCCACTGAGCCACCCCAGCCAGGGTGAGACACCCCATTCTTTCGGATAAGAAACTTTATTATGTTTTCAAAACTCAGATTTTTCTCCCTCTTCCTTCCGGTTTAAAAGGAAACGGAAATCAGGCTGCAACCCAGGGGGAGCGGAAATAATGTGGGGTGGACTCGGGAACTCGGCCTTGGGGAGCTCATGGGCAGAAGCTTCCACCACCGAGTTTCTCCATCTCCCAGGAGGCACCCGAGAAGGACCTGTCCCTGCTGCTTGACTCTCTTGCCGGGTGAGGGTCCCCATGGGAGATGGCATCCCGGGGGTGGACCATGTGCCACAGAACCGTGCACCTGAAACGTACGTCATTTTATGAACCAGGGTCACCCGAGGAAACAGCATCCTGGCACAGCCTCCAGGACACACATGGCCTTGGGTCAAGGCAGTTTCTCTGCCCACCCCTCTGCCTGCTACTGGTCCGCCCCGCTGAGGGGTGTCCCCTCCTTCCCATCGACAAACTTGTCCCTTTCTTCAAAAACGCGGTTTGCCTTTGCAGCCTCTGCTTCAAGTGACCTGTGAGCGTTTGGGGCAGAAGGGAAAGCAAGACATGGGTCCTCTGGACAGCGGGTGGGTTGGCAGGACGCGGGGGATTCTGGACTGTGGGGTGTGGGTCTGCCCGTTGCAGGGCGAGGGAGTGGTACCCCCGGGGCCGTCTCGCTGTCAAACAAGGCGGGGTGGGGGGCCTGGCCGGGCACTGGGGGCCTGTCCTGCAGGGACCGGGGTTCAAGGCACAGCTCCTGGAGCAGCAGGTGTCCCGTTTCTAGAGCCTGAGGTCTGACAGGCCAGCGAAGGCTGCGGACACAGTTGGAGTCCGCAGGGCAGCAACAGGGCTTCGGACGGACAATGAATCACCCAGACGCCACTGGAAACACTTTCATCTTTTCACCTGTGGCTCTAAGCCAGTCATCGACATCAAGTGCAGGGAAACAGCCTTTCTTGAGTTGGTTTTTTGATCCTTTTGACTGAAGCCAAGCCAAGCCCCCAGAAGAGCATCATCTTCCAGAATTTTTTTTTTAAATGACAGCAAGCATCTTTGTAACATCTCGGTGACATGTCTCACTTTGGGGGTAGGGTGGGTTCTGGACACAAATGCTTGTTTTTCTCAGTGACAGTCCCAGCCAGTTTCTGCACCCATGGTCCCCAGAATCACCCTTTCACGTAGAGAATTGATGGCGCTGTCAGCAGCTCCGAAGCCTGGAAGACGGAGGGCGAAGGTGCTCGAAATAGGAATGACGCTGACAGAATCAGGGCAAAGCCAGAGACACTCATAGAATTTTAACCTCCACGCACTTTTAGATGATTTCATTTTACTCCATGGAGACTTGATGGGTGATGGGGCAGGAATCCGGGAGTTAGCATTTAACTGTGGTCCAATTTATGTCAAATGCAGAATCCGGTTTCTGTATCCCCTGCCGTCCTTGGGAGAGTGGATGTGGGTGTTTTCATCCGAGCCGGCGCGGTTGGGGCCGCTGCCAGGGGCCCAGGGGGGAAGACCAGCCCTCCTCACCTGGTGGCTGGACCGAAGATGATGGGCCTGCTGCCTGGGTGGCATGTTTGCAAACAGAGCATCATGGTGTAGGACCTCCATCAACTGCATTTCCTGCAGGGGAGGGATGAGGTAGTTATCCTTCTCTCGCGTTGTATTGGTTACCCATGGCCACGTAACAAACTGCCCCCAAGTTTAGTCGCTTCAACACCTGCTGTGTCAGGGTTCTGAGCTAGTCCGGGACCTGCTCAGTGGCTGTCACCAGCTGCAGTCAACACATTGTCTGAGGTCCCCTCCCATGCCCATCACGTGTTGCTGGGGACATCTCAATTCATGGCGGTCGGGCCGAGGGTCGCTGGGACACAGCACCTGTTGGCCGGTCACTCAGGCCTCTCCATAGAGCATCTCAGAGCAGGAAAGCAGGAGCACTGGTGGGCAAGCAGGACCAGTTAGTCTTTGTGACTGGAATGGACGTGACATGTCACTTCGGCTGTATTCTGTTCATTAGAGGCAGGTCACTAGGTCCAGCTCACCCTTGAGGGTGGACATGAACAATGTGGTGAATACGGGGTGACTGGGAGCCACCTTTGGAGCCTCCTAACACAGCCTTCTTCTTCTTCTTCTTTTATTATTATTATTATTATTTATTTTAGAGAGCAGAACATCAGGGAGAGAGAAACATATATTGGTTGCCTCCCATATGTACCCTGACTGGGGATTGAACCCGTAACATTTTGGTGTACAGGGCTATTTTATACATAATATATATTATACGTACATAGAATCAACGGCTGCAGAAGGAAGGTTGCCCCATGGGTGGCTGGGAAAGGCAGAGGCCGCCTACCTGGGCCCCTGGCAGAAAGTTCACAATTTGGCTACGTGTGCTCATTTCCGGAACTAAGTTGTCTTTTGAGATGTTTCATCTAACAGAGTGAAAAGTAACTCCTGGGGATAGAAAGAACTCCCTCCCCTCCGATCCAAACGACTAGTTTTTGGTTCGGATTTTTGGGAAGACGTCCATGATCAACCACCTACGGCCACAGAGCCAGGCCAGGGGTGGAGGAAGGGACCCGATTTGAAGAGTGTGGTTCCATGATGGGTCCTTCTTGCAGCAGCAGCTCCTGAAACATTTCGGTAGGGTGCCAGGCCTCACAGGTTCACGAAGCTTGGACGCTGAGAGCCCTTTCCGATAAAAGCTGTTTCTTGATCCTAAATAACACAAAGGAAAATTGCTCTGTAACTATTTGTGGGGCAGAGCCGCACCGACCGCCTTTTTCTTTCTTCTTCCTTTGCTCCGTGGTCTCTGTCTGGGGGATCATAAAACCGGGGAGCGCTGGCCTTCCTCTGTGCGCTCCTCAGGGGCGCCTTTGATGTGTCCCGAGCTGTGCGACTGATGTCCTCTGCAGCTCAGAAGGACAGTGTGCTGTGACGGCCTGCCCACTCCCGGGCCCCACTTCAGTGAGTCCGCACAGGGGACTGCCTCCTGCAGGAAATGGAAGATGAACCCAGTTTTTAAACATTTCACCTTCACTTGAAGATTTGAAAACTTCAAACGGCTTTAAATGCAATAGTCTGAGCCTGATATATGTATGCACACCACTATATATATATATATGAACTACAATTACTTTAATTTGGATGCTTCTAGACAGAAAATGCCAACCGGGCCCTTTGAAGGATTGGGCAGGTTCTTGGCCACTTCTAGAGACTTTGGAAACCGAGTTAACCAAGACAAGAAAACACAAGTTGTTTTTTGATTTTTACTTCAGGTTTGGGGCAAATCCTTTAGTGTGAAGCGTCAAATCCAAGAATAGCATATGTGAATTCTCATATGGTCTGGAAGTCCACCTCTAAAAGAAAAATCCATTATTAAAAAAAATTCTGTTGGCCCTGGCTGGTGGCTCCGTGGAGATAAGGCACCAGCCTGTGAACCCAAAGGTCGCTGGTTCGATTCCCAGCCAGGACACATAACCAGGTTGCAAGTCAGGTCTCCAGCCAGCTCTGTGGCTGGAGGCAGGTGAAAGGCAGCCATACATTCATGTCTCTCTCCCTCTCTGCCTCTCTCCTTTCCCCTCTCTCTGAAAATAATAAATAAAATCTTTTTAAGAAAAAGTAAAAAAAAGTTACATTTTGAGACAGTACATACTAAACAGTCACCCCAGTCATTTAAGTTTCTTGGGTTTTTGTAGTCATTAAACCAAGCAGACATATATGAAAGAATTACTAAAGAAAGGCAAATTCAGGACTTTGAATCTGTTACTGGTGGAGGCATGTAAAACTCGGACAACTGGTTTTGCTGGGAGTTACAAAGACAACCATTTATAATGGCTCCAAACTCAAGCCATACCATGCACACATTTAATTTCTAGAGGCTACGTGGTTTCCTTCAGGTTTAAAAAAGAATACAAAAGCAAAACACGGAAGCTCTGTCAAGCCTATAAATTGTTAACGAACATTGTTTATTAAGAATTCACAGTAATTGTCTTGCTGAGTGTCCGTTGCCAAGAAATGGCAACAAAACTGTAGAATGACATCGTTTACAGAGGTAAAGAGAAAAGTAAACCAGAACGCTTTGGAAAACACGGTTATAAGATAAATGACATTTTAAGCCAGAAGGACAAGCTTACATCGGCCACTGTTGAAAACTGCTTGGCTTTTGAAACTGAGCGCGGGACACGGGTGAACCCTGGGCTGGTTCCGAGATGCGGTACCCACTTCTCTTCCCTGGCTTCAGTCTTCTCGCGAGTCAAGCTGGACCTTTACGAACGACCTTTCTTGGATCTTCAAAACTAAGAACTCAAGATTCCCTCTCGTCAGTCTGGTGAGTTGGATCCCAGACCTACTCTTTGTAAAGCTTGAAAGAAAGGGACATCAACAATGCAGCAGCCACCAACAATGCAGCAAGCATCCTTCCTTGGGCTGGGGATTGCTCCCCAAACCGGAGCTGGACTTGTCCGGCCCCAGCTCATTCAGTGACTCACTCCTGAAGCAAGGGAGCCCCCCTGGTCATCAGACAACAGAGGGTCTGTACGACCGTTCAGAAGGGGCCTGTGACCCCCGCAAATGGAACCTCACACTTCACACATTAGACATGGGGCCACCAGGTTTCCTGCAACTTCCGGGGTCCCTTCCATACAGCTGCGTTGAAGATGCTCCCCAACCCTAGACTGGCATTTTCTCTTCCATGGCAACCCCGGGCATCTCCCAGGAGATGGCGAGAGTTCATCTCCCACTAGTAAAACTTATGGCTTGTACTTTAGTAAACAATTGGCAAAGTTTTCCCACTAACCTCAAAGATAAAAGGTTCTATTTACAACAATTCGCATGATGCTAGTAATAATGCCTAGTGTTTATTAGTTCTGTTCACCTCCCATTGTGGACTGCTGGATGTTGACTGACAGCCAAATGGGATCCAATTCCAACATCGGGTTCGGTGAAGGCACGTGGCACGCGGGCGGGCAAGGCCAACATGGCTGTCATCACCTGGGTCTTCAGTTCTTTCTCCCTTTGTAGGACAGGCCCGCCAAGACGTGCCTTCGTTGGGTGGAGGTGCACCTATGGCCTCCCTCTGCATTTGCATCCTTTTTACATTCTGAAAAAAATGCCATCCTTGGAAATACGCCTCTCTCTCTTTCTTCTAGAAAAAGAAAAACAGCCTTGGCAGGTGTTCGGGGTTTCTACTGTGAAAACAGAGACTATTTTGTTGGTTGTACCAACCAGAACATTTAGAACCCAATTTGTTGTCTAAGCCTTACTTGCTGTGATGTTTCGATGTTAAATGTGTTCTTGAAAGAGCAACATATTTGATCAGCTTCTTCATGCCCACTTCAGAGAACAGGACTCAAATCCCAAAGATAAAAATAAAGTTATAGTGACTGTAGAAAATGCAGTTCAGCCTACTGTCTGAGTTTCTACTACAATTTAGATGTCAAAGATGGACAACAGCTGTCTTTAATGAAGAATATTATGACATTTTATAGACGTGTGCTCATCTCCCTCCCTCTCATCATCATGAAGAATGAGATCAGTTGTTATTACATTAAGCGTTTACTCTGTTATTCCAATACTGGCTGGCAGATCACCTATTATGAGGCCAGTATTGGTTACTACATTCATTAAGTCTTTTTACCTTTCCAAGTGGCATTTTTAAAATGAGAAATTATACTGACTTAAAAACACCTTATATCATGAATATATACTACGTGAATGTTTTCTTATCTTCCGCATATTATAAAAAGTAAAAATGGTGCTAAGACTCATTTTGAAGGAGTATCGTATATGAGTCGTAAAGGTCACAGTTTCCACTAATATGAGAGAACACGGATGTGATGCTGAAAAGCGTTAACAAAATCCAGTGAAACGTCCATGTCTCATCTCATTGAGAATTTACAACATAAACAGAGGAAATGTGAATGCAACCTGTTTGAATGGCATGTCCCCATCAGCGATCATTCAATACATGGATTCCTTTCCATAGGTCTAGGACCCAAAACCTCAGTATCGTAAATAACATGGTTGAAGAATCATGTAGCAATGTCTATTTTAATATAAGACTTGTGTAGTGATGGAGAACAATAAATATCACACAGTGAAACATTTTATCTGAAACCAAGCTCAGTAACAAAAGGAAACACGAAGCTTAGGTACACATTACCAGGGTTTTTTACAACAAATTCCAGTGCATGTGTCCCTCAGAGCGTCTGTATTACAAAGCGGCTAACACTGAAGGAAATTGGTCCCGTGGGTCTTAAATCTTGATTTAATAAAGTTGGTACGGTATCAAATAATATCAAAAGTCTAAAAAAACCACAATGAGTTATTGGAGCACGTTTATAAATTACTGGCTCTATACCATTAAAAAAAACCCAGAAGGTCGAAAGTGCATTTAAAAAAAAAAAAAAGTGAAAATTGTTATTCTTGGTAAGACGTAGAGAAATGCGTTGTTCCAAGTGAGAAGTGATGTAAAGGCGTCTACGGTTACGCAGTTTTCCTTAACTTCCACACAACCTTGGGTACCATGCGCTAGGAGATCAAGGAACACAAGGGGCGCTAAATAATCTTTCCCTAAAAATAACAGGAAACATGCCTGCGGATGAGAAACCCTGGAAACAAACAGAATCACTGGCCTCTGCAAAAAGGAAGTACATGACTTTGCTCACAGGTGTGAATGGGCTGACGCCGAATGTGACCACATCTGGAGAATGGCAAAGGATGTGTAGAAGTTTTCATCTTTTTCAGGGTTTTAGTCATAATTGACAATGGGGCATACCTCCCAGAATTGTGAAGCTGCCCTGTGAGGCGAAAGAGGAGTTCAAGGTGACACATCGTACATCCTATGCTTCTCACAGGAAAACAAAGATGAATCAGAAGGGACAATGCAGAAATCAGCCAGGAAAACACGGGTGGGCGAAGCATAACTCTGGGTCTCACCTGGGCTCCTCACGGTCGCTGTCGCATTTGGGCCGAGCCCGGATCAAATGTCCGTGTGGAATTATGGGCAGAACTTGCACCGCGTCCATTTGTGCCAGAAAATGAAATGGTCAGATCACTGGCTTACCTAACAAATTTGACGAAGAGAAAAAAATAAAAGGGAGATGAAGAAAAATCTTCTCTCTCAGCTGATCGTGGGGTCAAAACAGTGGCAGAGTCGCGTCCATCAAGAGCAGAGTCCTGAGCCCTGGCTGGTGGCTCAGTGGATAAGGCGCCGCCGGCCTGCGAACCCAAAGGTCGCCGGTTCGATTCCCAGCCAGGGCACAGATCCAGGTCTCCAGCCAGATCCGTCGCTGGAGGTGGGTGAAAGGCAACCGTACATTGATGCTTCTCTCCCTCTCTCCCTTTCTCTCTTTCTGGAAATAATAAATAAAATCTTTAAAAAAAAAAAAAAAAAAGAGCAAAGTCCTGTCGCTGAACCAGACGGGCAGCCCTCCAACGCCAACCCCTGCTGGGTCCTTCTAGGCCACCAAGCCACAGAGGGTCACGCTTTCTCGCTGCGCGGACAGAGTTCTGCGCTTGGCTCAACATCCACCGGCTGCCTGGGATAATAAAAGCGTCACCATCGTCACCATCGGCACAGGTGATGGGGACGAAAGTCGCTTGGTTGGAGGGACGGGCTCCCCGCGGGGTGTGGGGTGCCGGGGCGGGGGCGGCGAGGGTGGCCCGCAGCCGCCGGTTAGAAGTCGATGGAGATGGGCCCCTGGGCAGCGTCCTCCCGGCCCCGCACGTAAATTTCGCAGGGAATCTCCTCCATCACGCGGTCCTCCAGCCCCTGCTCGGGGCACTCGTGAGCCTGCTTGAACGTGTAGCTGCTCTTTTTGAAGGTGCTGTTGAAGGTTTTCATGGGCTGGGGCTGCGCAAAATCGTTCCGGAAGGGCAGCTCCACCGACGTGAGGTTGGTCCTGCTCGGTTTGCCGCCCCCGCCAGCCCCGCCGCCCCCGCTGCCGCCGCCGCCGGGGGGCTGCGAGCCGCAGTGGTGGTCGTGGATGCAGCGCGAGGCGGAGGACGTGCGGCGCAGCTTGTGGTAGCCGTCCAGCTCCTCCGCCAGGTCGGCCAGGTCGGAGGACAGCTCCTTGTCCCGCAGCGAGAAGAGCTCGTAGTGCGGGGGGTCGAACACCTCCTGGAACCCCGACTTATGGAAGGCGCTTTTGCACGCCATGACCTTCTTCCGCGGCTGCTTCACCTGCACCAGGATGGACAGGATGAGCAGCACCAGGACCACCCCCGACGTGACGCCGATGATGGTCCCGTGCGTGCGGGTGATTTGTTCGAAGAGCCCGGCCTTTTTCTTCTCTGCGGGAAGAGCAAGGGGGACAGGGAGGGGGGTGCTTTCCAAACCGTAAACGGACTTGGTTCCTTGCTCGGAAGGTACAGGAACGCATGCAAAGTGCAAATCAAATTAAATACACACGCACGGAGAAAAGGCCAACACAAACGCAGCCAGGATGGGTTTTCTGCTCTAGGGCGGCAGGTCTGGGGACACTGGCTGCCCCCTGCGGGAGCCCCGATGCCAGGCTGACCCCCTCCGGCCAGCCCCCACCGTCCACGGTGCCTAAACGGTCATTATCCGAAAATACGTCACGTACGCAAGACAGCTGTGTCAGAGGGCCCGCACTTTTCACCCTAAGGTGTTACCGAACCCCTGACAGGTCTGTAGGAGGCAGATCAACTCGCGCCTAAGACGGGGACCTGGTGGCCAGTGTGCGGACAGTCAGCAAGTCCCACAAGGCTGAGCTCTCTCCGGGGACACGTCATGGGAATGAGGCAAAGGGCATTTTATGAAACCGAAAACAAGTCATTCTTACAAGGAGCCTGCTTTATGTCGTAAGACTGAACCTATCCGTTGATTTTTATCTCATAGTGTTTCCCTAAAACTAAAAAAACAACAAAAAAAACCAACTCTAGGTCCCTCGCTCAGTAACTTTGAGAATAAGGTATCTCCCCAGCACAAATGCGTAAGAGAATAAGGGCAGGAACATCACGAACTTTGGAACAACCTAAGCTAAGAAGCAGAGGTTGAGAGTTAAGTCCTTTTCTGTCCTCACCCCACCCTGAGGTCCACGATCCATTTCAAAGAACTTAATTAGCACGGATGCGTCTCCGTGTCCACGGGAGCACGGCTGCCGCATGGGCTGCGCCGGGGCCTCACCTTTGCAGTGGTTCTCGTCCCACGGGTAGGCGCAGTTCTGCACGCCGTTGCAGACTAAGGAGTTGTTGATGCACATGTTGCTGTGACAGAAGAAGGTGCTGCCGGTGCAGGGAGCTGCGGAGAAAGAAAACTGGCTGAGCACGGAAAGCACGTGGATGAGGAGCTCACATGGGTTCACCTGGCACTTCCTGTCTCCGCAGGGGCCCTCGGGGCTTTCCCAGGGACGCCCCCTGCATGGTGGCCGCGCACACAGCCAGGCAGAGGCCAGCGACCCCTGACGGTGACACAGGGACCCTCTTACCCTGGCTCCCGAAAGGCCACTGTCGGTGTAATGACAATACGAAGGCACAGCCTGGCACATTTTCAAGCTGTTGCAAGCCAGCGTTGGTGGGGACGCGGAGGCCTGAGCGCCCTATGCACCGCTGCTGGGCTGTTCAATTTTCAGAAGTTCCACGTTCCATCCGGGAAGAACAGCGGAACGCGGGATGCTCAGAGGACCAGCCACAAACGGAAGCGGGTTTGTGTCAGCAGCACCCCTGGACCCGGTGAGACAGGCCCCCAGCGGGCCTGGGCTGCCTCTGGAATGAGTGGGTGGACTAGAGGCCACCTCAGACGTCAGGGGCTGCATCCGATGAGACTACGACATGTCACTTACTCCGCGGCGGTTAGTGAGGCCAGGACGCATGGTAAGGACGGGGCAGCCAATGACGACGCAGGGGGCGATTTTAAGTATAAAATCCACCACTGCACCCACCTGCGATGCGCTACGCCCAGTCATAAAACGGTTACACAGAGGCGTGCACTTGATTTGCGAGAGGAAAGGGGAGAGAAAGAAAAACATGAGTTGGCCGTTCCTTGACGTCAGATAGAACTTGCAACCTTGGTGTATCGGATGAGGGGCTCACCAACTGATGGACCCAGGGCAGCATTTTAAAATGGCATAAAGCAGCGAGCTGCAGGCCTGTTAAAACATGTAATATCTGCCTAATTAGTCAGCGGCACTGACCTCTTTTCCTTTAGTCTGTGGGAAAAAGAGAGAGAGAGAGAGAGAGAGAGAGAGAACACAGCGATAGCTGTCTGGTGTGAATAAGTCAGAACTGTATATATATTTTCATCAGGTTGGCAAAAACCACTTCTTGGTGTGCCACAGCATTTTGGTGCTTCGTTGCTACATGTCATGAGATGAGAAAGGCTGACAGTCGCTGATTCAGATAACACAGAGTCATTTTTTAATTCCTCATTGCTAAAAACTGGAGTTTCCCTTTTCTTTCGGTTTCCGCATCTCACCAGGATTCTGCCATGTGCTATGTACCCCGTTACGTGTTGAATTCTAGCTTCACCGACGTTTTCCAGTCCACAAACGGGGACACAGGACAGGGGAGCTATTTTTAAGGACAGGTCGAGCCAGGCTATAAATGGCACCGGGCTTCCAGGGATTTTGATCTCCTGAGTCAAGTATCATTAGTGCCTCACACTTCCTCGCAGAACATTTCGTGACTGCATCTGGGTGGCTCTTCTGAGCTTCGAAAGTGGAAGGAAGGGGAAAAAAAAAAGAAGGCAGATTTTCCTGCTCAGTTTTCTCCACTCGTGGAGTCGTGAGTGGGAAACACCCATTTTCCCCCCACCAAGTTCTTAACGGCGGCTCTCCGGGGCCACGAGCCTGACTGGACCGATGCTGACACCGTCCACCTCGGCTTCGTGGAAACGTGTGCGTTTGATTTGAAATTACGAGTGGATTAGGCTTCACGAACTTCTGATGGGCAGGCACAGTTGCTGACCAGTTGCCCATCACGGATGTGTCTGCTGACCACATGCTTCGGTTCAAAAGTATAGAAAGGGACAAAGGCAGCAGCAAACGTAACGCCCCGGGCCTTCCCACGGTCCCTTTCTTCACCGCGCATCCTGGCTGGCATTTCAATGCCATGTTTTATTTTTCAAATGTTTTTTAAATTTAGTTTTAGAGAGGGGGGAGGAAGAATGAGGGGGCAAGAAACACGAATGTGTGGTTGCCTCTTATGTGCTACCAACTGGGACCTGACCCCCCACAACCCGGGCAAGGGCCTTGACTGGGAATCGAACCTTTGACCTTTCGGTTCGCAGGCCAGTGCTCAGCCCACTGACCCACCCAGCCCGGGCGCGCCCCTGGCTTGAGGAGGTGAGGCGGGCATGCTGGGAGGCAGCTCCATCCTCCGGCGCAGCCCGCGGGGCGCCTGTTGGCAATGTGACACCGGGAACCACATTATGGGTTCATTCTAGCAGAAATATCTTTCCTGCCTTCACGGTTCAGGTCCTGGAAGACTCCCCTCAAGCCGCACTGGGTCTGTAGGAGCGAGGCAAGCATTAGCATTCAGTGCTTGGGGAAAAGGTGAACCCATCCCCGCTGCTGTTCTATTTCGGTCCCTGCGGCAAGTCATCCTGTTTCAGTCCCGGCGGCAGGGTACCGGCTAGTCTGCGGGGCAGCGCCTGGGCACCCCCAGTCCACTCACATAAGCCTGTCCAGGGGCCCGGGCCCCGCTGCGGCTGAACCCCGCTGGCCCCACATCAGGACCAGCCCCGAGAAGAACAAGAATAATAGAATTATAGAATAAAACACCCTGAATTAATGAGAGCGTGTAAAAATGTTGGAAGTTCTCAAATGGGTTTATCAAAAGGAGATTTTCAAACTGGACCTTTTGTTTGATAGGAATTTATGGACTACTTTAATCCTATTTTGATCTATTTTTCTTTAAAGATTTTATTTATTATTTTTAGAGAGGAAAAGGGAGATAAGCAGAGAGGGAGAGAGACATCAATGCATGGCTGCCCTCCACCTGCCCCCAGCCACAGACTGGGCTGGAGACCTGGCCTGCAACCTGGCTGCGTGCCCTGGCTGGGGCATCGAACCAGCGACCCCCAGGTTCATAGGCCGGCGCCCCATCCACTGTGCCACCAGCCAGGGCTGATCTACTTTTGATATGAACTAAAAAAAACCATCAGCACAGGTGGCCTGGGCTCCAGGACATGACTTTACCCTGTAGTCAGCACCCCCACTTCCAGGAATCCTGAGGCTACACCTCCAAGAAGATAAACACGTACATGAGCCATGACTCCTTGTGACTCGGCCTGTAGTGACAAAACCCTGGAAATTACCCTCGTGCCCCCACACAGGGGACGGACCGTGTGAGGACACACGTACCACATGCTACCACGCAGCAAAGGACGGGAGGGAACCAACATGGAGTGAGTCCCAGGAGGCACTAGAGAGGGTGTAACATGCTTCCCTTCATGGAAGAGCAAAGGGGCCACGAGGAAAGACGCACGTGCCAGAAGCTGCGGGGACAGGGCCCAGGGGACGGCAGCCACCTTCCCGCAGACGGCAGCATGACGGGAGCTCCCAAAATACAAAGTAACGTAAGCGTGAGGCGGGGAGGGACGTAACACACAAGTGCTCACCAGTGAACCTGAATGGCTTACCAATGAATTAGAAAACCAACAGGAAAGAAAGGAGAGGAAAAATAATTTCAGAAACTGGGAAAGCGGATGTTAGCAGAAGGCTGAAGACTACAAGACCTGTGTACCAACAATGACGTGCTGAACAGGACGCGCTGAACAGGGACGCGGGTTAGAAGCTCTGACGTGCCTTTGCGTGTAGCAGGACTGAACAGGACATGCTTTGTGGGCAGGATTCTCGCGGGGGGAGCCGGGCGGGCAGACCCTGACGTCGCCTGGCTCAGCACGCGGTGACAGAGAGAGAGAAGGGGCTGGAAACCAGCCGGCGCAGGGCAAGGGGACCGGCGGCCGCTGCAGGAGTCCTAATGGCCAGAGCTGGGACTCAGGACAAAATCCCATCTTACAGAACAAGACACCTTATAAATTCACATACTAAATATAGGGCTCATCGGAGAAGGTAGGTAGCTAAGAGTCCATACCAGTATCAATAGCTGAGGAAATGAGTGAGGGAAGTAAGAATAGCCCTTCTTTGCAGAAGAATTTTAATGACCCGGAGTGGAAGGAAGGCGGGGAACCAAAGGCCGCCACCGGGTGACCACCACAGAGCACAAGGGCTCTGCTGGTTGAGACTCACTGGGCAGGAAGGGAAAAGGCCGTGCCTCACGGTGCAGGAGCCCGGCCGACACCCCTTGTAGCAGCGACAGGCGTGAGGGCGCGGCCGGCAACCCGTGACATCTGAGTAAGGCCCACATGGTAGTCAACGCAGCGATGTCAGGGGTAGCAGTTTCGCACAACATTAGCTTTCGGGGAATCTGACGGCAGGGCTTACGGGCACGGGACTATTTTTATACCTCCCCATAAGCTTCAATGATGCGCATTTAAAAATAAAAAAAGTTAAAAAAAGACAAGAGCCAAGCTAACTCACGGCTGATCCGTTTGCGGGGTTCACGGTAACGTACCAAGGCGCCATCACCGTTACCGATCACGATGGTTTCCAACACGATTCTCGGAAATCCTCCCCGGAGGACACGTCTACTCACTTCGAACTGCGTCTCCCGCTGAGGAAACCATGACGCCATCCGGCCGGGGCCTGACCACCCGCTTTGAGTTCTGATCATCTTGCCAAGCCTCCCGACCTCTGCCGTCCCCCACGCGGTCACGGCCGGGCGGCGTTCGTGCTGGAACACGGTCACGCCGAGAGGGACGCGGCCCGTTTCCGTTCCGCGCTCTGTCCCGAGGACACGCTCAGTGACCCTCCTCTGAGAGCGAGACCCACACCCGAGGGGCCCCGCGGGGCGCGGACTTACGCTCCACGAAGGACGTGAACAGCATGCGGAAGCGGCTCAGCCGGCTGCCCTCGTCGGCCCACATGCGCACCACGCCCACGCCCGTCTTCAGCGTGACGTCGTTGGCCACCGTGCTGCAGAACTTGGCCTTGAGGTTCTCGATGGAGCTGCTCCCGTCATAGACGGCGACGAAGTTCCTCTTGCACTCGTTGGAGTGCTCCATCTGGTAATCCAGGAACCTCAGGTAGACCTGCCGGTCACGCCAGGGGAGACACCGCGGTGAGGAGGACTCGCGGGCCCGCCCTGGCCCCCGGCCCCCCCGGGACACGGAGCTGAGCTACGAACAGCTGAGAGAGAGACGGTGGCGAAACGGCGACCGGAACCGAGCGGTAGGGAACCCGGTTTGTCTCTCAGGAGACGCGACGGCCCCACGGGGCACAACTGTCGCATGCGGTTTCCCGATAAAAGCCATCGCGCGGGTATTGACAGATTGGGAAAGCGGAATCCATCTGCTGCTCGCCCTCCTTCTGCCGCCCTCACCCGCCACGTGCACGCTGGGTAAGTCTCTCCACCTACCTTTTGGTAACTATCCCATCCACTGAGGAGTTCTAGTTGGCTATTTTATGCTTTATTTTTTATAGCTGGTTCTTTCGTAAGTGTCCCCAGTCATTGTCCTCGCATACCCTTTGGATTCCTCCCTGCAGGGTGTTAGGACCTGCCACGCGTGGCGCTCTGTGGGGCTCCCCCGACAGCGGTCCCGTGGTCTCCGTGGTGAACTACTCTGTCGTTATTTTCACCGCCTGCCTCCGAGGTTCTAGAGCTCAGATCCATTTTGTTCATTTTGGGGCTAAGTCACTTCTGGGTTAATCATGGACTGTAAACTCGTACCTCAAATGTTAATAAAGACAGGGCTCCACCGGCTGGTGGTGCAGTGGATAAGGTGCCGACCTGGGAACCCAAAGGCTGCTGGTTCGATCCCCAGCCAGGGCACATCACCAGGTTGCAAGTCAGGTCTCCAGCCAGGTCCATAGCTGGAGGCAGGTGAAAGGCAACCATACATGGATGTCTCTCTCCCTCTCTGCCTCTCTCCCTTCTTCTCTCTCTAAAAGTAATAAATAAAAGCTTAAAAAAAAAACAAAACAAAAGACAGGGCTCCAGGTATAAAAGTGTAGGGGAACCCCAGATTCCCCCCACCTGGAGACTGAGCCCAGGAAGGTAGGCTTCTGGGTCAGTGGGAGGATTTTTCTAATCTGCTCTTTGTGGCTGTCACCCCCTCACCCCACTTTGTGGGTTCCAGGTTTATGCGAGAGATGTCAGTCATGCAGGTCCCCTGAACCCCAGGCCTCTGGCACCTGTCACAGCCTGGATGCTGAGTCTGCCCTGGGGCATCAGTCACTGACAGCAGCGGGCACTGGTGCCCGCAATTTCAGTTGTCACTTTGTTGCTCGAGGTTCCAGTTCTCTTCCCTCATTTCTCCTCCATAAGAAGGACTTTTGTGGGGGAGCCTACGGAGGCTTGCAAAGAAATCTGTTACATTCCAAGCCCTGTTTCCAAGCATCCTGTCACGGGTGGGTTTCAGGTTCTCCAACCCGCCGCATGAGCCTAACTGCAAACTGGGTTTTCAGAATTTCTTCAAGGTGCGTTCTTCCACCTTACTCTCTTTTCTGTTTGTACACACGCACGCGTTAACGATAATTTTAACCTTGTTGAAGTTCCGAGAAGTATAAATTAAAAGCCAAACGGAGGAGTAGTTAGCAACCCGCCTCAATCTGTCGGTTTCTTAGAAACGCTCTTCCCCGCGCACCTTCCAGGAAAAGCTCCGGCCCGCAGACCGGCCGCCGGGGGGAGCGGGGACGCGGTGCGAGGCCACCTTGCTGCGGTTTGGGTTTCAACCCACTCTGAGCCCTTTTCACAAGATACATCCACTTCCTGCGACCTAATATTTCTCCTCCTAAGATGTCCTCGATGCCGCTATGCCCATGCTGATCCACACTCCAGTTAGGAATCCACAGATTTTAAGCACCCTAAAATTCTTGGAGTAAAAACCTTAATGGGTTGGATACTCCTGAAATTGACACTGTAGATTATTAATATTTTTAAAAATATTTATTATTTTTAGAGAGAGAGAGAGGCAGAGAGGGAGAGAAACATCCATGTACGGTTGCCTTTCACCTGCCTCCAGCTGGGGACCTGGCTGGAGACCTGGCTTGCAACCTGGTTCTGTGCCCTGGCTGGGGATTGAACCAGCAACCTTTGGGTTCGCAGGCCGGCATCTTATCCACGGAGCCACCAGCCAGGGCAGACACTGTAGATTATTTTACGGCCACAATGTCGAGACCTCGAAAGGCACCCAACCCTGAGAGCGCCGTACATTTTAAAAGGGCTGCAATCCGGGTTGCCCAGTCAGAAAGGCCCTGTGTGAACCAAAGCAGCACCGCACGCAAATCCCGCGTCTTGCTCTGGGGCGTGGCCCAGCGCCCGACCGTACCTTGGCCCTCGGGGTGGCCCGGATGGTCCAGATGCAGTCCACCGCCTGGCCCGGCTTCGTCTTGCCCTCCTGCTCCACCTGGCTGGACCGCACGACCCCATCAGCTCCCGAGACCTCGAACTGGCAATCTGCAGGGGCAGAGTTGTACCGTCAGGAGGCGGGGTGGCGGCCCAAAGTTGGCGTGAGGAAGAAGAGGGAATATACTAAACCTGGGATGGGATTTAAAATACCTCCTAGGTAAGTGAAGTCGGGATCTGGAAGAGAAAAAAGCAGAACGTCAGAGGCACGCCCGCGTCCCAGGGGGTAACCCTGCGGCTGCGAACTGTGTGCGGTTGACGCAAGACTGCTGGTTACTTAGGAGCATATTCGGATATGATAGATCAATGTTTCTCCAGAGCTTTTATGTAATTTTAGAGAGAAGGGAAGGGAGGGGTCAGCTGCCTCTTGAATGCACCCCACAGGGGCTGGACCCCCGACCCAGGCCCGTGCCCTGGCTGCCAATCAACCTGGCGACCTGCCTCCTCACGAAACGATGCTCCGACCAGCTGGGCACCCCAGCAAGGGCAGAATCAATGTTTTTAAGCGATAATGTATATACTTTCGATCTCATCTTCAATTAATATTGTATTTTGGGGGGATCCCTGAAAACCCGTCACTTCTGTCCATAGCAGTACGCAGCCCACTGACGGGAATAGACATGCAAAATGTGGCACATGCAAGGCAGTGCAGTATTATTCAGCCTTAAACACGGAATTCTAACATGGGCTACCATGTGGATGAACCCAGAGACACGACACTCTGTGAAATAAGCCGGATGCTGTGAAATCCCTGGACCAGTCCACTCCAGACACAGGAAGACCAGAGGTGGGAGGGATGGGACACAGGAACAATTCAGCTTGCGGGGGACCAAAGAATTCCAGATATGACCAGTAGGATGCTCGCACAGCATTGTGGGTGTTTTTTTTTTTTTTTTAAAAGATTTTATTATCTTTAGAGAGGGGGGAAGGGAGAGAGGCAGAGAGGGAGAGAAACATCAATGTATGATGCCTTTCACCTGCCTTCAACTGGAGACCTGGCTGGAGACCTGGCTTGCAACCTGGTTCTGTGCCCTGGCTGGGAATCGAACCAGGGACCTTTGGGTTCACAGGCCAGTGCCTTACCCACTGAGCCACCAGCCAGGGCTTGGATGTTCTTCATGCCAATGACTCATATACGTAAAAAGGGTTAAAACGATAGTTTATGCTGTTTTCCTAAGGGCAGGGAAAGAAGAAAACCAGGTGGTGTGCAGGGCGCTCTCCCCTGGGAGGCTGTTTGGAGGAGACTGAGCACACCAGCTTATATTGAAATAACTGGTTTAAATGATCAGAATTTGATTTTTTTTTTTTTTAAGATTTTATTTCATTATTTTTAGAAAGAGGGGAAGGGAGAGAGGCAGAGAGGGAGAGAGACATCAATGTATGGTTGCTTTTCACCTGTCTCCAGCCACAGACCTGGCTGGAGACCTGGCTTGCAACCTGGTTATGTGCGCTGGCTGGGGAATCAAACCTGCGACCTTTGGGTGATTTTTTTTTTTTTAAATCCTCGTCCAATGATACATGTATTGATTTTGGAGAGACCAAGAGGGGTGGGCGACAGAGAAAGAGAGAGGCAGAGACGGAAATGTCACTTGGTTGTCTCCCGTATGTACCCTGACTGGGGACCAAACCTGTGACCTAGGTATGTGCCCTGACCAGGAACTGAACCCACAACCTTTTGGTACACAGGACGGTGCTCAATCAACACAGCCACATTGGCCAGGGCGTCAGAGATGGATTTTTATAACTGAAGCAATACTTGAGTGTCAAAAACGCATGTTATGAAATCTTGTATCTGAATCAGATCTTTTCAAATACAGACATCAAAAAACAAGGCTCTTAATGATTCCAGTCATGTTTTAAAATAGTAACAAAATCAGGCAAGTTTATCTGTAAAGATTCTTATTTTGAAGAAAAGTAGCTCTTTTCCTTTACTAGTTGCATGTATATGTCATGAGGGCAAATTTATGTGGCTCACAGTTAAAATATAACCAAATCAGAATTAAGTACTTAAGATTTCCAGATTATATTACCTTACATTTGCATTTTATAGCGCTTTGGAGTTTTTACATACATCATGTTTAGTATCATGCTAATGAGAGTAACATTCGGAGGATTAGGTAATATTCCAGGTTACAAATGAGCATGAAATGGAATCACTGAGATTAGCATTTTCTCAGGACATATTAATGGTGAAGCCAGGGCTCCATTCCAATCTTCTACACAGTTTTTCTTTCTCTACCATGTGGGCGAGGATTCCATCATTTTACCACTAAAACACACACACACACACACATCAAAATAAATAAGCAATGCATAGTTATGGTTGTCTAGTTATAATCATATTTGTAAAATATATTTTGTCTCAGAACTGGTAAATCTGGAAGAAGCTAACAAGGATGAATAATCAGTATTCTTTAAACAATGAAATTCTCTCAGCTGCTGGTAGTGTTGGTTGAGACAGAAGTTCTCCATGTATTGTGACCCCCTATAGCAGGCCTGTCCAGAAGCGATCGAGCCATGTTATTTGAAAAACAGACATTTACTGAAGATACAAGACACACTGTACATAAGACAATGACACCTCGGTATCCTTCAAAGTAGGCACTTTGGGACCTCACACAGTTCTCCCAATCTCCATCAGCTGCCCTGTCATCTGTTTCTGAATCTCACTGATGGTCTGAAATCTCTTTGCTCTCAAATGTGGTTTTAGTTTTGGGAAAAGCCTGAAATCACAGGGCACTAAGATGGGGCTCTAGGGAGGCTGAGCACCTGGGTCATTTGATGTTGCACCAAAAAACTCTGCACGAGATGTGACGCATGAGTGGGCGCCTTGTCATGATGACGCTGCCAGTCACCAGTTGCCCACAGCTGTGGCCTCTGAATCATCTGAATAGTTTCAGTGGAGGAATGATGAAGCTTAATGCAAAATTTGGTGCAGATTTGTTATTCTACTGGCTTAGTTATTTTGAATGCAACGACCACACAGTACACATGCTCCCTCAACGGTATCTATTGCCCCACTGACTAGTACAGTGAAGTTGTCATTGTTCACACATGCACATTCCGGTCCACTCCCTGTGGCTGCCAGGTTACACCCATGTTGCATAAATCATTCTCAGTATATTAACATGGTCGGACTTTTTCTGGACAGACCTCATATATGACTGGGCCAATTCTGGAAGTTTTAATGCAAGGAGGAAAATACTCTAGAATTTTTGCCTACGTAGGAAGAAATTGTGAGTTGTTTGCCAGAGCACTCTCAGGACTTTGGTCCGATGCTGTTTAAAACTTAAATTTCTCTTTTACATTTATCTGCAGAAGAGCTGAAGTGTCTCAGCTGCCTTTAGCTAGCTTTGGTTTACTGAGAGAAGAACAGTCTCTGGGATGCAACCTACATTAAGACCCAAATTTCCCTCCTACTTTTTTCAATATGTAACTTAATAACCATGATAAAGGATAAACAACTTTAACATAAATCAAGCCCCCAGTTACATACAATACACTGTTTGCTAAAGTAGGTTTTTCCTGGCAGGTGTGGCTCATTTGGTTGGGGTGTCCTCTTGTACACACAAAGGTCAAAGGTTCAAATCCCAGTCGGGGCACAGGCCTAGGCTGGGGGTTTGGTCCCGGGGTGGGGGTGTGTGAGAGGCAACCAGTCAATATTTTTCTCTTGCATCCATTGTTCTCTTCCTCCCTCCCTCCACCTCTAAAATCAATATGCACGTCCTCAGGTGAGGAAGAAAGACTTAAAAATATCCGTCACATGCTAAGTGTGCTAATTGCGAAAAGAGGTTTTGCAGTGTCACTGAAGAGTCTGAGCCTGTTGAGACCAGCAGTTTCTTCATGCTGGCAGGTTGGCCTAGGAGCTCCGCCCCACACATACCCGGTGCTCTAATTGTACTGACGTTGGTTCAATGCTTTCGAGACAGACCTT
Source organism: Noctilio leporinus (assembly GCA_004026585.1). Taxonomy (NCBI): domain Eukaryota; kingdom Metazoa; phylum Chordata; class Mammalia; order Chiroptera; family Noctilionidae; genus Noctilio; species Noctilio leporinus. Next base: position 281,273 of record PVIW01000880.1, on the reverse strand, counting down.
GTATATAGGTCCTATCCACACTTTCAAATTAAGTTTTTTAAGGCACCTGTTTATCATTTATAAACATATATCTTTTTTTTTAAAGATTTTATTTTATTATTTTTTGAGAGAAGGGAAGGGAGAGAGGCAGAGAGAGAGAGAGACATTCATGTATGGCTGCCTTTCACCTGCCTCCAGCTGCGGACCTGGCTGGAGACCTGGCTTGCAACCTGGTTATGTGTCCTGGCTGGGAAATCGAACCAGCGACCTTTGGGTTCACAGGCCGGTTCCTTATCCACTGTGCCACCAGCCAGGGCGTAAAAATTTATCTTTAATGTAGTAAAAAAAAATTATATATACACACACACACGTTTACCCTTTAATCATGTTAAGTGTCCAGTTTGGTGGAATTAAGTATATTCACCATGTTGTGCTATCATCACCCTGATACAAAAATTAAAAAAAAAAAAATTCCCCAGCCAGGGCATATAACCAAGTTGCAAGCCAGGTCTCCAGTCAGGTCTGTGGCTGGAGGCAGGTGAAACGCAACCATACATGGATGTCTCTCTCCCTCTCTGCCACTCTCCCTTCCCCTCTTTCTAAAAATAATGAAATAAAATATTAAAAAAAAAAAATTTAGTTCTGGCTGGTGGCTCAGTGGATTGAGTGCCAACCTGTGAGCTGGTTGGAGTCCCAGTCAGGGCACCTGCCTGGGTTGCGGGCCAGGTCCCCAGCTGGGGGCGCGCAAGAGGCAACCTCACTGTGGTGTTTCTCTCCCTCTCTTCTCCCTCCCTTCCCGTCTCTCTAAAAGTAAATAAAATCTAAAAAAAAAACAAAACATTTTTAAAAATATGATCCAGCAATTGCATTCTTCGGTTATTTTCACAAATATTAAAAATTTCTCCACACTAAAACCGGAATATGGATGTTTACAGCAGATTTATTCATAATGGTGAAAACCGAGAAGCCACCAACACATCCTACCCCAGGGAATAAAGAACCTGCGATCCATCCAGACGACAGAAATTATTCAGTGTTAGAAAGAGCGGAGTTGCCAGTGATGAAACAACATGGAGGAACCTTGAATGCATTTCCCTAAGGGAGAGAAACGAATCCAAAAAGGCGACCTGCCGCCAACACTGTGACTTTCTGGAAAAGGCGGTGGAGAATCAGCGGCCGCCAGGGGTCGGGTGGGAGGGGTGAAGAGGTGAGCACAGGGGAATTTCAGGGCAGTGAAGCTACTGTGTGTGATGACGGAGCGTGGACACACGGCACACGTGTGCAGACCCGCGTACACGCAAGGCCAGCAGCGGGCCCACCACGACGTGCCAGTGAAGGTTCACGCGTTGTAACTCATGTACCATCTGGCGGAACGTTGGTTCTAGCGGTGGCTCTGTGTGTGTGTGTGTGTGTATGTGTGCGCGCGTGTGTGTGTGTGTATGTGTGTGCGTGTGCATGTGCGTGTGGTCGATGGTAACACTGTCCTTTCTGCTCAGTTTGGCCGTGACCCTGAAATCTGTTCTGAAAAATAAAGTCGAACTTGGGAAAAAAAAATATTCCATTGTCTGGGTTGGTCGATCGCGTCCATGGAAGGAAACCTGGGCTGCTTCCAACCTTTAACAATTCCTATAAAACGGCTGCGCGCATCCACACGCCGGCTTTGTGGGGAGAAACCTACCCGAGTCAAGGCTGCGAGGTCAATTGTCATTCTTGAAAACGTGAGCCTTTTGGCATTGAGAATGCGGCACAGCGACCCATGGAAACGCCCATAGCACATTTAACGATGGGAAAGAAAGAGCTGACGATGTTATTTGGGGGATGGGGGTGGGGGTGAGCAATAGACCTGCGTGTATATGAAACAAAGTCGGTCTGCACGAGAAACACCTGAAGGAACACTGCCGAGTTGCTAACACTGTTTCCACATAGAATGGTAACACGGCGGGTCTTTCCTTTTCATTGTGATGTTTTAACAGACACTCCCGGGGCTACCGCGGCAAGTTCCCCCCTTTTTCCAGCCTCAGGACACGGGGCGCAGGGCAGGGCTCACCTGGAATGAAGGAGTATTTTGCGCGAAACCCCGATCCTTCGAGTTCTTCGTCGGAGCTGAACTTGACCCACATGAACCTCCCGGTTGATCTGATGAGCGGGGGGCTCCTCACGCCGCAGAAGCGGTCGATGAGCGGGGAGAACCCGAAGGGCCCGTCGCGCACCTCCAGGTGGTCGAAGCGGCACTCGAAGGACGGCTCGACGTAAAAACGCTCCTCGAACGACAGCTCGATCCTCTGGCGCGGAGCAGCTGCAAGGCAGGGGCCAGCGGGTGGGCCAGGCACAGGCCGAGGGGCGGGGGCCCGAAGCAGCACCCCGGGGTGCTGCTTCCACCTTCTGCCGCGTCACCGCGGAGCGTCCCCACGAGGACGTCACATGGGAGGAGCCTCATTAACGTCTACTTGACGTGAGTGATAACGCTCCGCGGCGGGTCTACAGGCATCGTTCCCTCTGGCCTGTGCCATTTGTGAAATTGGTGCAACGTGGTCGACAGGCTAAAATGGGAGCCCGGAAGCTAATATGCTTGGTTTACAAGATACAATGTATCGCCACAAACAGAAGGGAAGGGAGCAAATGTAACCCTGGGTGGGAATCGGAATAAAAGCCTGATAAGGGACCCCGGTTCGTGAAAATTTCTCACGTGTACTGGTGCGTCTGGTTAAATGACACCTTTGGAGATTCAAAACTCCTACGTCATCTCGACTATAATCTTGTTCATGTGTTCGGTATCTGGGAATATTGCTAATGACTAGAGTTTGATTCAAATCCAGGTTTAATTTTGTTCTAATGAGTTTACATAGGTCATTTTCCCAGGGCATTCAGTCCTACAATAAAGTAAAGAGTCGCTGAATAACAGACAGACATTGGTCACGTACCTTCCAAAATGTAGATGCACTCCTTGTTGGGTGGGTACGAGTCAGGGTAATTAGGGGAAGCGAAGTGTCCTCCGTTGCTGGTTCGAATCCAAATGCCGCACTGGGTGGCGGGAATGTGCCGGAGGCCCACCTTCTGCCCATCTTAGGGAAGAGGACGGATGAGTTTAGTGCCAGCCAAAGTCAGGTGAGATGCAAAGATGACCAAGAGTTTTAACTTTTTTTATTTTTTAAAGATTTTATTATTTTTAGAGAGAAGGGCAGGGAAGGAGGAAGAAAGGGAGGGAAGCATCCATGTATGGTTGCCTTTCACCTGCCTCCAGCTACAGACTTGGCTTGCAACCTGGTTGTGTGCCCTGGCTGGGAATCGAACCTGCAACCTTGGTGCATCAGGAGGGCGCTCTCATGAACTGAGCCACCTGGCCAGGACAGACAGTGGTAGATTTTAGTGCCTTTCTAGTAAATCTGGGCACCAAGGTGACCAGGCATTTGAGGAAAGCCTCCAATAGGAAAAACAGGTAACAAACAGATCGAATCAAAGCATCTCTGAGCAAACGGAGAGAATGTAAAAAAAAAAACAATTGCAACAACACTAAAAAAGAACCGTGACCGCCACACGGAACACGGCTGTCACTCCCTCTTCCGGGACGGGAAGGGAGCACACCCACAAACAAGGTGGGGTACACTCGGGCGCCTGAAGAGAAGGCAGGCGTGACGTGTGAAGGCAAGTTCAGCCCAGAGGTTCACACTCTGGGGGCCCGAATGGCCGCTGCCTGCGACTACGAATGGCATTTTCCCGGAGCGCAGCCATGTCCGGTCAGGTGCCCCCCGCCCGCGGCTCTCACAGGACAGCAGCCGGGGAGTGGGAGCGAAAGGGAGGGGAGTTTCCTGCACCTGAAGGTAACCTTTCAGGTTGAGGGGCGGCGGGAGGTGCGGGGAGGGCGCCGTTCTCATCCTCCCCACGGGGGTCTCAGCCCCTTGACGCCCCCAAAGTAACGAAAACGTAGCAGAAGCCCCCTGCTTGGAAACAGGAAACACGGGGCATCACCCCCGCAGTGGCGGGGGCGGGATGGGGCGCGGAGTCTCCCGAGCTGTTCAGAGTGCTGGGATCTTTGTCACGTGGTGAACACAACACTTTGATGAAAGTGAAATCGTAAATCAGGTTCGATAAGGAAAGCCCTCGGCCCGCACGTGAAGATCTGGCTCAGAAACGCCACTCACAACTCGTCATAAACAAGGACCACAGGACGGGTCCCTGAACAAGATGCCGACAGAAACGTGCTATTTGTCTACACCGCACAACGGGCTTCCAGCTGTGCTCGGCGAGGCAGAGGAACCCCATTTAACCTCTGGACAAGGTCGCAGCATGCAGGGGGTTCCCCGTGACGCCGCACGCGGCGATTCTCAGGGTGAGTTCACGCTGACCACGCGCCCTGGGGGCGGCGGCCGGGCCCAGCTGCAGGGGGGCTGTCAGCCTCCGGAGCCTCCGGCCACCAGAACGTCCCCAACGGAGGCCGGAAACGGTCCTCGGAAGTTGCCGTCCTTACACGTCACCCCCGCCCCCGGCCCGGCGTGCACGTGGTCACCGCGGGTACTTTACCTGGAGTCCGCTGGGCCACCGCGATGCCTTCCACCACCAGCACCGTGACCAACAGCACTAGGGGAGCAACAGAGAAGCAGGTGAAGGAGGAACCTCTGCCAATCCTGACCCGTTTCTCAGGCAAATCGGGTGACGGAGGAAAAGGAACTAACCGCAGTTTCTTACTCTCGTTCTCTCTCAAGGTTTTTAAGGGTGACATGTTACGTTCCGATGAACCATTTGATCCTTAAGACAACCCAAGGAGACACAGCTGCCACGGTACTCAGTCACCCCACCCTGGCAACACGGGGCACGTCCGGTGGTCTCCCGGGTGGCGAGGGGTTAAGAGAACGCATCCCGCTTTACAAGTTGGCCGACCCCACCCGTTCTCACGTGTACAGTCTCCCACCCTGAAGCTCCGCCACGGCCGAGGCCATTGCACGTGCCAACAGACGTGACTTTTGGGGACGTGCATGATGAAAACGCAAGTAAGGGGGCGGCAGTCTCCCAGTCACCCAGTCACCAGCCCGACATTTCCCGGCCCTGCTGAGCTAGGTTGAGCCCCTGCGAGGAAGTGAAGCTCTATCTCTCCCTGCAAGGGGAACATTTCCCCAGTCAAGCCCATGATGAATGTTTTGTGTGTTGAGGATTCTTTTCAACCATCTCGCGGGTACCTGTCACGATCCATTTCAACGGAAATCCCACTTCAGCCGGCCGCCCCGAGTGCAGGGGGACAGGAGACTCGAGAGCCACTCGGTGGGTCCGCGCTGACAGGGGACCCACTGAGAGCGGCACCCGGGGACACGGGGCGCAGGAGGCACCGCAGAGCGGCGGAGGGCAGGGACCACCGGAGTCAGGCAGATCGGGGCGGGGGTCACCGTGCGAGCTGCTCCCGCGTGGGCCTCTGAGCCGGAGGGCGGAGGCCAGCACGTCGGGGTGGGACATCGTCAGGGTGGGGACATCGGTGTGGGCCAGGCCGGCTGGAAGTGGCCGGCGTGCGACTGTTGGGTGACATGTGAAGAAGCCGCTGCGTGTCTGTAAACCAGAGCAATGTTCCCGTGTCCGTCTCAGACCAGCGATCCCGGCAGCCCCTGCAGTCCAAGCGCTAAGGAGCCGCGTGAAGGCCGCGCAGGGCGCCCGGGGTCCAGGTCTTGCTGCAGAGTCTCCCTGAGGCGCAGGGTCCGTGGTGCGGGCCGTGCGGGCGGCCGGAGGTGACACAGAGGCTGCTGGCGGGGTGACTGCTGAAGGCCTCGCCCCCTCATGCCACAGCCTGTCCCGCGTGTCCACCACCCAGTCACCCTCGGGCACACACCGTCCTGGCCGCGCAGGTGTCCATATCTTACGATCTAATCCCTTGTCTTCCTCTGGTCTCCTGGGTCCTGACCGACTACGGTCCCCTCTTAACAACCTTAACGTCCCTTCCTTCTGGAGCCAGCGGTGCCGGAGACCCCAGCTTACGGAAGAACAATCCTTCCTCCAAACTCTTCACATCTTTGTGCTGGGTCAGTTTCTGGAACGGGATCTTGAAACGCACAGATATTTCAACACGGGAGGTTTACGATGACAAAGAAAACCCAGGGTAACGTCAGATAGCGGACAAGCATGAGTTTATCCTGTCAGAGGTGTTAAAATACCTGATTTATGGAATTGGCACAGAACACACAATGAAGGTCGAACCACCATTGTAAACACGAAATTGTAAGACCAAACGAACCTGTATTTCTTCCCTCCTTTCCTCAGAGGGCTGCGCACAGTTTTCTTTTTCCTCCAAGTTAGAAACACGATCCACCACAGAACCACATGAGCTGCGCCCGTCACCATGAAAATGATATAAAGACCCGGGCAAACCTGACGGCATCGAAGGACTGAGCTGTGAGGATCCATCACCCTCTTTCCTATCGTAACAAACACGATTCCCTCCACGTCGGGTCAGAGGACCACTGTGCTCCGCGTGTTAGTCAGGCAGACAGAACCCCGAAGGCCAAGCACTGGGCTCAGTCAGGACAGGAGGCTGTGGCGTGGCATGTGGCTCTGTCTTTGGTCCCAGCCTGGGGCTGGACAGGGGACGGGGGGACTGACATGTCCTCTGCCAACAGACGGAGCATCAAGTCTGCAAAATGCACTCAAGCCCCTCCCAGCAAGTCTCTATTCAGGGGCGGGGACTCAGTCCCCAGGACAGCGGCTCCCACAGGCTGCACACCCCGGGGGGCTGTCAAAACGCAGATGGGGGGCTTCCAGAGACCCCGAGCCAGTAGGGGTGGGGGAGGCTGGAGAACCTGCATCTGAGCAAGTGCCCTGGGGCCACGGCCTGAAGACCACGGCACCGGGACCAGGGCTGAGGCCGCCTGGTTTCTCCCTGGTGACGCCAGGGGCGGCCTTGGTCCAAGATGAATGCGGCGGGGCAGGGCGTGCGTGAAGGGGCTGGTGTGTTGCTTCTGGAAACGCTGCTGAATGTCCTGCCACCTATTCTTCTAAAGTCCCTGCCACCACACTTGCTGTCCCTAATACCCTCTCGGCCACGGACCTCCCTCTGCTTCTGCAGAATCACCTGCGGCTGTTGGAAACCTACACTTTCTAGGGAGTCTTCAGGTAGAATTTTATCCGACAGCACTGGGATTTCCCTCCTGTGACTGTTCCGCCCTCTGGCGGGGCCTTGCAAGTGCCTGTGTGGACGCTGCCCTCACGGGGTTTAAATGAGACCTTCCCTGCGCGGTCGGCTGTGGAGACAGGTGTGGGGACAGAGGGACCCGAGCGCCTTCTACCTGACTATTCAGGTGTGTACGACTTTCATGCCCAAGGTCATCTTCTACGCCCATGTGGATGAGGAGGGTTGGCCATTCTAGCTCCATTTCAACCACCAAGCCTGCGTTAGAGTCCGCGGGCACCTCTCCCCCCTTCAAACACGTGTGCCCAGGCCCCGGCCGGCACGGCTCAGTTGGCTGGAGCATCGTCCTGAAAACCGAAAGGTCACAGGTTCGATTCCCGGTGAGGGAGCATGCCCGGGTTGTGGGTTCAGTCCCCGGAGGGGGCGTATACGAGAGGCAACTGATTGATATTTCTCTTTCTTTCTCTAAAAGCAACGAAACGATGTCCTTGGGTAAGGATAAAAAAAAAAAATTAAAAACCAAAAATGCTCGTCCAGAATCTGTAATAGATTGCATGATGGAAAATTCTAACTAAACGGAAACAAGAGCCCTTCCCCAAAGCGGCCCACAAGTCTACCTGGCCAGACGCAGTCCAGGCCTCACCCGACCCTCCAAGGCCTGCGGACGGCCTAGCCCTCCTTTGGGATGACTGTGCACTTGGCCAGAACTCGGAGAACTGCCGGAGGGTAAGACAGGGAGCAGGAGACACCCCACCGCTCTGCCCTCACACCTGGTCAGCCTGCTGTCCGCAGCCAGGGATCCACTCCAAACAGAACCAGCTCACATGACACCACCAATCTCCCGTCACATTCAGCAATAACCCAGCTGTCCCCCGACTGCAGGGGTCCTATGGGAGCTGAGGCCTGACCTCTCCTGACCTCCCGACGGCCGCCTACAGCCACACGGGGCCTCTTGTCCCATTTCTCCTGCAGACCAAGCTCACTCTGGCCTTGGGGACCAGTTCGTCCTCCTGCCCACACCTCCACACGGCTGGCTCCCCACCGCCATTCGGGCCCTGGGAGGCCTCCCGACCGCTAAATAAGCTGCCCATGCCCGCCCCATCCTGTTTTATCACACAAATCATTATTTATCCTTATGACTTATATTAGCTGCATTTTCTGGGGGTTTATCTGACTTTTCCTACTAGAAAGAAGGCCCCGTGAGTCTGATTCACGGATGTCCCTCCAGGGACTGGGTGGCTGCCAGGCCCGCAACAGCCCACAGTAAATGCTGGACAAGACACGAGGGGACCGAGCGTGATCCTGGTACGTCTCCCTTGAGCCCACGACAAATGGATGATGACCCAGCCGCTTTTCTCTGAGCATAAATCTGAGGGCAGGAAAATAATGGATTATTTTTTTTCTTCTCCTTCTCTCGAGCCGGCTCAGTTGACCCGTGTTAGTAACCGAACGTGCCTCTTCCCGGACCCTCTTAGTTTGAGCACCTAAGTGGTGACCGTAAACAAGGCTTGTTACAGCCCTCGGGAGGTGCTGGATCGTAACAGCCGCCCCGCCGGCCCCCGTTCCCTGCTCTTCTCAGCAAGGGAAGCAGCACAGACCTGGTTCCACCCGAGCCCACAGTTACCCTGGCGTGCAGTAACTGGCTTTGACTAGGAGAGGCGCTGGCTCTGAGACTAGGAAGATGTCAACTATTAGAAAAGGAAACAAAGAAAGCAACCTCAGTTACAATGGCAACAACAAAAATACCTAGGAGTAAATTTAACCAAAGATGTAAAAGGCCTGTACGTGGAAAATTATAAGGTGCTGAAGAAAGAAGTCAAGAAGTGTTTACTGTTTTCATGGATGGGAAGAATTAACATTATTAAAATGTCCATACTACGGATGGACCCAAAGCAACCTACAGATTCAAGGCAACTCCTATCAAGATACCAATGGTGTATTTCACAGAACTAGAATAAATATTTCGCAAATGTATATGGAAGCACAAAAGACCCGGAATAGCCACAGAAGTCTTGAGATAGAAGACCGGTGTTTGAGGAAGAATCATGCTACTTGATATCCAACTGCACTACAAAGCCATAGTAATCAAAACAGCAAGGTACTGGCGCAAAAACAGACATATAGGTCAATGAAACAAAATAGCCCAGAAATAAACCCACACCTTTTATTCCAATTATTACTTGACAAAGGAGGCAAAAACATGCAATGGGGTAGAGACAGTCTATTCAATAAATGGTGTTGGGAAAATTGGACAGACACAGGCACAAAAATGAAATTAGACCAACTTCTTATACCATACACAAGAATAAACTCACAATGGATTAAGGGCTTAAATGTCAAGGCACCCAATTGTAAAAATTCCAAAAGAAATCAGACAGTCAAACCTCAGACATTTCTTGTAACAATATTTTTTTTTTCTGATAGATTCCCTTGGGCAAGGGAAACAAAAAAATAAATAAAATCCCTCCCCAAACAAACAAGTGGAACTACATCAAACTAAAAGGTTTTTGCACAGCAACGGAAACCAACAAAACAAAAAGACAGCCCACCGAGTGGGAGAAAATATTTGCCAACGATACATCTGATAAGGGGTTAATACCCAAACTTTATAAAGAACTCCAAAATCCTCCAAATAATCCAATTAAAAAACTGGCCAAGGACGTGAATAGACACTTCTTCAAAGATGGCCAACAGGCATATAAAAAGATGCTCCACATCATCCGTCATCAGAGAGAGGTGAATTAAAACCACAATGAGACATCACCTCACACCTGTCCGAATGGCTACCATCAATTAATCAACAAACAGGTGCTGGTGAGGCTGTGGAGGGAAGGGAACCCTCCGCACTGTTGGGGTGGGAATGCAGACCGGTGCAGGCACCGTGGAAAACAGCATGGAGTTTCCTCAAAAAATGTTTAAAAATGGAACTGTCTGTGACCCAGTGATCCCACTTCTGGGGAATAGACGTGAAAAACTTGAAACATTAATTCGAAAGACTGTAAGCACTCCTACGTTCACTGCAGCGTTATTTACAATCGCGGAGATTTGGATGCAGCCCCAGTGCCCACCAGCCGATGAGCGGACAAAGCACAATGGAATACTACTCAGCTATAAAAAAGGAAACCTTACCCTTTGTGACAGTATTATGCTCAGTGAAGTAAGTCAGTCAGAGAAAGACCAATATAATATGATTTCACTTATATGTGGAATCTAATAAACTAACAAAATAGAAACAGACTCAAAGATACAGAGAACAGACCGACAGCTGTCAGAGGGGAGGGGTGTTGCGGGGCTGGGTGAAAAAGGTGAAGGGATTAAGCAAAAGTAAATAAATAAACCCTCACAGACACAGAGAACAGTGTGGTGACGACCAGAAGGAAGGGGTGGGGGAAAGAGAAGAGGGTCGAGGGAATAAACAGTGATGGAAGGAGGCAGACCTGGGGTGGTGACCACGCAGTATACAGATGATATGCTACAGAACTGTATACCTGAAACCAATATAATTCCACACCAACGTCACCCTAATAAATTCAATAATAAAAAAGACAGGGACAGCTTTTCAGTACGTACTCACTTGCGTATACTTTACTTTCTTATATATGAGGCTGAAGAATAAAGGACAGGAGTTGATATTTGTCATGGTCTCACATAAGGTTTTCCAAATAAGAGTGCCAAGGGGTATTTATGCTTTATCACACCATGAATCTAACCCCAGTTTACAAAGACTTAAATCTCATGAAGTCTAACAGGATTCTCCTGCAGCCAGCATGCAGAATGAACAAACCTGGTAAAATGATGACTTATAATCCTGATCTAATAGTTCATGTGACCATGATGCTTCACTTGGACGGACAGTAAGTCAAGTTTAACCGGGCTTGGAGCGATGGCAAACTAGGTGAAGAGCATCACTTAGTTGTAGCAACGTGGGGAAGGTTTTAAAAGCCCAGAGCTGTTCTTTTGTTCTTACTGCTGAAAGCAGCTCCGAATAATCAGGCATCATAAAGACATTACCTTCTACCCAAAGCTCACACATTCTAATTAGAGCCCATTTGTTTTCGTAGCAACTGACCACAACCTTACAAAGAAGGCACTTCGTAGGTAATGGCTATAATTATGCAAACGTGAAATAACTGTTTCTGACCAGAGCCTCTTCGTGTTGAAGCCATTCCCCTCACGGGATACTCACAGGATCCTTTTTCACACCCCGGCGCACACGATGAATGGCAGCACCGGGAAAAGCCAGCATTGAAAAAAGGAAATTTAAAAAAAAATTTAAAACATCAATTTTTGTCTAGGTCACACAGGCATTTGGTTAAAAAATGGAAGAGATGCAAATGGGTGTGCAGAGAGACAGCCATTCCCATCAGCAGGGGAAGGGAAACTGGACTGGGTGCCTCTGAGGGCTGGAAACAGCATTTATTCTGTCCCAGTGTCGGAGACAACTTTGTATCGCCTTTTTCTGATCTCTGTTTATACATTGTAACCTATGTATTCACATCTAATTAATCTAATACACGCCGTTTACTCTAACGTGGATACATTTCGGTCTTGCTTCTCAGTGTCCGCAGATTCCCTCCTCAGAACCCACTTCTGTTCATTTCCTGCGTCTTTCCTGCCGGGCATTCACATTCCCATCTTGACAACCAGACACACGCATTTTGGCGGACCGGCAAACGGCTTGCTTCCGGACCAGTAACCCTAGCAGAACCACCACCATTTCGCCGGCGTGTGTAAAAACAGTAGCAGGACGACAGGGAAAGGCAGATGCTACACGGTTTCCACGGGAGCCTGGAGCCCAGGAGCCTTTCCTGAAGTGCAGCGGCGCCGCGCGCCCGCCGGCCGCAGAGGGCAGTGCGCGCCCCGCGCCAGGACCCAGGCGAGGCTGCCGGCGTGTCGCCGCCAGGGGCCGGGGGATCTGCCCCGCCGGCCCCGGGTCTCCAAGTTCTGCAGGCGAGCGGCCCAGCAAACCTAGGGGCTTCTTCGCTCCGACTGCCATGGTGCTGCTGGCAAACCCGCCGCGGTGGGAACAGCGGAGAACATTCCGAGGAGGGGCACCTCCAGAAAGCCTCTTCTGCATGTTTTGTTTTGAAAATCTGAATTTCCAAGCAACGGCCACGTAATTGAGGAATGACGGATGGCAAAACCTACGGAACTCATTCCAGCGTTTTCAATTTTTCACAGCATGAGGGAGTCGCTCGGAACTGACGGGGAGACTGAGAAATAGTCACGGGAAAGAAAAACCTGGGCTTCCTTCCCACACAACTACGGTAGAAGTAAACAGCGGGGCGGTGAACGTGTTCCGCCCAGGGACCGACCCCTCAGACCGGAGTCAAGGAACGTCTGGTACAGGGAACGGGTCCAGCTACGGCGCGATCGCCAAATGACACGGAGTTTCTAATAAAACACAGTCGAAAACGGGCGAAGGTGCGGAGCAGGAAAAACACCACCGCTTGTCACTGCGCGGACACGAAGACACCATGACGAGCGCTCTGTGACACTGGCACCACGCCACCCCGCACCCCTTCCTGGGTACCGAACAGGGGGTGTTTCCACCACGCGAGACACACGGCTGTTCCACGCTCAGCCCCGATCGCAGGGAACGGGGAGCCGTCTCGGTGGTCGGCGCGCGGCCGACGCTGGAAACACGGCTTAGCGGGTCGCAGCTGCGGCGCAACTTTGTATCACAGTCTCCGCGTCGGCGGACACGTTTGAACCTAAACCGCCCCCAGCCGCGGCGCGCGGAGCAGCGGGGGCGGCGCGTCCCAGCGCCCAGCGCCCAGCCGAGCCCGACGCGGAGGCGGGCGGGGCCGAGGTCCGGGCAGCGCGGGCCGAGCGGCGGCCGCAGTGGTGCCGCAGCCTCCGGCCGCCGCAGGTGGGACCCGGCCGGGCGCGCGGGCCCCCGCCCACCCCCGCGGGTTCGCGGAGACCGGCGGGCGACGCTGCCCGGTCCTCCGGCGCCGCCGCGGTCGCTCGGGGCCGGGGAAGAGCCCGCGGCCGCCCGGACGGAGCCCCGCAACTTCGCGGACGCTGCCGCCGTCCCGCCGGCCCCGCGCCCGGCCCGCAGACAAAGGCGCGCGGCGGCCGCACGAGCGCCGGCGCGGCCCGCAGGGGGCGCCTACCTTTGAGGGCCGAGCCGAGCTGCTCCAGGGCCATGTTCCCGGCGGCCGCGCAGCCCAGGGCCCGCGGCGAGGCGGCGGCGGGGCGCGGCGCTCACGGCCCGGCGCGGCGGCGGCCCCGCTCGGCGCCCATCGCGGCCAGCAGGCGGCCTCCCCGCGGGCGGCGCCCAGGTCCCCCGCGCGCCCCCCGCGCGCCCCGCCGGCCCCCGCGCTGCCCGAGCCCCCCGACGGGCGCCGCCTCCGGGCCCCCGGCGCCCCGTCCCATCGACCGGCCCGGAGCCGAGCGGCGCGGGCGCGAGGGGCGGCACCGGCGCGGGCCCCGCTCAAGTGGCGGCGGGCGCGGGGAGCCCGGCTCATTTAAGCGCGGAGCGCGAGCGCCGCGTGTCGGCCGCTCCGCCGGCGCGCACGTCCCGCCCCGCCCCGCCCGCGCCCCTCGCGCCCTCCCGGCCAATCGCCCCCGGGGGGCGGCGCCTCGACCCTGGCCTCGGAGCCCGGGCGGGGCGGGGGTCGCGGTCACCGTGCGGGTGGCCGGCGGGCCGCCGCTGCGGGAGGAGACGGCGGGGACCCGGCCTCGGGGACCTCGGCTCAAGGTCAGGCGCGCAGCCCGGCCGCTCCCCGCCTGCCTCGGGCGCGCCCCGGGGTCCGGGGGGCTGCGGGCCCCGCCTCCCGCGCCGGGGCTTAACCTGAACCACGGCGACGCTTCCCAGCGCGGGCCGAGCCTTCTGCGCCGCGGGCGCCGGGCGGGCCGGTGGGGGGACACGGGCGGAGCGGCGACGCGCCCACGGCCCCCGGCGGGCGGGCGGGCCAGGCTCCGGGAAGCGTCTCCAGACCCCGTTCCCCACCGCCCCGCCTGCCCTTGCGGTGGCTGGACTCCCTGGGGAAAGTCCCAGCTGCGCCAGCTGCTGCGTGGTGTTTGGTGGTCACCACCCTCCTTCATTCTCGCCAGCAGTCGGATCACGCTCCGGATCGCTCTTGCCACCTACTGCCTGCCCGTCGCCCGTCGCCCGTGTACCCCAACTGGGAAACAATAAAAACCGCCCGGAAGCAGCGAGGGTCACCGGGTCGCGCCACCCCCACGAGGTCCGTCCCCAAAGTATCGAGCCGATAGAGAAGAAACGTGCTTTTCGTCACCGTTGGGCTCGATACTTCCGGGACAGGCCTGGGACCTGCCGCGTGTCACCCGTGGCCGGAAGCAGTGACGGACGCTGGGGAAGGTCCCTGATGGAGGCCCAGCACGACCCGATGCCTGTGCGGGTCTGTGACACCCGGTAGGAGCTCCCCCAACACTTGTCCCACAGTTGCAGAGTCAGGGACGGTGTCCCGCAGGCGAAGGCGTCTTCCAGGAACATCGGGGTCTCCTTCCCTCCCTCCGAGAAAGGAGCAGAAGTGAGGCTCCACCGGGTTTACTGGGGACCCACGTTGAACACCAATCAACACCAAGGCCGGGAGCCCCTGACCACGTGCTGCAGGAGGTGTGGGGACCTCGTCTGGGTTCCTACAGCTCAGCGACCGTTAGACAGGCTGCGGGCCAGGACCACAGGGACTGACACACGAAGCATTTCAGAGCGTCTCCCACAAGCATACCAGAGCGACATGTTGGGAGAGGAGGACAGTCTGTCATAAGAGAGTTAAATCTAAGGCAGGGACCATGGTGGACGAAAGAACAGGAGGAAGGAGCCGTCTTGGCCTCCGGCGTGTCGTTGGTTCGTGAGGCCAGGACCAGGGTGCGTGGTGTCGCGCGGGGTGAGGCTCCGTGAGGAAGGTGACAGCAGGGAACCGGCAGGCCGTGGGTGGCCAGCGGGGAGCAGAGGAGGGTGGGCTTGGGGGATCCTTGCGTGACCACTCACCGGGGGTCCGGCCTCCATGCAGCGGCCAGAGGCATCGCTGTTGCTACTTTACGTGTTGTTGTGTTTTCAGTAGCAGAACACGACGAGCAGCCCAGCTGAGGGGGAGAACGGAAAATGTCCCTTCCCCTCCCCTGGTGTCGGGGCGCAGCCGGGGCCGGGGAGCAGGTTGGCAAGGCCCGCAGTGGAGTTTCCAAGGAAGGTGGTGGAGCCGACTGGGCTGCCATATGGGCGCCCAGGGGAAGGCAGTTGGCCCGGCTCTCAGCCGGTCAGATGACTGTTTCCCATGAAGACCCCCCCCCGGCGCGCCCGGTCTGTTCCCAGGTCACCTGCCAGCGCCCAGCTGACCTGGTTTCGCTGCGCCCGTGTTCCTGGCGTGGCTCTAGCCCTCTCCGGCTCCGCCCAGGAGCAGGGCTGCACTTGGCGTTGGGTTGTCTCCGGCCAAGTCTCCTGTAGCACTGACTTCCTGCTAGAATAAATCACTACAGAGACGCAGCCTTTTATCCTGATGCACAGCTCCCTCTTCCCTCTCTCTCTGTCTGTCTGTAGAGTTTGGGAGCTCTGACGGTTATTAAATGATAGCCTTGGAAGGCACGTCATTACAGGTAGAGATGGTCGTGGACTGAATGTTCCTTTCCCTCGAAACTCCTCTGTGAAGCCTGGCTGGTGTGGCTCGGTGGCCTGGGCGCTGGCCTGCAAACCAAAGGGTTGCAGGTTCGATACCCAGTCAGGACACAGGCCTGGGTTGCAGGCCGGGTCCCCAGTTGGGGGTGTGAGGAGGGGCAACCACACACGGATGCTTCTCTCCCTCTCTTTCTCCCTTCTTTCCCCTCTCTTTAAAAAGAATAACTTTAAAAAACTTAAAAAAAGAAACAGAACTCCTCTGTTGAAGCCCTCATCCCCCAGTGCCACTGTGTTGAGGGCCCTGAGGTTGGTGGACGTCCCGCAAGAAGAGACAGCAGAGGAAAGGTGGGGACTTCGCAGGAGGCAGCGGCCTGCACCCCTAAAGGGTTCGCGGGGAGCCTGGGCCGGGCACGTGCAGCCTCCAGAGCTGGGGGGACACAAAGGTTGCCTGAGCCCGGAGTCTGCGGGGATGGAGGGATGGGGGGCCGGGGCCAGGGTGGCGGGAACCGAACTCCCTGGCAGAGCAGCTCTTGGCAGTGAAGTCAAACGGGGTCGGCCCAGCTCCGCAGCAGAAGGACTCTTGTGCCGGCAAGTGGCCATTATCTGTACACGTCCCTCCCGCCACCTGCTCTCCTCACGGCGCAGGTGGGGCTGCGGTGACGGTGAACTTTCATGGAGAAACAAGTCACGTCGGATCTGTGTGTGAAGATTTCATTTTTTTTATGATACAACTGTGGGGGTTTTTTTTGGGGGGGGAGGAGGAAAAGTATTAATTTTAAAAAGATTTTATTCATTAATTTTAGAGAGAGGGGAAGGGAAAGAGGCAGAGAGGGAGAGAGACATCCATGTGTGGTTGCTCTTCACCTGCCTCCAGCCACGGACCTGACTAGAGACCTGGCCTGCAACCTGGTTCTGTGCCCTGGCTGGGAATCGAACCAGCGACCTTTGGGTTCGCAGGCTGGTGCCTTACTCACTGAGCCACCAGCCAGGGCCCATTTTTGAACTTTATATGAATAGTATCATGCTAATCAGTCATCGATGTTGGAAATTATTTTACAACTTGTCTCTTCACCCTTTTAATAGTGTCCGTGAACAGGGGTTACTCATTTTAAATTACTCCCGTACATCAGACATGCCTTTTGCCGATGGGGTTGTGACTTGTTCTTCTCCAAGGCTACTCTTGGCCCTTTGTGTCCCTGTATATGTTCTAGGAGCAGCTCCTCAAGGTCAGTGACAATATCCCCTGGGCTGCTGAGTGAAGGGGCGGGGGTTGACGTCTTCATAGTATTTCAGTTGAGCTGCCCGCAAACGTGGTCCAGCTTGGCGTTTTTGGGAGATTTGCTTACTGTTTCTCAGAAGGTTTTTCCAATTGACCCGGCAGAGCTATGGTGCATTTCGTTTTGGTAGATACCGTATCAGGAGTTCTAGCTCCTTTTGCATTTCTGACAGTGGTTATTGGGGCCTGACTGCTTCCTTTTTGTAGTCCTAGATATATTTACTCAAAACACATATTTCGTAGGCAGAATGGCACGTAACCACCATATGGCTAATAATTTGCACAATCTGTAAACCATAACTGAACCGGACACTTTCTTATGAAGAAAAATGGCAAGTTAGGTCACGCTCAAGAATTATGTTTTACAGAAAAGGCAGCTTTGTATTTTGATTACGTAGGGAAGGAAGGAAATGAGAGTGGTCCGCGATGATTCATGGCTCAGCGTTCTCCGACAACACGGACCGGCCTGGGCCATGCGCCCATTTATACCCAAGGGCTTTGGGACCACCATCCACTGGCCCGATGTAGAAACGCGTTTGCCTCGTGTCAAATCCACCCCAAATGGGTGGAGACTATAGGTACGAGTAATTTCAAATTCTAAACTATGAGCGTCGCTCTCGGATTTTCAATCTGCGTTTCACTGTCTCAAATGCATAGAAAGCATCCCATTTTCTTTTTCTTCCCCAGGCTCTTGGGGCAGCCTGTAGCCAGTGATGGATGATGTTGGGAGTGCAAGGGCCCAGCTTCCTCACCCCAGCTTGGGACTAGGAGCTGGGGGGGCCTCTCTCAACATTCATTGTGGGCTTACCCTTCCTTTCCTCCACCAGGGGCCGACCCAGATCGCTCCTTCAAGCTCCATTTTCTGAGGGTTTTAGAGGAACCGGCCAGGTGACCGAAAGCCAGGCTGCAGCCCCAGCAGCGCTGGGGAACTTCTAGCTCCCCTCTGTGCTGGGGGGTGTGGGAGGGGTGTCAGCCACGAGGACCAGGCTGTCACCCATGATGCAACTTTGTTTTCTTCGTGAGCCGTCCCAGCTATTTGTCAGGATGCATATTTACCGGTTTTGTGTTTTTCCTAGAGGTCCTCTGAAGGATGAAATGAAGCTTACTTGTGAAAACACGGACTGACACGCATCCGAGGGGTCCCCCAAACCCTCGTAGAAACGTGAGGTGGACTGTGGAGTCTAGGGACCTTAGTTTCCCTATAGCTTTAAGCAGTTTGCTATAGGATTTCTCTGCTCGGAAGGGCAGCCCCTGAAGCCACACCCTTTCCCGCCTGGTGTGGTGCCCACTGCCTGGGAGATGCTCTTCACCGATTTGCGGGGTGTTTGATCGTGGAAGGTGAATGCCAGACGGTCCCTGCCACCGTGGGTCCCTGCTTCTCCTCAGCCAAGTGTGGGGATGGTAAAGTATGTTTAAAAGTTGTGACCTTTAATCCTGAGGTCTTCCAGGGCTGAGTTCTATTTGGGAATCAGGTTTTTGAAAATATATTATTTTTTGGCTGGCAGGTGGAGACATAGAAATGGCTACTCCAAATAAATGGTGTGTTAACAGTGTATTCATGGCAGTTGACTTTTGAACAACACCAGGTTTGGGGGCACCAACCCCCCCCAACCCACAGAGCTGAACATCCACAGGTACCTTTTGAGCCACTAATAGCCCGCTGCTGACTGGAAGCCTTACCGATAAGTCAGTTAATGTGTCTTGTCTGTATACGCTCGTAGACTGTATTCTTACAATACAGTAAGCCAGGAAATCATAAGGAAAACACATTTACAGTGTTTATGAAAAAAATAAAAACAACCCTGCATGTAAGTGGACCCACTTAGCAGAAACCTGAGTGGTTCAAGGATCAACCGTGTTACAAATACTGTCATTTTCATCTTCAGAATGACGACGAACACTCCTGGTTCCCCAGAGGAGGGTGCAGAAGTGCACATCAGTGGGGGAGGCAGGAGGTGTCGGTGCTGACTGCCCTGCAGTGGGACACGGGACACTCACCCCAGTCTTTCAAGTCACCACCCGTGTCCCAGTGGAGAAGCCCAAGCCCAGAGAGGCAAGTGGCCGAGTCACCAAATGGGACAGCGGGGCCCTGGAGTCCGGTTTAACCTCAGCACCTTGTGCTCTGTCCACCCCAACACTCACCACTGACATGAGGGTATTTGTATTTGACTCTGTGTCCTGCACCTGCTGGCCCTCAATGAATGACTTTGCTGTTGCATTTGGAGGTTGGTGTCGCGAGAGGGAACCCTACTTGAAGGGCACTGGGACTGTATCGTGATTGTCACGAACAGTTTGTTTGCCTGTTAACACTCCTCTTTGTAGACTGACTCCAGCCGAGCCGGAAACCATACCGCATCGGCGGACACGCCAGCCTGTCTGCAGGCCCCGTGCTGCGGGCCGGGGTGGCAGAGGGACAACAGGGGACGGTGCTGGGAGGTGCCCGTCCTGCCCCGACTCACCAGGGGACAATGGTGAGCCCCTTTCCCTCTGCCTCCCGGTCAGAGAAGCAGGGTCGTAGCCTCTTCATGCTCTAGAATATGGATAATTATTTACAAACTGACCTGAACACTTAGTCTCAGCACAGGACGTTTATTGAGAAGACATTAACATGCTTCGACACAAATAAACCACGGATGCACATGCCCCCTCCGTGAACTGAAGGGAAAAAGGAACATGAAGAACAAACCTATTTGCTTTCAGGCGCGTTTCCATGTCCATCGGCTCACAAGCCAGGTAGTGATGCTGATTAATTATAAACTTGCCCCCATCTTAGATTTAGGTCTTCCAGTCACCCTCTGGTGAGGTGAAGGTCCCGCATGTCGCTGTAAACCGCAGGCCCACAAGCCGTGGAGAAGGGGTGTGCGACAGAGACTCGCCCTCCCGGTGAGGTCCCCTCCGGAGGTTGGATGCCCTCTGTGGCCACATGGTAGGGATCAGGGCTCAGATGAAAACTCGGGGCGTGTTCGTTCTTGCAGGTGCTATCCCATTTTTAGGTACTGTGAGCAAGTAATAAATCCTGATACCAGCCACCAGGAATCTTGGGGTTCCAAATATGATTTCCTAATGCCTGAAAGAAATTCTCTGGTATTTATTTTCTGGTAATTAGCTACAGAGGTTCAATAAAAGTGTCTAAAATAGCAATGACAGCTACCACTTACTGTGCCCTTAGTCTGCGCTGGACACTAAGCCGAGCAGGTGACATGCCCCCCCCCCCCAGGGCCCCCGGAACTGAGCTGAGTGCCAGCAGCAGCACCGCCAGCGACAGGGGGCCCTGGCTCACGGAGGTCCAGCCACCGGGCACCGTGGAGCCGGGGCTGAAGGCCAGCGCGGCCCCAGCACCGGGATCCCAGCCCGGCACCGTGTCCGCTGGGCAGGGCCTCACCGCCGTGCGATGATGGGGAAGGTTAACGGCTTCATCTGAGAGCCGATGCCGCACCCCCCCTCCCCGAGAACAGAACTGCACAGCACATTTAAATAAAGAGCCCACTGCTATGTACAAAGTGCTTACGAAAGACCTGTGACACATTCAGACCATATTTATTTGAATGCTTTCCAATAATTACCAAAAGAAGCATCATTTATAAATAATATTTGAAATCCCCTATTTTCTTCTCTGAGCCAAATCTAGCATTCCGGTGGGTCTCGTGAAGGCCAGTCCCGCACACGTGAAAGGCGAGTCACATGGCATCGAAGTGAAACCGGTGGGCTTCCTGCCGCTTCTCTCGGTCGTCCGCTTTCTGAAAGGGAGCATGAGACTTGTTCGTAAGTGGCAGGAAATGTCAGGCAAAGGCTCACTTCTGAAACTAAAGGCCTCAGCGTCTAGCAGGGACAGGTGTGATTTTTGCAGTGGTCTCATGGACTACTTTTGAAGTTTACAGTAGTGATTTTAAAATGAACGAGCCACTACATTGAATTTAAAAACCAACAGGAAATGTTCCTCAAGTGCTTAGTTTGTTATTATTACTTATTTGAAAACAGGAGGAAACATGAGATTTTGTAAGGATGGAATCAACTATTCATTTTCTCCATTCTTAACATGGATGTGAATAAATGCATCTGAATTAATTACATGATGCTATATGAATTATTTTGGGGTTAACCTACAGATGTAGCAGAATTTGCTCTATGCCAGCAAAATACTGTGCGTGACATTTTGAGGGATGAAAAGGACCCTCGGTTTTGCATTTTGTTCTCAGGAACCGGCGGCCCAGGGAGAAATAGCCAAGCATACTGCTGCAGAACGCCGGTGACAATGTCACCGTGACCCGCGGGAGAGACGGCTCGGCTGGGGAGGAAGGGGTGGCTCGGAAAGGACGGGGCCTTGGACGGAAGGAGAGGCCAGTGGGGGCAGGGGCAGCGGAGGACAGGTGCCCCGGGGCCCAGGGAGGCCACCCACGTCTGTGGCAAAACCTGTGTTTGTTGCCATGTTCCCGGGAGGGAAGCGCTGATGTTTCCCGTGGTCAGATGTCCTGAGGAATTAAGAGATGAATTTCCTTGATTCAGGTCAGAGTTAGGCTGACCCTTCTGGACATAAGTACGGAAGGTCACCCTGGATCTTACCTCTAAGGTTGATCTTAAAATGAACCAGGTATGTCATTTTACCGTGTTTTCGATATGAAAGGAGTGGTACTTTGGAGAGAAATCTATGAACGTTTGTTAGAACACGGGACACGTTCCCTTTTCTGTGTGTGGAAACAGTGGTGGTCATTCCGGGCACCGCACGGGTGTGGTGGGGCAGGAAGGAAACCCTGTCCGGACACTAAGGCGCCCTTTTCGGGGGACCGCGTGGAGCCCACAGACGGCGCACTTCCCGTTCACGAGTGACGAAGCTGCTGGTAAACCTGGGACAGCCCTTCCCTCGTTAGTGCTGCGCACAAACCTACACTTCTGCAGTTTGGTTTTCCCTGCTCAGGGCGTCGCGCTAAAGCCCCATGGTTGGCTCAGCACAAAGGAGGGCTGACAGACGGGAAGACGCGTCCCCCTCATGGCTTCCCACCCAGGCCCGAGGCACGCCGCAGACCCCTGCGGACCCCTGCGGACCCCAGCAGACCCCTGCGGACCCCAGCGGACCCCTGCGGACCCCAGCGGACCCCGAGCGCCGGCTCGCCACGCAGAGGGGCTGCCCTTTCCGGACGGCGCCCGGCCTCTCTCGGGGTCACAAACACACTCTTTTGAAGTGTGATGATTTTTTCAGGCGGTTATGAAATTGCTTCTGATTAAGATTTTAGACCTGGTGATTGGGGGGAACTGCTCTGCAGCTATCGTACAACCATCCACGGTTTAAAAGAAGTGGCCTCCGCCTGTGAGTTAAATGAGTTGCCAAGAGCCAGAGTAACTTAAGGGGTCAAAGCAACGACCATCAGTCAGACGACACGGCGGACAGCGCCCGAGAGTGGGCAGGGTCCCCACGCCACGGAGGGACGACAGACCTTCTCCTGCCAGTGCAGCGCGCCGATGGCGGCCAGGATGAGCAGGCACACGCCCAGCAGGGCCACGGCGGTCAGCAGCACCGTGCTGCTCGGCGTGAGGTACAGCTTCGCGCTCCAGCTGTGGGCACACGAGGGGGTGTTAGTGGGCCCGCCAGCCCCCGCCAGCCCACACCCCCACCTGCCCCTGCGCCACGCGCACCAGCGACGGAGGTGCCGGCCCCGCGGGCACGCAGAAGTGACGGGGTTCAGATGAGACGCTGTGCCCTTCCTCCTGGACCCTGTGGGCGTTGGTCTCACTCCTCAGGGCACTTGGGGCCGTGGTGGACGGTCCCCCATCCTGCCCGACTCGCCCAATTCTAACCTTGGTCTCTGTGGCTGGAGCCGCGCGGACCTGGGGAGACTGCTACCCCTTTCCTGACCTCTGCCCACGTGCGGACCGCGACCCACAGAATAACCGTGTCCCAGTGGGCGTGGGCAGCTGGCCCAGGCGAAGTGCCGCCACCTTCGTGTCCTGGTGGAGGGCTTATGTCACTTCGCGGATGTCGGGTGCCTCACAAGCTCCCGCTGAGCCCTCTGTGCCAGTGGCCGCCTGCAGGCGCCAGCGAGAGCCGCCCAGCCCCCCAGGGCGGCCGCCGGCCTCAGCCCTGCGCCCCGCGCAGCCCGGAACGGAGGCCCGTCTGCACCGCAGGCCTGGCGGGCAGTTCTGCATAAATAAAGCATGTGTCGTTTCTTGTTGGAAGTTTAATAAAGGGAGGATCATTCTGTTGAATGACAAGTAGCAACTGACTTATTTTGGGATAATTAGTTTATTGATTCATAAGTTAGTCTCTCGTCAATAAATCCCAGACTATACACCTCAAACTAAAATCAATTTGTTTTTTCATTATGTATATAAATTTGAAAAGAACATTTCTTCAGAAAGAGCAAGAGAAACATGAGAAATGTTGAGATTGTGGAAGGAAGTGAGTACAGGGTTTCCCAGAAACTAAAGAGTAGGGAACAGATACTGTTCATTAGTAGAGCTTACCTGTTCTCATGCTTTACTTCCTACTTAACTCTGAAGAATTTGTTTTTGGTAGTTTGGCTTTTTACCTAGATATTGAAAACCCACAAAGGTTGGGACTTTGGTAAGAAAAACTCCGGCCAAAGGCCAAACCTTCGGTCCCTCTGGGAGGTGCGCTGCCTGCGTGTTCTGCACCTGCCAATGCATCTCCCTTTCCCGCCTTCTGCCCACCCTGTGCGGAGAGCCCTCTGGGTCAGCATGTCGTGGCGCATGCGTTCCACAGCTTCCCACTCGGGGTGCAAATGTTCCAGTTCTGTCACAACTTTACGTATAGAAAACTCACACAATGCAGACTCTTTGAGAAATGTGAACTCAGGCCGTAACTGCTTCCAGCAAACCACTGACTACCTCCCACCTAAATGTGGGACCAAGGCCAACACAGCCTGTGTGTGTGTGTTTTTAAAGATGTTATTTATTATTTTTTAGAGAGAAGGGAAGGGAGAGCGGGAGAGAAGCATCCATGTATGGTTGCTTTTCACCTGCTTCCAGCTATGGACCTGGCTGGAGACCTGGCTTGCACCCTGGTTACCTGTCCTGGCTGGGAATCGAACCAGCGACTTTTGGGTTCGCAGGCCGGCGCCTCATCCACAGAGCCACCAGCCAGGGCCAGCAGCCTGTGTTTTGAGGACTGTAACAGGCAGGGCCCACGGGTTATATCCTCACAGGCACGTTATACGATTTCTCTTTGGGTATTTTTCATAATGCTAGCAGGCTAGCTTTTGTAATGAATAAAAAACCATGTTATGTCCTTCCAAACAAAATGTGAGCGTCAGTGAATACCCTGACCATCTACTTTTTAAAAAAGACGACATCTAGCAATTAAACAAACACGAGCAGAAATAAACTTGGGACTCGGCGTTCATGCTGTATCGGGAGCGGCCGGTGCGCCGCTACGGAGGAGGAACCTGCCTCCCATCACGGGGAACGCGCTGCGTGTCCCGGGGCCGCGCCACTCACCCTCCCCACAGCCGGCGGGCACCCTGCCCCCTGCAGAGGCCGGCCTGACCTCAGGGGGACCAGGACTCGCGTCCAGCTTGGATGGGTGAGGCCCCAACAGGTGCGCCCACCCCGCTGGGTCCCATGAGCGCAGCACTGGCAAAAGCTCCGAGAAAGACCAGCGCTCACTCAAAACCCAGCACCCTGAATTCCAGAGCCTAGGGGACACACTGCGTACAGGTCCCGCACGCGTTAACCGGCGGTTCCCACACTCGGGCTGAAAAGCGCCAGGGACCTGGGGTTGGCAGTGTGGGCCGGGGGACAGACACGGGGGAGCCTCACCTCCGCGGCACGTGGTGCGGGTACGGGATGACGATGAGCTGCGAGTTGGGGATGATGGCCGTCCACTCCTGCTTCCGCACCGCCTGCAGCAGGGAGACACCCTAAGTGCCCGGGGAGGGGCGGGTACCCTGACACGCCATTTACGACATTTACGACGGACAAGTCCCAGCCAGGACTCCCGTCCCCTGCTGGCATTAAAAAAAGTCTTTTCGGGGAGGGATTTTATATCCGTCTCTCGGATTCACTAATTCAACAAATATTTATTTGTTGCCGTTGCTGCACCAAGTGCTTCGCACAAATGCTACTTGGAGCTCGAAGCTGAGGTGCATCTGACAACCAGCCAACAAAACGGGGGTGTGGGGTCACGGGGTCACGGGAGACAACTCTTCTCCAAAGGGCTCAGTGCTCAGCGCTGGGGAAAGAGGTCACCCCCCCCCCCAATTTCTTTGCCCTTCAAAGGGAATGCAAACACTTGAGTCACTGACAAGTCATTGAACCCAAATGTTTGAATAGTAAATATTAAAACACAAATTGTAAACAAAGCGGATTGTGACTCACCTTTTCTCCGGACGGGCGGGGAATACCAACGTAAAGGTGATCAAGAAAATTGGCACTTCGACCCAGGCCCAGCACGTTGTACGGGAGCTGGAGGGCGAGGTGTGCCGACTGGCTGAGCTGCCCGGCTAAGTCCGTTGCAAACAAACAAACAAACAAACATCTTTGGAAACATGGCTCTTACCAAATATTTAAAGGATAAAATTGTTAAAAATTCAGGTGCTGGATCTTATTCTTTAAGGATAAAAATGTGAAATGAAATGTGTGCTTCATTCATGATTTACTTTGTAAAGAAAACAGCCATTTACGTAGCTTCCTTTTTTAACTCTGAAAGGTTGAGTGATCTCCCCTCATTTTGTATTTTAATAATTTGTGTTTTTCTTTTTAAATTTTATTTATTATCCTTAGATAGAGAGGAAGGGAGAGAGGCAGAGAGGGAGGGAAACATCAACATATGGCTGCCTTTCACCCACCTCCAGCCACGGACCTGGCTTGCAACCTGGTTATGTGCCCTGGCTGGGGATCGAACCAGCGACCTTTGGGTTCACAGGCCAGCGCCTTATCCACTGTGCCACTGTGCCAGGAATAATTTGTGTTTTCTTGGTCAGGTTAGCTAAAAGTGTGGAATTGTTATTCTTTAAAGAACTATCTTACTGGTTTTCTCTGTTTTTCTACTCCCTACTTATTTTTCCTCTCATTTCTTGCCTTCCGCCTGTTTTAGGTTTAGTGTGCTTTCCTTTTCCTAGTTTCTTAAGGGAGACGATCAGACGATAATTTCAGACTGTGCTTTTCCCTCACTATAGGCACAGGCGGCACTAAACTGCCTCTGAGGTCTGCGTCAGCTGCACCTACACATTTTGGTGGGCTGTGTCTTTGTTTTCGCTCACTTAAGTACAGTTTCTCTTGTGATTTCTTTCTTCTTCACTCTTTTAGGAGTATACTCCTTTCTAACACGTCCAGCTGCAGTTGGGGAACACCCGCAGGGTGACCTCGATCCTGTGACCTTCAGCGAGTCTGGTGTTCTGCCCAGCAGGAGGTCTGTCCAGGGGGCCGGTCCCCGCAGGCTGGGGAAGGGGCAGGTTGACTGGTTTTCAGTGCCATTTTCTCTTTCCTTATCACTCTTCTGCCCCCTTGTTTGATCCGTTATTGAAAGGGACCCGTGACTCAAGTCTCCAGTCCTTTAGTGTTATCAATTCCTCTTCAATTCCGTCTTTTGTGAGTTCTGTTGTTAGATATGTCTTTATAGTCATCATATTCTTCCTATAGATTGATCTTTTTATTATAAAGTGCCCCTCATCTTCAGTAACAATTTTTGCCTTCAAGGCTAGTTTTATCTGACACAAAAGTGGCCACTACAGTCCTCTTTCTGCTATTCTGCATGGTGTCATCTCCCCATCTCATTGTCACCTTCTCCTGACGTGTATCCCTGAATCTAAAGTGTGTCTCCTGTACCCAGTCCCAGGTTGGGTCACATTTCATCGTCCATTCTGCCAACCTCTATAAAAATGAGGCAAATGGGCACATCCAACAACCTGTTTCATGCGGTGCCTCCTCTTGGGAGAGAAAACTGCCAAGAGGGATCTGTGATTCTCTGCCGGGGCCGAGGACCAGCAAGGGAGGACACCGGGCAGGAAGGGCAGAGCACCGCGGAGCAGTGGGAAAGCTGACAGCCACCCGAGAAGCCTGCAGCGGTGCCGCGCGCCCATGGTTTGGTACCCGTGGCTGGGGCAGCGGGGGTCGGGGTTGGGGGTGGGGGGAACGGGCTGCCGTCACCGCCGCTCTGTCGGGGGCAACGGAGGTTAAGCAGTTTGACTCAAAACCGTCAGCTACTAAGTGTGGGGGGCTGGGGTGTTGATTTCTCAGTCCAGTTTCAAACCCCATAGCCTGTGCCTCTCTCAGGTGAACAGGTGTGACCTTGTCTGCTAGTAACAGGACTCCCGAAGACATGGAACAGCCCTCTCTGGGGTGAGCTGCATCTCTCTGTGCATTTGTGGGGTCCTAGGGACTGAGCTGGGGGCTGTAACATTTGATGCACAGTTGACTCCATCAACACGGCCATCTGCGGATTTTAAATCCAGGCTATGGCCCCGCACCTCCGGGCTGTGGGGCAACTTTGTGACATCCCCCGAGATGCGCAGAGGCTGGAACATTTAGGAAATTCTGGGAGAGGAAGCTGGTTTATCTTGTTCCACCTTCAATCGGTTACGTCCGTGCAGGATACATGTAGGAAAAAGTGCTTCAAGGCGCGCTCACCCTGGGCCCACACGAATAGGCTCAGGGCCCCTGGCCCACTCCAGACAGCTACCCGGCAGAGGGGACCGTTTAGGACGATTCTCACTCCTTGTGGGGACCCTGGAAGGGACACCATGCATTCGTGCCACGCGCTGTGTTAAGTGGCGTTTTCCTCAAGGAAACAACACAAGGATGTCGAGGAGAAGTTGATGTTTGTTTGTATGCAAGGAGAGTGTAAATTGGAGAATGGCAAGCTGGATAGTAACAGGAATGGGAGAAGTTAAAACAACTGAAGCTGAGACTCTGTAAGGAAAATATCTTCATAAATAGGTTTCACATTAAGTCTACTTCATTATACTCTGATATAAAAATGACTTGGCTGGTTGTGTGTCCTGTTACTAATTGGAATGTGCTCGTTAACGACCCGTTTCTAATCTTCCTGCTGCCGGAGAGCCAGGCTCCTGAGGCCTGGTCAGGTCTGCCTGCGTCCTGACTGCGAGACCCGCCCCCGGCTTGCGTGTCCTCTGTGCCCCGGGACGGAGGCACAACTCCCCCTGGCAGGGGCAGAAGGCAGGAGACCCTTCAGGGGCAGCAGTGCTGCCATCTCACAACAAAGTGACGGAGACCATCTGAGAGTCTCTCATAACCAGTGGCTAAAGGTCCTGATACATGACAAAATTAAACACGTAAGATAAAATGCACCATTACGTCTTTCTTCGCTGCTGGTCTGTTCTGACGGCTAATGCGCAGGTTTCTGACGCAGCTGTTACAACCTTCCCAGCGGGAGCAGAGGCCAGGCAGGCAGCGTGTCACCTACCCCGCCGGGCCGCGTTCACGCTCACGGAGCGAGGTGTCCTGGTCACAGAAGGTCTAACGATGCCCTGTGATCGGCGCGTCTTGCACAGGGGAGAGAAGGAGACCAACCCTGACCTGCAGATGCTCGGCCACATGACGGGAACACCCAGCGCCTCTGCCGTTGGAGCCCCACCGCCGTCCTCGGCGCGGGTGCCACGGCCGCTGCAGCCACGGGGCTGCCCTCCTAACAGTGCCCTGAGAACGGGACAGGCCCTGCGCTCGGCCTTCAGGGCGGGGCAGCGGTTTGCTTCCCTCCTCCCACGGTCCAACAGTTGCTGCTTTTCACCTTGTCCCCCTTTCCGTTGGGGGCGGTGAGGATGGGTGTATGACTTCCAAGCCCTTACGCTGGACCAGAAACTTCCAACACTGTACTTGTTAGAGGGGAGGTCCGTCTATCCTCCATCTCCTCCTCGCTGCATCAGTGACAGCTGTCCTTCCTCCTTCCAACGCCATGTCTGTCCTTTCTTGTTCCTGCCTGACTGCTGCGGCCGGACGTCCGGTGCTGCGTGCAACAGAGGTGGTGATGGGGCCCCTCGTCCGTCCTGCCCCTGGCCCGAGGCAGGCTCTCCGCTGTCCCCACGGAGGTCGGCCTGCAGGGGGACGCTCACCTGCAGCCTTGATTCTGCTGCCATGTCCCTCCTCGTCCCATGCGGTGAGAGGTTTTATTATAAATCCATGTAGAATTTCGTCAAATGCACTTTCTGCATCTATTGAGATAATCCTTTTATTTTTACCCTGGGAAGTGATAAATCATCTTAATTACATTGTGGGCGTTGGATCACCCTTTGAACCCCTGGTATAAATTCTGCTTGACACGGTGTGTAGCTCTTTCTGTGCACTGCCGAATTCGGTTTGCTATTATGAATATTCTGTTGAGAATTTTGGCAGGAAATGGGCCACCAGGCCTATTTCAGATTGCATATTGATTTTTAAAATATAAACTCTTGAAATAAATGAAATAGGATTCATATTCTCAATTACTTTTTGTGAACATACATAATTAAGTAATTAAGTAAAATTTATTATAATGGTTAGTAAATTGCTTGCTAAAAAATTAAAAAATAGTAAATAATTTTATGTAAGGAGCAGCGACTATACTAAATTCCAGGCCATTGCCAAGTTAAGCAAAAATACTAGAGCAATTGCATGAAACCAATGGGAACATCTGTCCAGGACACTAGTTTTTCCTCAGAACGAACTGTGATTATTTCAAGGTCCTCAGAGTGATCCTTGAATGTTTATGGCCAGGAGATGCTGAAATTGTCCTGGTGCTGTTGAATTTGAAAAGTTTTGTACTTTTTTCCACTGTAGATAAAGAAGGCTGATGGATTTTATGATATAATTCTGATCTGCTGTATAAACTACGGAACCAGGGTTGCAGTCATTATGCTAAAAACCAACAGAAACAGAGTTACAATTTTTATATTAGTAACCTGCCTTCTGGTCAAAGACATTTATTTCAACTTAAAAAAAAATACATAGTGAGAATACGCGGTCATGTGAATAGAGTAAGAAACGCTGAACGACGAAACAGTGTGTATCTTTTCCTGTGTGGATTCCATGTAGGCAAGTTCTACACTTTTACCCCGGGCCAGTGTCTCCCCGCCCTGGGGGGTGGTATGCGAGCACCGGGGCATTAGCTGAATGGCACAGTCTGGTCACGGGCCTGCACCACACACCTGGCTTCTCTGACCTCTCATTCTCTCATCCTGCTCCACAATGTCCATGTTGATCACGGAAAACACATGTGTGAGAATAAAAGCTGAGAAGTTATTTCAGAGTAGAAGCACCCTGAGAAAGCAAATGCCTATGAGTAAGTGGCTGAAAATAGAATTTGTAATGAAATCAGCACCTTTGTTCTTTAAATGTACTTATCTGACTTCATCTGATACTGTATTCCAATGAATTTAATAGGGAGTGGTGGGAAATTCATTAAGGAGATGCAGAATACTATTCTATTTCAATTTTAGACCCAACTTACAGAAAATCTTTGCACTGGCAACATCTTACTTAAGCTGCATGAGGAAATCATGTTAGGAACTTTATTTCCTTTTATCATGTTTGTTCAGTGTGTGTGCAGTGCTTCCTCCATGAGTCCCTCACGCTAACACGTGGCACCGCACGCATAACGCGCCCGGGCAGGCAGGTCACCACCCTGCAGCGCACGCAGCGGACAGGCGAGGACGGCGCAGACACGGAGCGCAGTGCAGTCCTGCAGCGGAAGACTCGGAGCGAGAGGAACATACCCGCGGTTTTACTGAGTGATGAGTGAGGCTTTAATCAGATTCCTTTGCGACAACTACACTTGCAAGGTAGACAGGCTTGTTGAATTATTTATAACGATTTGTGGACAACAGACACTTGCCAGCAAAGACAAATCACCCCCCGCCCCGTCTGCTCCCAAAGCTGTTGGGTACCAGGTTTTCCTTCAGAATTGGGATCCATATTGACTGCACTATCGTACTAAAAATCAGTGTGCAAATAGAATTTCATGAAGCAAATCTGTTCCTGTTGGCATTACCATTTCTACCTTCCTTTCTTTGATTTTTCAGAGTATGTCCTGGACTCACATCTGTGCAGACAGGATTTCCAATGGCTGAACAGCTGAGTAATGTGCAAACTTTCTTAACTGTGTCTCAGACTTTCCGTATGTTTTGAATTCATTCATTCACTCACTCAATCACCCAGGTTTTGCAATTATATAAGAGGAACCCATCAGCCCTGCTCAGGGCTTTCCCGTATCTGCCCCTGTTTTGTCTCCTCTCACGGGCTGAGGCCCGGCCAGTCGGCCCCGCCGCCCGCCAGGTCTGCAGCCGACGTGAGGTTCCATGAAGGGAGGACCCCTCTTGCAGAGACTCATTCTTTCAGAGAACAGTGTCTATTCCAGGAGGGCACTGCAACTCTTCCCTTTTTCTTCTGTTAGCAATTTATGTTCTTTGACACAAAATATACCTGATTAGCCTTTGCTCAAGCTAAGCAAGGATAATGCCAGCTAGTCCTGGAATTTCCCGGTATGGTTCAACATGCATCTAAATTAAAAATGTAACGGATTGTTCAAATTGTCTATATCCTTACTTATTAAGTTTCCTTCACTAACACTGTATATTACAGTATTTGACTATAATTGTGCCTGTCAATTTCCCCTTAAAGTTTTAACAACTTTGTTTCATGACACGTTTCTGTGCCGAAGCAGCAGTGGCTGAGTTTACATGTGTACGATGAGCTAAACTGGAAATTCACTCTGGTGTATTCACGCTACACCGTTATTAACATAAGGATGGCCATGCAACGAGCCCTCCCTTACTCTGGGGTCCATCCAAACGGTGGATAAAAGCAACTGCTTACACTTCTCCACTGTCAGGGCATGGGGCACCTCCGAGAGGCGCACTGACACGTAGGGTCCCTCTGTTTCGCGACCTGAGGTGGCCAAGGCGCACCCGCCGGAGCGGCTCTCAGCTCAGGGCCTGGCTGTCTGTCAAGCACAGTCTGCTGCCCAGTCTCATCCCTTCTGTCTTCGTTGCATTTCCTTTATTTACTCAAAAGCATAACTGGATTTTTTCTTTAGGATCACACTTCAAAACAGCCTCTACATAAAATTCCAGCTTCTTTTCCACTTGGAAAACTAGGATTAGTTTAGGTTGTAGAATGAATTCCTAACTCTGTCTGAGATGAGCTTCGTTAACTGATTTACCACTTCACAATTTGATCAAGATAACGCAGGTGATTTCCCTCAACCTCTGGTACTTCCAGTGAAACCGGACCACGATTTGGCCCCATCACAAGAGGATACAGGAGAACTCATGTTGACCTATTTGTCACGTGGCCGCATGTCATCAAGTGACCCCAGTCTGCAGACAGACTAAGTCTAATGTGAAAAGGGCAGACTTTACAAAGGGCGGGAAGCATGGCCACTCTGTCAGCCAGGTTGCCCTGCCGGTGTGCGGCCCGGGGGGTTCCCGTGCACGGCCTTACCTGAGCCGTTCTTCAGGTACCCGTTGGCGTCCACCGTGGTGTACATGATGTAGGGCCCGGGCTGGTTCACGCCGAAGGGCTGCAACAGGAAGGCACCATTCAGCGGGGAAGCGATGGCTCCCTTCCCTGGCTCCATCTCAGGGGGACACTGTATTACGTCAGGGTAACCGTTTACAGAAGGGTCGCTATTGGACCGCCTGGCGGTGCCCTGCAAAGCGCCCCCAGCGCCTTTCCTGGCAGCCGGAGCTGCCTGGTGGGCACAGCCCCCAGCGGCCGCCCGCTAGAGACAGCCCGAAGCTGCCCGGGCTGTGCTGCCAGCTGGCCGACCAGAGGCTGCCCAGCTGTCACAGGGAAAGTGTGCAAGACGTCCCACGGGGGCTTTGGAGAGCGCGACACCTTCCGAGACCCTCGCAGGCGGGGCTCTCTGTGCTCAGCTGCTCCCCTTCCTGGGGATGGCCGTGCAGTGGCGGCTGGGCATGGGGTGCGGGGCCTGGCCACTGCCGCCACTGCAGCCACCTCCAGAGGCCCGTCCCGGGTCACAGCTGCCCTTGAGTCACTGCTGACCCTCCCCTGCGCGTCCCGCCTGCGCGTCCTGGGAGCGCGTGAAGTCTACGAGCCTCACGCCAGACGCTGGCCACGGGGTCCCTCGGGGGTAGCAAACCCGAGACTATCGATGGTCAGAACACCCGGCTTGTGTTCCAACCCCAACACTTGACAGCTCTGTGACTTTGCACCGTGAATTTCCCTGGGGCTCAGTTTCCTGGTCTCTAAATGGGGGATGGTCCCTGACAAAACACAGGCTACAGGGAGGACTCAGGCAGGGGAACACCAACACACCCACCCATGACGCACACTTTCAAGTGTAATGTAACACTCGGGTAATTTATCTGAACAGGCAACTTCAAAAACTAAGCCTAATTATTTCCATTTTGTTATTCCATTGAAATGTTCCATTAGGCAGCAAGTCAATATGAAGACTATTAAAAAGTTCATTAAAAATTTCGGAAGCTTCACTTGGGCTATGTGCCCAGCGTACAAAGAAGACGGGTTCTGGGCGTCTAGTGGAGGTGCCCAGCACTGCAGGGGCCTGAGTGGCAGCAGCCGGGAAGGAACGGGGCCGCCGCCGCCCCACGGAGGAGGGGACAGGCGACAGCAGGTGACAGTGTTTCAGGAAAGCTACTTCGTTCCCCGCGAACTTCCTGGGGTGACGAAGGACACCTGACTCACTTCTGAAGGGTGATAACCTGACTGTACCCTATGGAACTGTGACAGTTTACGTACTGTGATCTTACGAGGACAGTCATTCGAACAGAGACCACTGAGAACTGTGGAAAAAGACAGAAAAGGCTGATTATTATCACTAATTTAATGTAAACCTGCATTTAAAGTAAACTCATAAAACCTATCAATATGCTCTTTCGGTTCATGATCGCAGCGGAAATGAATGATTAAATTTCTGTTGTTCACATCATGACAATATTTCAAGAGCCTTTATGAGGTGGTCGGGGTGCTCACATATGGGTAAGAGTGCTGGGCTATGCCAGTCTGTGCTACACTGGTTCCGTCCGGTCAGCCACATTGCACGTGTGACTTAGACTCTGAAGAAGTGCTAGCAAACCAATGACACGGGACACTGAGAAAATCAAATGGAACATTTAATACTTGGTATCTCAAACGAGATGTTTCCCATTTATATAGTTAAAGTTTCTAGTATAGATTTTGGGCACATTTGGTAACTATTATGAAGAACATAACCATAGGCGCTGGTTGGTGGCACAGTGGATAAGGCACCGGCCTGCGAACCCAAAGGTCGCTGGTTCGATTCCCAGCCAGGGCACATCACCAGGTTGCAAGCCAGGTCTCCAGCCAGATCTGTAGCTGGAGGCAGGTGACAGGCAACCATACATGGATGTTTCTCTTCCTTTCTTCCTCCTTCCCTACTCTTTTCTCTGAAAACAATGAATAAAATCTTTCCCAAAAAGAGAACGTAACCATAAAATAATTGAGGGTCTACAACAAACACACAAAAATAACTAAATGACACATTTATTCTATAATCACCAAAACAGAAAAGATTAGAACAGGTATCTGAACAGTCTTTATACTAGTAACATGAGCTTTGAACCTGGTGCTACTTCACGCGAGGTGATGGCAGTAGGAAAGCAGACATTAAGTGCTGTTAAACAGCCTGTATGTTCTAAATCAGCGCAAGTGGGCAGTTCTCAGTGCACACGAACGACTGCAGGAACAGTGTGAGAGCCTGTCCATGCAAACACACCCACGGGACAGTGGAGCCTTGAGTTCAGGCAACAGTCCAGGGTAGGATGTGACAGCTGCCCGCGCAGACTCCTGGGCAGGGGTCGAAGGGACACAGGCGCTGAGGACGCACCGTTTGTCAGAGAGGAAGATAGCTGTGCACTCGCATGGAATACATGAATGTAATTAATTTAATGTGTACATTAAATACAATGTGAAGAAACAGAAATAGCTTTCAATGTTGAAGGTTTTTATCCCAGGACAGTGACTGGTTCTCTCTTTTACTCTTTAGATTTTTTTTTATCTTCCCTTAATTCTAGGCTGCCATTAGTATTTCTTTTCCTCTTGTACCAAAATGATTTTCATAAACCTTCCTTCAAACCATCATTTGGGTGAACAGCAAGTGTGTGCTCACAAGTCTGTGTTTGTAACGTCTCTACCCTTTCCCTCATTTCCATCATTTTCCCAGGGCCCAAGCCAACACATTTGCGCAATAAATACTTGTTCAAGCAGGAACAAGGAAGAAGATGGATTATTCAATAGATGGTACAGGGTAATTGGCTACTTGGAGGAAAATGAAGTTTGACTTTAACTTATAACATAAAAATTACATTTGGCAAGGACCCAAATAATATAAAGAACTCTTATACTTCAATAATAAAAAGACAATCAATTTAAAAATGGGCAAAAGCTCTGAATAGGCACTTTTCCAAAAAAGACGGAGCGACCGTCAAAGCTCATGAAGACGAGTAGCATCAGCGGCGACCAGGACAATTCAAGATTCAAGCCCGACCGCGCGGACTCACGCGGGTCACGGCATCCAAGAGGTCAAACAACGTGTGGTCTTTACGGACCGTGAAGTGTTTTTCAGCTTTCAAAAGGAAAGAAACCCACCACGAGCGACCCCATGCTGACCGGCGAGGTGGAAGCAGCCAGACACAGAAACGCATACGCTGCAGGTCCACCCAGCCAGGGCCCGGGGACTCAAATCCGTGGCAGACAGAACGCTGGTTGCCAGGGGTAAGGATGTGGAAACAAATATTTCTGCGTTTGCTTTAAGTCTGGGCGCGCACGGCGTTTCGGCAAAGACATTCCCTGACCTGCAGGCAGGCGCGTTCTCGCCCTCCCAGCCGGTGGGAGAAGCCCCGCGCCCGCTCCCCCGTCCCCGGACGCGGAGCCAGGAGCTCGGCCGGCCTGTCGCTCACCGTGCAGAGCAGCCGGGATTCTGCCGAAGGACGTGCGGCCACTGGGCACTAACTCATTTAAAAACACATTATCCTGTTTTGATGCGAGATGGGAAATCAACGAAGCATTGGATTGTTTTACTTTCCGTACCAGGGAAAGTGTTTTTGTCTTGTTTAGCGCAGTTGAGGATATTTACTCAAAATTACATAATAGTCTCTTTCATTTTGTGAACAGCAGGCTGAAAATGGGCCTGTATTATATCTATGTTTATTTTTTACAAGACTTCCTCTGTCAAATTTGAAGTTTCATATTGTAGCAATAGGATCAAAATGATAGATTAAAGTGTACGTATCACACGTACATCATGGATATACATATTACACATATATTTCTTTTTAAAAAAGATAAAGTTACTTAATACAAACAATGTGCATTTCCGTGGTTTTTACAAGATTCAAGAAGCAACAGCGCTAATGCTTGAGCTTAATTAATATTCTTGACAATATTGTTTAATTAGGAATCCAGAACTCCCAGATACTGTTACAAAGGTTAACTTGTTCCTGGCGTGAAGTTACTATTTCATCTACAGCGAACCCTGGCCTTTTCCAGTGACGGGGCCCAGCGTGCGGGCACGTGAGGCCAGCCTGGGTCGCAGGGGCTGGGACTCTATCCGGCTGTGCTCTCCGCAAGTCTGCAGCCTCCCGCTGCTTTCAGCAGTTACACTGCTTTGTTGAGGGGTGTGATGGACGATCCAAGTTTTACTTCAGTAAGTCCCTCTGCGGCCCACCCTTCAGTTTCCCGTCAGGGCAGGAAAGGGCGCACCCACTCACACACGTCCTCCTTACTCCCTTCTTCCCTCGTTGATATATTAAAGTTCTGTAGGCTGCTTTACTTCTGAACTCAGAAGACAGAATAAAATAAATACCAAACCAAGTAATAATAAAGGAATAATGCTCTATAACTCTCCTGCGTGACCAGAAACACAAACGACAGATTCTCAGGGCGCTGGCACAAACGTCACCTGAGGTTACAGCTTTCTGACTGTGGCAGGCCCCACTCAGGAGCAGCGCGAGGTACCAGCATCCACCCAGTCGGTGCAGGATGCGGCTTCCCGGGGACATTGGGGTAAAAATTCCGCCCCGTGCTTCAGCCAGGACACCCTCACTGAAGAGCTCCAGCCGAAAGAATTGCTGTCACAGTAACAACAAAAGCCGGAACAAGGCTCGCATCCCAGGAGTGGGACCCGGTTAACAGGAAACAGAGATTTTCCCCCAGCGGTGCTGATGGCCACAGGCCACGGCCGCAGGCCCTGCACTGCTGTTTCTCTGGGTTGGCACGGATGTCTCTCTGTCTCTCGTTACAAGGGTCAACCAATGTCTTCTCACTGAACCTCGGTCTAATTTTTAGACATTTGCAGATTTAACCATTTCATAACCATTTGTAAATTATTATCATTTGTAATACTAAAAATTCTACTGTAACATTAAAAAAAGAATTTTTATCTACTTTTAGATGGGGGAAGGGAGGGAGAAAGAAAGGGAAAGACACATCCATGTGCGCCCCCAGCTGGGACCTGGACCACAACCCGGGCACGTGCCCTGACCAGGAATCGAACAGACAACCCTTCCCTCTGCAGGCCAGCGCTCAGTCCACTGAGCCACACTGGCCAGGGCTGTTAGAACATTTTATAACACGCTATCAAATAAGCTGTTCTAAGATGTAATGTCGAATAGTTCAGAATTTTAAAACCCAAGTTGTTTTAGAAAGATTAATGAAATATAAAAACGTAGGCTATTCAGAGTTAAATGAAAAACTGTAATTAAAATAATTAATGAGCTATGTGAATTACTGCTTATTAGCAGATTCAATTAGTTTAAAACTTGACTAATGGGATGTGCAACTCATAAGTTTTTGTTAAAATGACAATACTTAGGATATGAACATTTCATGTGAAAACTGTCAGGGCCCAGGTATTCTTAAAGCTACTTAGAGTATAAAACCTTGCTTTCTAGCTTTGCGGTCCAGGTGGGTAACACCCTGGCTGCTGGGAGGAGGACAGAAGGGGGGAGGACAGGAAGGGGTGTGTGTGAAGGCCAGAGCGGAGGTGCTGTGAGGTGCTCCCCAGCACACTGGAGGGCGCCAGGGAAGGGGAGGTACTTGAAGACCCCCGCACTCAGAAAGCGCAGTGGCCTCTGCACCACCTGCTGGAAGTGCCTGGGGCAGCGCCCCACGAAGGCCCGGAGTTTGGACAGCGTGGCCTGCAGGTAGAGTGGTGAGGTGGTCTGACAAACCTGTTAGGATAACCTGCTAAGAGAGGACCTGTGAAGTGCAAGACAGGAAGGTGGACGAAAACGAGCCATGGAGAAATAAACATCCACATTATTTGAACAAAGTCTGGACGCAGGCTGGGGAATAAATGCTTTGGAAGGCCTCACCTTATGTGGGAAGCAAAAGGGAAACACTGTTTCAATTTTCCAAGTGCGGGAGAACACAGGTTCACAGGTGGTCTGGAAACCTGCGGTGAGCTTGCACACACAGCCTCCAAGTGCAGCTGACACACCAAAGGACCACGACTCAGGGAAGCTAAGGAGCCCCGGTTCTGCAATCCTTGGGGTCGCCTGTCCTCACACAGGACCGGGGAGCAGTTGGGGGAGGCCGAGCGAAGCGTCACCTGGGTGCCTGGATTTGGACAGTCAGCACAGCTGGCAGGGTGCCAGCGACAGCCTCTCTGACGCCGCCCAGGTGAGAGCAGGGCAGCTGCGTCCTAGCAGCCGCGGAAGTTCAGGCGAACCCCAGTGGTCGGAGAGGACAGGGCAAGGGCACCTCAACACAGCGAGGCTGCTTCCCCAGACGGGCGCTTTAAACTGCTATCTCAGCTCCCACGCCCTTCTGCAGCCCACGTTATCAACGTTTATGTTAATGGCGTTCGTGCGAAGCGCGGCTCTCGGCTCTGCCAGACGAGACCCGTCGCCTGAAGGATGCCTTGCTACTGCCCCACTGGGAACCGCGTTAGAAGAGATGATTCTGTTTATTAAATGAAACACAAGTACACAGATCTATGCAGGTAAGTGGGTAGGAGGGGAGAGGTCCTTCGTCGGGCAGGATGCCAACAGACGAGACAGACTCGCTGTCCCACAGCCGCGGTACAAGGCTGGTTCGGGCGGGAGCTGCGGGTGGAGCGGGCTGGCAGCTCAGTGAGGAAAAGGCAGTTAGCAGTTCAGAGCACATCGCCACCAAGTGCCTATCAACCGCCAGGGGGAACAGCAAACGTAAGGCAGAAAAGCAGGTGGTCATCAAGATGACCGGATGGCCCAGGTGTCAGCCCCACCTGCCCCCCAAGCGAGGTGCTGAGGGGTGCGCAGCGCCATCCACGCAGGGAGGTTCTGCCACGGTCACAGGCCCTGAGCGGGTAGGGAGGTCTGTGGACCTCAGGGTGGCAGGCACACCAGGACAGAGCCGGGCAGCCTGCGCCACCTGTGCCCGGGCGACGGACCTGTCCTGAGGCTGGTCCCTGGCGTGCAGAGCTGCGCTCCGGTTACCGAGGAGTGCGCCCTTACTCGGGAAGATTCACGCTGACAGAGCAAATACGACATTAAACGGTTAACACTCAGTAAGAAAACACACAAATCAAACACTCACCGATGACTTTAACAAAATAAGCGTCTGCTTCGAAGTTATTTTTGAAGGCGTGGATGGCAAAGTTGTCCTTTGTGTAGCCTTGGCTGAGCACCATGATGTCCAGGATCCCCTGGGAGGACACAAACGGAAGTGGTACCCGGGGCCACCAGAATGACTGAGGGGCACTTCACCATGCACACGTGGACCTGATGGATTCAACTCCATGCTTAAAATAAAAACACGACTAACGAGATAAAAGCCTTGAGTAGAAAAATTCAAGTGAGATAAAAACGCTGGTAAATTTAATCTCCGGAGAGACTTCAGTATATTCCCTTCCTGTCCCTGGTGGTGAGTTTTTAAAGGCCTATGACACGGACTTCCAAGTCGCTTCCACACCTGCAGAGAGGCGGCCTCTGCGGCCCTGCCTGCCGCCCACTCCCACGTGTCCCTGAGGGAGGGGCCCTGGCGCGTTGCAGCGGAGGGAGAGAGGGGCGCATGGTCCAGTTTCCAGGCTGCCGACTCTTAATGAGGTTGATTGTTGACCCTTTTGCATGTTGACTCTGTGAGTTCTGCATAAACGCCTATGTTCTGCCCCAGAGAGGATGTTTTTGGTGACTTAAGTCAGTTTCCATAAACCCTTCTTATATTAATAATATTCAGGATTTGATTCTTATAAAGCAAATTAATTTCCCAGATTTAAAAACAATTTTAAATTGCATTCATTTAAATTTCACTTAGTATATTTTTTTACGTACAAAAATGAAAACTGACTTGTAGTCAATTCCCTTGGGATATTTCTGGCAGTTAGTTTTATGCTTGAAATGCTTGAAAACTGCTAATAAAAGTGAAATAGCATGAGATTTGGTAGCAGAGACAGGAAAACAAGGGCATCGATAATTGTATAACTGAGAATCAGCAGCTTATAAAAAACAAAGCAAAAATGGAGTTGGAGAGGCAGGTGCCCTCACGGGCATTTTATCTTTTAAAAATAATCAAGCCCCTGTGCAGGACACACCGGGCTGCACGCCCTCTGCCACCGAACACGTGCAACCAGAACGTACTCTTCTTCTGAGTGGCAAACTGGCTTTTCACACTCGGAAGGACACCAGGGCCTGAGGGGCTGACTGAGACCGGAGGCAGGGTCACAGGGGCCTGTGGGGTCAGACCCGCTGGCCTCTAGCTCACAGGGCTAAGCTGACACTGAACGCGACTGAGCCTGGGCAGCTGCAGGGACGGGGGACCTGCCACCGGCCGACGGTGTTTCACCACCTGGTGCGAGCAGACCCGCCCGCCGGCCGGCCTCAGAGCTGGGTCTCTGGCGGCGTCAACAAACACTCACTGCACTGACCAGTTTCCTCTGCCACCCGAGGCCAGAAGGGGCTCCTTCAACAAACACGCTTGCTTTCTGGGCTCCTCTGGGCTCTGGTCCCAAAGGGCGGGGGGGGGGGGGGGGGGG
>PVIW01000880.1:0-240333 GCA_004026585.1 Noctilio leporinus | reverse complement strand
CCTGCTGGTGGCTGCGGACAGAGCACAGGGCTCAGTTAGTGTCCCGCAGCTGCGTCTGTCTGCCAGCTGCAGTGACAAGACTGTGATGACGCTGGGAATGACCAGCAGCAGAGCTTTCGTGTTCTTCCCACAACATCCACAAGAAAACGGCAGTTATGTGAGCTGAAGAATGTAACCTTAACTCAGTAAACACGCCATTGTATATGGTGAGAAACTCCTGACATGGTACCGCCAACACACACAATAGCCTGCTAACAGCATCTTATGAAACTGGAAAAACAATAACAGAGGTATATGGAAAATCCCCAAAGGTTTGGAAATGAAATGAAACACCACTAAAAATAATCTGCAAATAAAAGAAGGAATTAAAGGAAAAACACAAAGTACTATGAACTAAATGAAAGTGAAGATCTAGCATATCAAGACTGGGTTATGTCACTAATGGAGCATTTAGAGGGGAATTTATAGCATTAAACACTTTATTAAAACAGGAAGGTCTCAAATCAATGACCTCAGTTTTTTTTCTTAAAAAAGCTAGAAAACAGAGGAGCCAATAAAATATGAAATGAGCAGAAGAAAGGAAATAATTCCATAGAGGAAAGTAATAAAGTAGGAAACAGAAAAACAACATAGAAAATCAATAAAACAAAAGCTGGTTCTTTGCAAACAACCAAATTTATAATTGATAAACCTTCACCCAGAATGGCCTTTAAAAGCACTACAAAGAGAGAAAACGCAAGGTAAAAATAGCAGGAATGAGAGCGGTAACATCACTACAGATTTTACTGACATGAGAAGAATAACAGGGAATGTTGAAAAACTTTGTGTGATAAAATTATTAGGTTACAGAAAACAAATCCCTTGGGAGTCACAGCCACAAAGGCTCACTCACGAAGCAGATACACTGAAACTGCACTTTGAAACCTTCTTAAAGCCCCCTGGTCTGCAGGCCCACACGGCCCCTTGGGGACTCTGCCAAACAAGGCGTTCAGAGCAGAAACAACATTCTGCGCGACCTCTTCAGAAAGCGGATGTGGAAGAGCTAGTTCCCGACTCATTTCCTGAAGCCCCACTGCGTGTCAAACTTACACATGACAAGAAAATACAGACCGATTGTCCTCATGAACACAGATGGAAAAAAATTGAGCAAAATCCCAGTAAAGCAAACCAGCAACAAGTAAGACCTTGCTTTGCACAAATGTTCACTGAAACCTGTGCAGTTTGGGGCCACGTCTCCTATTGGAGAGCCGCGCACAGAAAAAAGTGCGGTTCTGAAACGCACGTGGGTCAGGGTACTAAGTTCACGGCCAAGTGAAAACTTCAGTCAGGTTGCTAAGGAAGAATGTCATGGCCAACTCAGGTTTATTGTACAGATACAAAGTTGCTTTAATACTGTGAAATGAGTATAGCTCACTAGATTCATCAACTACAGAGGAAAACGATACAATCATCTCAATACAGGCAGAAAAAACACTTGACAAAACCAAACATTCATCTCTGGTCCAAACTCTGAGCAAACGGAGTAGAAGGAACGGTCTCGGGTGGCTCAGGGCACCTGCAGGAATCGGCGGAGGGCATCATGCTACCGGCGAGACACTCAGCTTCCCCGCAGGCTCCCCCAACTCCACTCAGCATCCCATGGCTCCCACCGTGTAAAAGGACAAGAAAAACAAGAGATGTCTCGATTAGAAAGGAAGAAATAAATTGTTCCTATTCATAAATTATTTGACCACCGTTTTAGAAATCCTGCAATGTCTCCAAAGATACTACTGGAATCAATAGGTGGTGGAGCGCATGATTAATACACAAAAGTCAACTGTATTTCTATAGACTAACAAACAACAATCAGAAACAGAAACATAAAAATAGCCATGACAACAGCATCAAAAAAGGAAACACTCAGGTATCCATTAAAAGCTCTACAACATGCTGTCACGAAGAACTCAAGACTAAAATAAAAGGACACGCACATGCTACACACACTTAATGGATCAGAAGACTCAATGTTGTTAAGATGTCAATTATCCCCATATCGA
This sequence comes from Noctilio leporinus, assembly GCA_004026585.1. Taxonomy (NCBI): domain Eukaryota; kingdom Metazoa; phylum Chordata; class Mammalia; order Chiroptera; family Noctilionidae; genus Noctilio; species Noctilio leporinus. The sequence goes on along the minus strand of PVIW01000880.1, from coordinate 238,297 downwards.
TTTATAGATTTAATGTAACATCCATCAAAATCTTGGTACGTTATTTTGGCAGAAATTGAAAAACTGTTCTAAAAGTCACAGAAAATGCCCAAATCCAAAACCGACAAGCATGCTGGACCAGCGTAAGTTGGAGGATTGACACTCTCTGAGTTCACTGCTCAGGCGGAGATCCTGGGAACAGCACCGAGGGTGAGGAAATGGACCCACTGAGACACAGAATTGATTTCCACCCAGTGTCAAAGCAACTGAGTGAAAAAAAGGAAGTCTTTTCAACCAACAGTGCTGGAACAATTCACCAAAAATGAACTAGGATTAGCCCTGGCTGGTGGCACAGTGGATAAGGCGCCGGCCTGCGAACCTAAAGGTCGCAGGTTTGATTCCCCAGCCAGGGCACATAACCAGGTTGCAAACCAGGTTTCTAGTCAGGTCTGTGGCTGGAGGCAGGTGAAACGCAACCATACATGGATGTCTCTCTCCCTCTCTGCCTCTCTCCCTTCCCCTCTTTCTAAAAAATAATGAAATAAAATCTTAAAAAAAAAAAAAAAGACTTCTGTTCAGCTAGTCTTAAAAAAAGAACTAGGATCCATACCTTGCACCATATCGAAACACCGGCCTACATGTAAAATGCAGAATTATAAAAATCTTAGGGCAACGCAGAGAAGGAAATGTCTGTGATTTAATTAGGTAGAGACTTCCTGGCTATAACACTGAAGGAAAACCGAGGAAGCAGGCTTTTTCATGGTTGGGCACACCTGCTCCTTAAAGACACTGCACTGAGTGAAAAGACAGGCCAGCGATCAGAAACAGTATCTGCAAGCAACATACCTATTCAAGAATTTGAATATAAACAACTTCCAAGCTCAATAATAATAAAACAAATATCCCAAATAAATGTGGGCAAAAGACTTGAACAGACTCCCTACCTACAAAGATACATGAATGGCAAATGATCCCATTAACAGGTAGTCAAAAACCATCGGTTATTAGAGAAACTGAAATGAAAATACAAAGAGATGAACTACAAACAGAATAACTGAAGTCAGTAGCAACGCTTAAGGAAACTGGAACGTCTGGAGCTGTTTGGCATTTTCTAAAAGCTAAGCACACGCCTTCAAGGCCCAACCTTCCCGTCCCGGGGCTGGGAAGCACCCGGGAGCAGCGAAGCACTGAGGTGCACACCGTGAGTCTTACGGGGGCGTTCAGAGCAGGTTATCTGCAATAAGACCTGATACAACCCATCAACATGTAGATGGACATATCTGGACAATGAAATTCTCGGCTAAAATAAGCAATGGACTAGAGACGCATACAAAAATACGGATGAACCTCAGTATCATTATGCTGAGAGAAGAAACCCCAACGTAAAACGGCATCTGTTGCATGACTATTTATACAAAACAGGAGAAAACTCGACCTAACCCACAGGGCAGGGAGCAGGTCAGTGCTGCCCGTGAGCTGGAGGAGGGAAGGCAGGGAGGGCAGGTTACCAAGGGCTACAGAGAAGTTTTTGTGGGTGATGCCTGCGTCCCATTTCCTGACTACCATGGTGCTTTCACAGCTCTCTGAACATCTAAAACTTATCAGCACGCATACTTTAAAGATGTGTGGTTTCTTCTCTGTCAATTAAGCCTCAATAAAGCTGTTGACAACACATGGCACCCTTCGTGAGAAAATCCTGAAACACAAGCTGCGAAAGAAAGAGTAAAGTTGACATCCATACAATGAAAAACGTTTGTGCTTCAAAGGACATCGTTAAGACAACCCCAGAATGGGGGAAAAGTTTCGCAAATCATACATAGACAAGGCGTTTATATGTAGAGTATGTAAACATTCTGACAGCTCAATCATGAAAAGATAAGCAGGCTACAAAAACAGGCAACTGTCCAAGGAAGGCCCACAAGGGGCCACTGAGCCCTCAGAGGATGCGGAACGGGCCCCTCCGTGAGCTCCGGGGGGGCAGGCTGGGGAACAGAGCGGCCGCCCGGAAAGAGGTCTGGCAGGCCCCCTACGGCCGAACGCGGAGTGGCCTCCAGTCTGCTCCCTCCAAGCTACCTGTGAGGAAAAATAAAAACATGTCCACACGAGAGTTTGTTTACAAATATTTAGAGCAATATTACTCATACAGGCCAAGAAGCGGAAGCGGCCCAGAGGTCCACGCAGAAACGAACAACTGAAATGGGGAGCGTCCGTACAGCGGACTGTTCGACGGTAGCAGGCAGTGCCGGGACGCCCCAGGTCCAGCCGGGGCGCGGACGGGAAACGCCGACGGGCAGAGCCAGAGCCAGAGCACGTGCGTGGCTTCCGAGGGCTGACGAGCTGGGCCAGCAACGGCGGAGGCGGGTGGGCTTCCCTCCAGGGCAGTGAAGTGCCTTCAAGTTGACTGGGGTGACGGTGCACAGCCACGGAACCGCACGCAGCGCCCGAGTGGGCTGACGGGGGGTGAAGTGCGGCTCCGTGGGGCTGTTAATAAGCAGAAACGCCTGCAGGTAACTCCGACCCACGGGAGAGGCTTACGTGACACGAGACGTACACGGAGCGCATCAAGTGCCTCTTCTCGGAGCCGCCCACGTTGCGCAGCCCGTGCACTGCCTTCCACGGCCGCCTGCCTCTCTCTCCAAAGGCTCTGGGGCTGCTGCCCGGGGCTGGTCCGGGTTGTTAACGAACTGCACGCCTGTCTTGTCTCCCGTTAAGGGAGGGGCTGATGGATCATGGAACCTGAAGTGAGGTTTTCTCCCTGGCTGCGCTCAGAGCTGAGTGCCACCTCATCCTTCCATCTCGTGCAGACTGTCCTTAGCGCTCTTGCTCCCAAGTCCGTGTCCTGATCAGGAGAGACCTGCGACCTGGGGGGTCTTTCTGCGTGAGCCTTAAGCAAGCACTTCCTCCGCACGCAGGAGAAGCACGAATTAGGAAGACGAATAAGTCCATTAGGAATTCTCTAAAAGTAAGACAATTATTTTGAATTGCTGGTCTGAAACCTGTGCCGCCAGCTACGGGTAAATATTAAGTCCTTAGCTCAGTAACAAAATACACCTTACGCTCTGAAATGCCAGCTTTACTGAAATGGCCCTGCGGCACAGGCCACTGACAGCTGGGGACGTGCAGAGAGGGGCTAAGTTGATGCTCAAAGTAGGGTTCACTTGAGCTCTGGGGGAGAGCAACACGCTTACTCCTGGGGCACGTGCGCAGCGGTGACAGCACGGGGTTCTGGAATGCGAGGCCAGGTCACGGCCACACTCAGCAGACTGAAGGCCCAAGTGCCTGTCAAAGATGTGGGTGGATTTTGTCACGTTTTAACTTACTTTTGCTCAGGGTGCCACAGCTGTAGACTAATTACCTTTATTCAGAGTTCCTTCTGCTGCCTCATTGGGTGGCCACACCATCTTCTTTCTACGTATTTCACCACTTGTGTGTTTTCTTACTTAAAATGAGACATGATGGCCAGTCTGTCTGCTCGCTGGCGAGTGGCGCAGAAGGACGCTCAGGCTGCACGGGAGGGGGGCGCTACCACTGACAAGGCGCACGCAGGCGCAGCCTGGGGGGAGCTCTGCCCTCCTTGTTCAGCTGCTGGTCCTGCAGGAGGCAGGGACAGGGCAGCGCAGGGCACCGGCCACAGCTGTTTGCACGACTGGGGGAGGAACGGCACCACGTGAAATGCACCGTCTCCAGCTGTGCGGAGAGAAGCTTCCGGGTTCCAGGTCACAGGCAGAGAGTGCCCAGCGGACGGCTCAGGCCGGCCTAGGCACAGGTGTCAGGCCCAGGCACCGGGGCGGGGGGTCCTACACATACAAACGGCAATTAAAGCAGCCAGAGTAGATCACTGGCGTGAGAGTGAAGGGCTGAGCATGGGGCCCTCAGCCATGGCCACACAGAGACGAAGGCGGCCAGGTGAACGGGAGCTCAGAGGCGGGGGTGTGGGACACGTTGGAGAGGCTCAGAGAGAACCAGAGGGTCTGTGGACTAAGTCACCCGCAGGCAAGACGCTGGGGACCGAGCAGTGTCCACCGAAGCTGTCACCTGAGGCTAGTGGCCGAGAGGGGTCCACCGAAGCTGTCACCTGAGGCTGGTGGCCGAGAGGGGTCCACCGAAGCTGTCACCTGAGGCTGGTGGCCGAGAGGGGTCCACCGGAGCTGTCACCTGAGGCTGGTGGCTGAGAGGGGTCCACCGGAGCTGTCACCTGAGGCTGGTGGCCGAGAGGGGTCCACCGGAGCTGTCACCTGAGGCTGGTGGCCGAGAGGGGTCCACCGAAGCTGTCACCTGAGGCTGGTGGCTGAGAAGGGTCCACCGAAGCTGTCACCTGAGGCTGGTGGCTGAAAGGGGTCCACCGAAGCTGTCACTAAGAAGCCACTGGCCCGAGTGAGGAGACCCGGGGGCAAAGGGAGGCGGGCACTCGCCGCAGGAAGGGCCTCCACCCGGAGGGCCAGGGAGCTGGAACAGGAGGGCCGCCGGGGGAAGACCCTCGTGGGGAGCAGCTCAGGGTGGGAGCAGGGAGGCGGCACTGGGAACCCTGTAGGCTCGCTCGGAAGGGGGGCCGCACCTGCTCGGTGGGGGGTCCAAGGAAATGTAACTTTTCTCAGTTGAAGTAACCGGCCCAAAAGGCATGTTTGCAGGAAACGGGAAGTACGAGGATGAGAAGGGAGGTCAGGAAGTCTGGTTTAGACAAGTGGAGAGACACTGCACACACAGGCAGCAGAGAAGACCAGGGCTGGGAAAGGCCCGGGAGTGAAGACGACACGTGTGTCCATTGGACGGCAACAGCCGGGGGAAGAAACGGGGGAAACGCCAGCAGCTGACCTTCCACCTGCGGAGTGTCCTCAGGGGACAGGGAACATGAACACGCCCCTAAAACCACCACCCAGAATTGCGGAAAGCACGGAAGGTGGGCATCTTGCCGTGAGGGAGCCGGCGGCTCTCCCCCCGGGCTCTGGCAGGGCGATGCTGGCCTGGAGCGAGGCTGCGGCCGCCCCTGCTGAGAAGCACGCGCCCACCCTTCCCCGAGCGACTGGCCGGCTCACCCGGGGGGCCTGGTTCTGGGCTTCGGGGGGAGGTTTTTCATGACTGACTCAGTCTTGTTTCCAGTAATCGGTCTCTTCAGAGTTTCTGTTTGTTTCTAATTCAGTCTTGGGAGACCATGATTTTAGGAAGCTGTCCTCTTTTGGGGGTGTAATTGTTGGCAGTTTTCTCTTATGCTCTTTTGTATTCCTGTAGTGTCACATTTGTGGACTTCCATTTTTTTAAATTTTCTCTATTCGGGTCCACTCCCTTTCTTCCCAAGTTTTCTAACAATTCACCTACTTGCTTTACCTTCTCAAAGAACCAGCTCTTCGTTTGGTCGGTCTTTTCTACTGGTTTCCAGTCTTCGTTTCATTTACGTGTGCTCTCATCTTGATCACTTCCTTCTTCTACTCAGTCGGGCTGCGTTTGTTCTCCTCCTGGTTCCTCCGGCTCTGCCACAGCGGCGGTTGTGACTCCCGCGCCTCCTTGTCACGGCGGCTCCACCACAAAGCGCAGCTGCTCCCCGCATCTTACAGCCGAGTTCAGGCACCTGCACGCGGCCGCCCAGGTGGGGAGGGCGGGGCTGAGGCTAAAGACCAGACTTGCTTGCAACCACCCTCAGCCTCGACACGTAAAGGGTCAGAAAACAAAACAACAACAAACCCTACAGGGGGTCATTTAACGACACCAATTTTTGGCTTTTGAAAGATGAACTTAAGTAAGTTTTTGCACTTCATACTGGCTATTCACTTTTGCTCTGCAGAAAATAAACCCAAGGGGAACGGTGTCCTAGCAGCTGGGAGACGTTCCGGGACCACGTAAAGAAGCAGGGTCTGAGCCTGTCTTGCTTCTCGCTTGGGGGGTGGGGGCCCGTTTCGGTGCTGTGTCTGTTCCAGGTGTCCCCGCGCTGTCTCCCTACCTGCCAGACGTGTTCTTCAGCACAGCCAGCGCGTCCGGGTAGCCGTCCATGTTGTAGTCGCCAATGTGGAGGGTGATGGGCGTCGGGATTTCCAGTGGCTGCTGCTCATGCGCAAACGGCACGAAGCCCCAGAGGGTGCCCTTGCTGCTGAAGTCCTGTAGGACTGGAACCCACTAGGAGCAGGAGAAAAAGACAAGGCTGTCAGTTATTTTAGCAACAAATTTAAAAAATGGCAAAACAAATGATCCGTTAAAGCCCTCAAGATAAAGTTCTTCTCTACTGTGTGGTCGTACTGTAACTTCCTTTGGTGAACAGGTAACTGACATTCTGGGAAAGACAGTTCTCTTGAAAACTTGTCACTAGTCGTCCCACTGACCCGGCACAGGGGGCCTTGTTAGGTGGTGTCGCACGGGATCGTGGATCTTAGGGTCAAATGACGTTACTCATGGCAAAGGTGGGCTGCCCACTTGAAAACCCATGTTTACTAGACATATAACCCCAAATATTTAAAAAATGAGAGCAAACGCTATAGCCAACACTAACGTCCCTCAGGAGGACCAGCTGAGGAAGAGTCAGAACATGACCAGGTTCCACCCAGGCCCCCGTGTCCTCCGGCTGGCCCCTCACACACAGCAACAGGGCTCTCCTCCCCGAGTCCGGCGGTCCAGCCCCAGCAGGCTCTGCCTGCCTGGGGGAAAGAGCCGGACGCTACAGTTTCAGTAACTTCTTTATTTCTGTATTAATTATAATGAGAGGACAGGGAGAACAGGCTGATTTCTAAATAAGCTTTTGGAAATCTCTTGCTCTTCCAAAGGCCCAAATCTTCTCTTTTTAATAGCCTAATATGTATGAGAAATCTAAAGAGTGGAAAAGATGCGTTTAAAATCACCGATACGCCCACAGTTGGCTCAGAGCGGGGAGGGCACAGGCACGTCACTGGAGACCCCCCAGCAGAGCCAGTGCAGCTGACCGGAAGCAGCAGCAGGCCAAACGCACCCTGATGGCTTTTCTTGTCAGCAGGCGAGCTGCGTTAAAAATGGCTCCTTAGGCCCTGGCTGGTGGCACAGTGGATCAGGCGCCGGCCTGCGAACCCAAAGGTCACTGGTTCGATTCCCACCCAGGGCACATAACCAGGTTGCAAGTCAGGTCTCCAGCCAGGTCCATAGCTGGAGGCAGGTGAAAGGCAACCATACATGGATGTCTGTCTCCCTCTCTGCCTCTCTCCCTTCCTCTCTCTCTGGAAATAATAAATAAAATCTTAAAAAAGAATAAAAATAAACTTAAAAATAAAATAAAATATAGAATTTAAAAAATGGCTTCTTGAGCCCTGGCCGGCATGGCTCAGTGGACAGAGCGCCAGCCTGTGAACCAGAGGGTCAGCAGTTCGATTCCCAGCCAGGACACAGGCCTGGGTTGTGCGCCAGGTCTCCAGTTGGGGGTGTGCGAGAGGCAACCACACATTCGTGTTTTTCTCCCTCTCTTTCTCCCTCCCCTCCCCTCTACCTAAAAATAAATAAATAAAAATAATAAAATAATGGCTTCTTGAAAAGGACACAGTAGTACATGGCGTCTCCCAAACATTTTCTAGGTGTAATTTGCCATGAAAAGAGAAAAAACTTAATGACGCAGATAAATGTATAAAAAATGAGATGTTTTAAAAAAGTTGTCCGCATCTTTAACCAATTTTTCAACCTTTCACAAAGTAAAAAGTATTAAATGTCATAAAAATGTTTTAATGTTTCACTTGACTGAAAGAAGTTTCAGAAGATGGGAAATTTCATAAAAAGGCCATGTCATTACAGATTCCTGAAGAGGCTGACAGTTTATTAACGAGAATAAGGCAGTCCTGTGCATTAGGGTCTCAAAAGTAAAAAGAGTTTTCATCAATGTGACATCCTTACCAGCCACCAGAGGACTGTGGCATTAGTCTTCTCAGAGTTGACTGTGGGGTTGAAAGAGGGCTCCCACTAGCCTGTCCCTTGAAGACAGGCTACCATTCCTCGGCCTACTTGTACCTGGGAACCGATGACGGGTGTTGTTTCACCGAATGTTTTCAGGGATTCAAAGTTTAAAGAGTTCAAGATAATAAAACTTTGGAGTCTAACAGTTACATTTTTATTTTTATTTCATTTTTAAAAGATTTAGTTTTAGAGAGCGGGGAAGGGAGAGAGGGAGGGAGAGAAACAGATTGGTTGCCTTTCTCGCGCCCCCTGCTGGGGACCTGGCCCGCAACCCAGGCCTGTGCCCTGACCGGGAATCGAACCACCACCTTTCAGTTCCCAGGCTGGTGCCCAACCTGCTGAGCCACACCAGCCAGGGCAGGCTCATGATTTTCAGAATACTGGCTGTCTGAACATTTCTTTTAAAAAAAATTGGTTGAATTTATTGGGGTGACACTGGTTCGAAAGATTACGTAGGTCTCCGGCGTACAATTCCACAACAGCACCTGTATGTTGTTCTGCGTGGGCACCATCCCAAGTCAGGTCTCCTTCCGCCACCATTTACCCGCTTTATCTCCCCCACTCCCTCCCCTCTGGTCGTCACCACGCTGCTGACCAGTGTCAGCATAAGATGGGATGTTTCTATGTGTAAGGGCTGTAAAAGCCATCATGTCATCCTCTCCTTTCTAAGCCCAAATAGAAAAGAGAGCAGGTTAAGTCTACCGTGCAGGTGCTACCAACACAGAGAACTTGTTAGTCATTCCCTATCATTTCCACATTCACCGCTGGCTGTGACTACCCAACCCCAAGCGGTTTCCCTACGGGCTACAGGGGGAAGTCAACAGGAGTGAGTGAAACAGTCTCGGTATCAAGATTAGCCTGGAAGATACAGACACCATGTGCGGGTGGCCCTTTGCTGGAGTTACACAGCTTCACCTTTCCCCAGCATGTAAATGCTAACAGACTTCATTATGGGGCCAAGAATGGGTTTTCTTCACCAAAAATTATTCTAATAGCACTTTTTCCTCAATAAACCAATTAAAAAAAAAACCCAGAACGGAATGAATTTCACTGAGGGAGTCAAGAATTTATTCTTGGTTTCTCTCTGTTCAGACTTCAGGTACCTTCCCTAGCCTCAGAAGACTTTCAGGACGGAACTCCGCTCACAGTCAGGCACAGCGGCCCTACCTGCTTGGCTCCAGGCCTGGCCAAGTAGACGGCGCTTTTCCGGCAGTTCTCGTCCTCACAGCCCGGGAGCAGGTGGTCCATGTGCCCGTCCCCATCTGCCGAAGGAAACAAGTCGGTTACAGCCACAAAAGCCAGCGTGCTCAATGGTAGATGCACCTCCTGTTGGCCCAGAGTCCGCATCAAGCTGGAGAACCCGGAAAGCTCTATGCCTACCTTTGCAATAAATGGGGTTCGGTTAAAAACATGACTCTGGCCCTCGCTTCCTATCTCCTAGGCTACTTCTTGTTTAAATTGCTCACTTTTCTGTGGTTAAATATTTACCCAGTGTTAGAAAAAAGACCTCATTTCAGGCTCTAATGTTAAAATCATCAATTTTTTAAAATGTGGCTTTTGGCTTATTTACATAATTAGCATTGCTGCCACAGGAGAAAAATAAGCATGTCAAGAGTCACCCCGATTATATATGGCATATTTTAAATATGTGTTTACACATAATTTATCTTTACACGTGTTTTTAAGAGTCTTTTATAAAGCATGAACTTCAGTCCCCTTGGCTTCTAAAAAGCAGCAATAAACTTTCATCAATAAAAACGCCAATGAAGGGGACCCATATGCCATTTCTGACAGGGGTGTCTGAGAAGCTGCACCCCGCCTGCACGGCCTGGGGGCGGCCCCTCCCCTCCCCTCCACCGTCCTGGGCCTGGTTGGGGGGAGGGGGTGCACAGCTTTGATGTCCTGGAGCTAAATCCCTACAGGGACCGGCGCCTTGGGGTCTGCCTAGCTTCTGTGTTTGGGGCCTGTGTGGTTTCATGTTCCACTCAACACAGGTAGAGGCCGTGATTTCACTGGGGAAGGTACGTAAGGGTCAACACGAGGAAATGCGCTTCCTTGCGTAGGTTTATGTATTAAGACGCAGAACTCGAGTAAATTTACCCAGCTCCCACTAATGTACTGACAAGGAGAAAGCGGACTCCAGCCGACGGAAGTGGGCCCCAGCTGGGCGGGTGCCTTTTCCGGAAACGGGGCCGGATCCGCACGGCCTGTGATGACGAGCCGCACTTCGAGGAGCCGGCCTGGGCTGAAACAGCTGAATCGCTCACGGCAAGGGCAGCGACTACCCCAGGAGCCGGGGGCTGGGCAGCCCCGCAGACCGGCTTTGGCAGCACTGTGCCTACCTGCTCTGACCTGTCCGGGCCACCTGAGAGACAGGCGCCCGGTACTGTCGCCTGCTGGCTGACTGGACACTTGGGCACTGCTCAGAAACCCTGCACGGCCAGCAGGTGCGCAGGGCAGAGGCTGTGGGTCCAGACAGAACTGGCTGCCAGAGCATCAGAGGGAGGCTGGGGAGAATCTCGGGGGAATGAGGATTTTAAAAGCGCCTGAGCGTGGGCTCAGGGGCTAAGAGCCTCCTGTGTGCCCAGAGCGAGACCCAGGCTCAGGGACCCGAGACTCAGCTCCACCAGGGCTGCGGTGCAGACCCAGCGGGAGGCGGGCTGCCTTCAGGAGCCGCGGTCCTGCGTGGAGCTGCTGTGCGGGCCGCGAGAACCGAGGTTTCTTTCCGACTCTCTTTCCAGCGACTGCTGCTCAGGGCAACTTGTCCCACGGGAGCGGGAGCTGAAGAAACTGGGACTGTGGAGACCGTCCGTGACAAGGGATGCAGCCTTCGCGAAAACAGCCTGGAAAAGGACCCAAACCCCGGAACGGCACACAGGGAAGTGGCAGGGGCAGCCCCCGAGGAGGGATGGGATCGAGGGGCAGAAAGCACCCTCAGGAAGCCGGGGTGCCAGGCTTCAAGTGCAACATTCGCAGGACTAACTGCATCACACGCCACCACCTGCAATCGCTGCGGGAGCGAGGAATGCAGAGGCCCTGGCACCAGCTGGACTCACGGGAGAGGAAGCTCGCAGGCTAACTGTATGTGCCACATGGCCACTGTGCACAGAACATATCTGCGCTACCACAAGGGCTAACAGGGTTGTCTTTCTGTGGTGGGATGGGCCAGGCAGGCAGAGGAGACAAAGGTGCTGCAGGTTATGTTTAAATTGGTTGCTTTTATTTGATCACGCCAGAATGAAACGGGAACTCGGAATACCCAAAAGAAGATTAAAAACCTGTGCTAATACAGTGGTCCGAGTATTAAATAATATAAATACTATAAATAAAGCATGAGCCCTGGCTGGTGGCACAGTGAATAGGTGCCGGCCTGCAAACCCAAAGGTCGCTGGTTGGATTCCCAGCCAGGGCACAGAACCAGGTTGCAAGCCAGGTCTCCAGCCAGGTCTGTAGCTGGAGGCAGGTGAAAGGCAACCAACCATACAGTGATGTCTCTCTCCCTCTCTGCCTCTCTCCCTTCCCCTCTCTCTGAAAGTAACAAAATCTTTAAAAAAATTATTAAAGCAAACAAAAGAAGACTCTTAAAAAAAAGATAAAGCATGTTATCAGAATTCAGGAGTTAGAACATGGAGCTATAAAGGCTAAGGATTATAATTTATAAGGACCTAGGATATCTGCTACTAAGTCAGCACCATCTATTTTAGTTCAATCACTTAACTTTAATCAAAATGAATAAAATTAACGTTAGATCAGTCCTTATCATGTGAATGACACTCAGAAGTTTTGGTTGAGAATGATGGTTGAAGATACTTAAGATATGCCCCAAATTTGGGCTCAAGTCTTAAGAAACCACGTGGTTACATTAATCAGAACATTTTCCATTTAATTAATTATTCACTCGCCATTCTCCACTGAGTGCTCACGATGGGGCTGCCATGGTTTCAGGCCTGGGATGCAGCCGTGGGCCCTGCTCTGCTGGGTGGCGTGCAGGGAGGGCGCACTAACACGAACCGAGTGTCGGGCAGTGAGAGCTGCAACGGAGGAAGATAAAGGAGGCAGAGGTCGGCGTGCTGGGGGAGGGTGGCAGTCGGGGAGGCTTCCTGGAGAAGGTGACGTATGGCAGGACTAGAGGGCGAGGGACTAAGCCAGAGGAGCGCTGAGGACCAGCGCCAGGCAGAGGATCGGTGGGTGGGGTCGTCTATGCCTGGCTGCTGTGGGGGTGCCACAGAGGCCCGCCGGCCGGGGCAGCTACACTCCCGTGGTAGGAGGGGGCATGCGTTTGCTCAGCGGGTCCCTCCCTTATTGTCCACCTCCGAACAGGTGTTTAAACAGGCTATCCTGCGATCTCACCTGCCTCCCCAGAGCTCGTGCCGTTTTAGTGTCTAATGGTCATGTCGAACTCAACATGAACAGAACTATCACCGGAGCTGCGGGTCCTGCTCCAGGCCTCTGAGCTGTCCCTTCTGCTTCTCTCCGTCCCTCCAACACCCCGTCTGTCAGCTTCTCTGACACATTCTGCATGTCACCCAGGGGCGGCCCGGGCCCAGGTCATCCCGTCCACGGCCTGGCGAACAGCGTGTCCTCTTACCAAGCCCCGTGGAGCTTCCAAGGCCATCTAGCAATGGAACCGCCTGGAGCAGGCTGGGTCTCACCCTCCGTGACACTACCTCCGAGGGGCCGGCGTTTTCCCAGAGGCCGATGATGCTCATGAATGACAATGCTGTCTACTTCCCTGAGCTCCTTTGCTTTGCAGGATTCTTTAGGAGGTGGACTCATGATTCCAGGCTCCACACGCATGCCGGTATCCCTCCCTCCCTCCCTCGGAGAATGACGGGGCCTCCTGATGATGGTTGGGTACATTGGTGTGAACATCAGGCTTGTGCTAAGAGATTTACAGTGTGATCCAATCTATAGAAAATGCTGACGTTCTGCTAGCATTTCTGTTTCCTCTTCAGTTTTGTAGCTTTTTATTGATTTCCAGGACATCTGGCAGTAAATACAAGATTAATATATGCACACTCTAAGTCTGGCTGCATGTAATTTTTTCTTTCACGGAAAAAAGTACCTTATATTTCTTGACTTTTTTGTCCTGTGTAGTTTAATAAAGAGATACCACCTAATTTGCAGAAATTCTGGGATTTGCTGTTCTGGGCCTACCTAGGAAAAGACTTAGCACGCTGCTGGAAAGGGGACACAAGCAGTGTGTTTTCCAGAGATGACCACCTACCTGTGACGGCCCCTGGGGGCCGGGCCACACCCCCTCCGACACCGCAGTTGCAGCCACCGCTTACGGGCGTGGGCGGCAGCAAGCCTGGTCTAATGGGGTCTTTTAGCCCGAGTGCCCTGCTGGACTGTCAGCCCACAGGCCTCTCCTTGGTTGTCCTCTGCCTCCCATTTCAGCGGGCTCCCATGGATCTGACCACCTTTTAGGGTCCCTATGCCCACCTCTGTCAACTCTGTCATCCTCCTGCCCATGATGGTGCGGCCAGGGCTTGACCCCTCCGCTCTTGCAGGGCTGTCAGGCTGGCTCGGGTTTACTTCTGGAGCTTTGCCTCAAGAGTGCTACTCAGGCGCCAACTCTAACCCAGCTTCCCCCTCGACTTGCCACCATGAGGAAGGGTGGCGGGAAAAGGACGACTCTGCTAACTGCTCAGAGGCACCTTATCTTCATCCTCCAGATGTCAACCCAATCGCCCAGCTCCCTGGCGCTGTCTGTGCAGCTCCCCGGGCCTGCGCCCCTCGTTCAGTAAGACCGGCTCCCCCTCCCTGCAATACCCGGCACATGCAAGCAGCTTCAATCGCCTCTCTTGGGATATAAAAGCTTAAAAGCTCAGGCCTCTCAGAGATCCTATTATCTTCCCCTGAATCCCTCTCCATGCCCAAGAAACACCAGCTTCTGTAAAGCCCACCAGACCACAAGATTTTGTCCGACTTTACTTCCTACAGTTAACTTGAAAAGATGCCAAGAAGGAGTGTTCACATTGTTCTACTACGTCTGTCCACTTTCTGGAGTAGGACTAACACTTGTTCCTCAGATTCATTTGGTTGTTTCTGTATTTTAAAAAACCCTTTAAAACTGAAAAGATTTATTTTCAGAGAGAGTAGAAGGGAAGGAGAAAGAGGAAGAGACACGTCAATGTGCAGTTACTTCCCACACGCCCCCAACTGGGGACCAGGCCCACAACCCAGGCAGGTGCCCTGATCAGGAATCAAACCCGTGACCCTTTGGTTTACGGGACAATTCTCAACTGAGCCACACTGGCCAGAGCTCCATGGAGTTTTATTTAGCTAATTTCTGGGAAAGCATTTCTTTGTCTTACAAAGGAAACAACATTACAGTTAGTTTGAATACAGTCATTTGCCACACAACAATGTTTGGGTCAACAATGAACCCCACCTCCAACTGTCCTGCAAGGCCAGAAGGGGGCTGGATAACCCTGCCACCCAGCGACACTGCAGTGACAGTCGTGTCTTGGTGCCACACAGAACGTTTCTGTGGTGACACTGGCATGTGAAACAGCCACTGGGCTGCCTGCCACACCAGGACCGCACACACATTGACAATAAACAGCGATGCTACTGGTTTATGCATTTACTACACTTATTTTCCACCGTTACTTTGGTGTTTCGTTCGTTAAGAAGGTCAGTCACACGGTGCCAATGCCACCAGCTGCCTGTATAGCCCGCACTCACCCCGTCCCCTGACCGCATCATTTTCTCCCTTGTCATTTTGTCAGTTCCGTGTAGCCGGGAGTGCAGCGTTGGTCACGTCCGCGGTAGCGCACAGTGACGCCGGCTCCCTCTGCCCGACCGGAGCAGCCCCCAGCCCCGCAGGCCCCCGGCGCGGTCAGAGCGCCGTTCAGGTGCCCTGCTTACCTTTCACTGTCTTCAGACGGGGTCAGACTGGAAAGTGCTTCCCACCGTGTGACTCCTACCTCAGTGTTAGGTAACTTCCCGGCGCGTGGCGGCCACAGCCTCTCCCAGGACACCCCCGCCCAGCGGTCCTGACCTCCTTTCTGTACTTGCCAGCGGATTCTGAATTAATGTCAAGACACGCTACCCAATCAGTTGGGAGGTACCAGAACAGCCTAATTTGAAAGGAGATTTTACAAATGTCTCTGCATCGTTTACGTTAGTCGTGGCTGTGGAAACTCCTGCTCCTAGACGGCCTGCGTGAGCTGCGCGCCACCGACGTGCCCGCTGGTGGAACGGGGTCTCCGTGAGCGGCATCGTTTATTCAAGCACGTGCCTTTTCTTTCCCCGGCCCAGTGAGCGGCAAATTTCTGAAATCAGGCCGACTTCCTGCCTGTCAGTCACTTCCTGTCTTCGGTTCAAAGGGGGTGGGCGGGGAGGAAGGCAGGGGGCAAGCCGCAACCCACTGCTTCTTCAGATGCAGAGGAAAGTGCGGATTCTGTGCATGTTAATATTCGTACACTGATTCAGGGCCATCTGCTTTTTGGGACTCACTAGCAGTTTCATTTTTTTATAATACCCAACTAAGAATGTAAGGACGTTAATTTATTTTAAAATGTTTTATTATTTTTAGAGAGAGGGGAAGGGAGAAAGGCAGAGAGGGAGAGAGACATCAGTGTGTGGTTGCCTTTCATCTGCCTCCAGCTACAGACCTGGCTGGAGACCCGGCTTGCAACCTGGGTATGTGCCCTGGCTGGGAATCGAACCAGCGACCTTTGGGTTCACAGGCCAGCACCTTATCCACTGAGCCACCAGCCAGGGAGAATGTAAGGACTTTGAAATAGACATTGTGGAATATATATCTTAAAAGTTTACTGATACATTAAAAAAAAAGTTTACTCATGTACTAAAGTTATTAAAAATAAGAAAGATAGTGTTTCTTAATTGACTGTAGCCTATATTCTGCACATTTAAAAATACCAAGTTGTAAATGTCTACGTTTATAGTTAGTGCAACTAAAAAAAATTAAAATAAAGCAACCAATAATTTTGTTACAAGCAAGGCACTGTCATGCCAAACGTACAATCCTAAGACAAATTACTTTAATTTGGAGGTTCTCAACCAGGTCTGTGAGCCCCCTGAGAAGTCCACAGTGCCTAAGTACTTTCTGCCCTACAGAGACTTGCAAAGGGGTCTGTTATTAATCCAGCTAATCAGGTCAGTCAGCAAATTAAGAAAGAGTAATTTCTGCCCCAGCTGGCGTGACTCAGGGGATTGAGTGCCAGCCTGTGAACTGAGGGGCGGCCAGCACCACGCCTGGTCAGGGCATGTGCCAGGGCTGCGGGTTTGGTTCCTGGCGGGGGTGTGTGAGCCGTAACAGATCAGTGTTTCTCTCCCTCTCTAAAAATAAAGACACACAATCTTACACAGCTTCCTGTATTCCATCAGCTGACTCTGTCTCAAAGGCTACAAACCAGGGGCTAGACACCTGCTCCAGGTCAGAGCACTACGCAAGGTAAGAGGACTAAACCCACCTCCACACAGGCGGCCCTGGATTCAAACCCCCACGTAAACACCCCGGTTAGAACTGCTCCGTAGCTCGTGAGGGAACTGACTGCATTCTCCGTATCACACTCGAAGAGCCATCTTTAAAATCTATCATGGTCCCGGCGACATGGACGTGGTTTCCCGACCAGGGACCTGAAAGATGGAAGAGGGACTTACCGAAGTCCGCAAACGCCGACTGCCCCACCACCACCAGATTCTGAGGTGCTTCATATACAGTGTTGATGGAGAAATTCCCATCCTGTTAAAGGCAGAAAATCTTGGATTAGACCATCACAATTCAAGTGTCAAGTGTGAAACACAGCATTTTAACTAAAGCAGGGAAATAAATAATTTTAGGCTTTTGTCGTACTGCACAAAAATCATCCCAACTTCCCGTCCCACTTTCTCCTACACCAGGGAGAGCCGCGCGCAGAAGAGGACGCGGGCCCTGCTGTGACCCCTGCGGGCACCCCCGCTGCAGGCTCTCGGGGTCTCCCGCCGGAACGAGAGGAAACAGCTCCCGCGTTCAAGGGGCGGACGGCGGCCCAGCAGTGGCCCAGCTTAGTGGCCAAGACACTGTTTGACAGATTTCTAGGGAAAAGATTCTGTTGGGGACAATGAAAAGATATCACACAAGAGAAGAATGACATGGATCCTCACAGGGCAAACTCATGAGCAACTCCAGTTTACGCGTCAGCAAAGGGCAGGAAGGATGGTCGATACACAGCCACCGCGTCCCAACCAGACGCGCTGACTGGACCCTGGAGAACCCGCCAGGGACCCTCGTGTCAGCGATTCTTGCCGAAGTGGAGCAGGACAATACCCTTCTTCAGATGACTGCCTTCCCTTCATGTAACCCTCGGTTGCGGCACCAGGGAAATCAGCCGGAACGCAGGCCTGGGGGTCCCTCTTCCTCCAGGCAGCTCGGCTTCTCCTGGACATGCCGGCCAGGTCCCCGCCAGCTTCATATCCGGCACCTGCGCCTTGCAGACAACTGTAAACGTTTTCCTTCCCACTCCTGCGTCCTGTGTCCTGCCGCTGTTTCCGGAGGGCTCACGGACGCCGATGGAGAGGAGCGCAGCTGGACCGTCGGCGGGGGGACCTTGAGGAAGTGCCTGAGATGGGTCTCGAGAGGCAGTGTCCCCCCACGTTAACATGCCACTATCCACAGCAGACACACTTCCCTGGTGGGACCAAAGTGCCCGAGGTCTGTTTCAATGGATTTTTCTACAGAAACCTCAATTCCGTAGACATCTGAAAGCTTAGGACCCCCTCCAGCCTGATGGAGCACCTGCAGTTACATTAGAGAGGCACCCAAGTTGCCAATTTCTGACTGGGGAGTCAGGTGCATTTGCATTGGAGAAAGATCAGAGCTCTGGGCACCGAGGGGCACAACAATTCTAGAACGAATGGAAAATCACTCTTAAAATACATCAGCTTCATGTAACTCAATGTTGCATATCAATTCATTGTACTGACGCAGGAGAATGAATTGCTAACTGAAGTTCTTAAATTGTATCTAGAAATGTTTCCAGTATAACCTCCTGATGCTTCTCCATCCAGAAACGGCGAGCACAGCCCACGTCTGAGCTGCTGCCTTCATGGGACCTCAGCGTCGGAAGAGAAATCAGCACCCTCGCTGGTGCTGCAGACAGAGGGCCCCTTCCTGCTACAGGGAGGGCACGCAGGGTGCCGGCCTGGGCGAGGCCGCAGGGCGCACGGCGCGTAGGAGGCAGCGGGGAACAGGCGCTCCATCAGCTCTACCTTCCCGTTACTGCCATCACTTACTCTTCACGCCATCTGGCTGTCCGCACCCGTACAACTTGATTTCCATTTAGATGCGTCGGTTATGTATTTGATAAAAACGAGTCAATTAAATGTCACCATCGATGTGATTACTTAGCAGACACCACATTTTAAAGTGACGTATGGCTACACTTTCAAAGAGGAACCCATCGTGGTCAACACCCTTTTGTGCTGGGAGCAGACGCCCCCTGGAAAGGGCGCTAGACGTGGGGCTCCAGGCCTGCCTTCGTGGGGAGGCGGCACCACTTTGGAAAGGCGCTTGCTGTCTGGGTCCAGGTTCTCCAGCTGCTGGGGAGGACGGACCACGGACAGGGCTCTCGAAGGGCCCGGTGGAGAGATGGATGGGACGTGCTCTGCATGACGGCAGTTCCCAGGCACTTGGCGGGTGTTTCTGTAACGACAGTCCCGTGCTCGTGAGCTGCCGGTGGGCTGGCCGGTGTGCTGGTCTCTGCCTGCGTGTCTATGGCCCCGGCCACTTTCTGCCAGAACACACCGCCGTGCTGGGCCGTGACGGCACCTTGCAGAACTACCAGCGGTGCTCTGCCTGCACGTGGGAAGACTCGATGCTAACACCGCTATGTTTGAAGGCCAGAAATGACAAGAGGCACTACACGATGACTCATCTGCCCCCATCTTCATGGGCAGGGCTCTGTCGTTCCCAGGGACGCCAGCGCGTCAGACTGTCCTTGGCGTGGGTGGCTGCCAGCACCGTGAGGGAGGCTGGTGCCGCTGCGCAGGGCAGCTCCCCACGGCTGGATGCGGAGCTGCACGGACATCTCGGGCGCCCACGCCGGCAGGGACGCCCTGGATCTGGATCTGCAGGGCCTTCTCCTTGTCCCCCTCCTTTCTGTGCCCGGGTCCCACACTTCGGAGCACTCCCCTGACGGGGCTCCTGTCTGAGATACTTTTCTCTTCCTGCCCAGAGTTAGATATTCCTTCTTGTTTTTCTGCTGCTTGTCACCAGTGCAAAGCCTATCACCCTCGCACCAGGGTCACCCTGTCTTCTTATCCCTTCCTCTGGCCCTTCACCTCCTCCCAGGGCACAGCAGATCCCACCCGAGTCAGCTCCACGCCCCCAGGTTCCACGCCAGCCTTCCGACATGCGGCAGCCACACTGTTACGGTGACGGGAGCTCAGCCCGAAAGCCTTCACCAGCTGTCCCGTCTGTCCGAGGGCCAGCGAGGCCTTTGCTGAAGTGAACTCCTCTAACCTCGCCTCCCCGTTTCTTTCCACCCGCTCCTCTCTGAGCGCTCGCCGGCCCACGGCTCGCTCTCCCCTCCGACCACGGAACCCGGACGAGCTCTTCCGCACCCACACCTGCTTTGAAGGCGTCCGCACACTCGCATACAAGCGACGGACCAAAGGCTCTGTGCCTCCTGCCTGCAGCGTGAGGTCGGCACCCCTCCCAGAGCTCCTGCCCCGCCCGTGGGCACCACAGGCACTTTCAATGGGTTGGCTCTAGCTCCCTGTCTTCTACTAGCTCGTATGTGTTACGTTAATTAAAGGAAAACTTAATCTTTATTGTATTTTCTTCATGACCATTTAGTCCCTCTGTACCCCCTTCCCCAGCCATCACCGCACTGCTGTCCCTGCCCCTGAGTCCTTTTCCTCTGTGCTCAGTCCCTCCCCTTCTAACCCCCGCCAGCTGTCACCTGCTCTCCATCTGCAAGTCTGCCTGCAAGTCTGCCCCCAGTTCCGTGTTAGTTCAGCTGGTATGGCAGAGTCCACATTGGAGTGAGATACGGTACTGTCTTTCTCTGACTGGCTTCTTTCACTTAGCATAATGTTCTCCAGGTCCACCCATGCTGTCCAGAAGGATAAAATTCTCTCTCTTTTTCACGGCCGAGTTGTACCCCACTGTGTGAATGTCCCACATCTGCTGATGGGCACTTGGGCTCCGTCCATGGCTTGGCTACTGTAAATAACACGGAGATGAACATGGGGTGCTTGTTATGTTCTTTCTAATTAGCGTTTTGGGTTCCTTTGGATATGTTCCCAGAAGTGGGAATGCTGGGTCGTAAGGCAGTTCCAGTTTTAATTGTTTAAGGAAACTCCATACTGCCTTCCGCAGTGGCTGCACCAGCCTGCATTCCCACCAGCAGTGCCCAGGGCTCCTTTCTCCACATCCTCGCCAGCACTTGCTGTTTGTTGATTTGCTGATGATGGCCGTTCTGGCAGGTGTGAGGTGGCATCTCACTGTGGTTTTCATTGGCATCTCTTTGATGACTGGTGACACTGAGCATCTTTTCATGTGTCTATCGGCCACTTGTATGTCCTCCTTGCAGAAGTGTCTATTCAGGTCCTTTGCTCGTTCTTTTTAATTGGATTTTTATTTAATTTTTCTGCTAAGATGATTTTGAGGGTTTGAGTCACTTGGTGTGCTCCTGCAAATCGCTGTCCAATCTCTAGCTGTGGGAGCCGCGCACCGCGCACCGCGCTGGCCTGCACTGCTATGTGCCTACGAGTGCTGGGCTCCCGACACATTGCTGTTGGACCCTCCTAGCCCCAAGGTCACTCTTCTGGCTGAGGAGAGTGACCATGACTGGGTGCCTGGTGGCTGGCCCGTCTGGCCGACCCTCAAACCCTGTCCTCTCCATTGGAGCCTGAAATTCAATGTCAAGATGGCTGATTTATTCTTCATTGATTAATCATCCACATAATATCTCAAGCTAAAAATAAAACGAAATCAGGACTTCAGCTTGGGAATCTACTTGTAATTAAAAACCCACATATAGCCCTGGCTGGTAGCACAGTGGACAAGGCGCTGGCCTGCAAACCCAGAGGTTGCAGGTTCAATTCCCCAGCCAGGGCACATAACCAGGTTGCAAACCAGGTCTCCAGTCAGGTCTGTGGCTGGAGGCAGGTGAAAAGCAACCATACATTGATGTCTCTCTCCCTCTCTGCCTCTATTCCTTCCCCTCTTTCTAAAAATAATGAAATAAAATCTTAAAAAAAAAAAAAAAAGCCCTGGCTGGTGGCACAGTGGATGAGGCGCTGGCCTGTGAACCCAAAGGTCGCTGGTTCGATTCCCAGCCAGGGCACATAACCAGGTTGCAAGCCAGGTCTCCAGCCAGGTAGCTGGAAGAAGGGGAAAGGCAACCATACATGGATGTTTCTCTCCTTCTCTGCCTCTCTCCCTTCCTCTCTCTCTGGAAATAATAAAACCTTAAAAAAAAAAAAAAAAAGCCTACGTGTAAAAGTGTGTGTATATACATATATATATATATATATATATATATATATATATATAATAGGAAAGCCTCCTTAATGTTGGCCACCCTGGCCATAAATTGAGCATTTGTTTTCTTCATATTTTTTATAAGCCTCAAGGCAAAGAGCAAGAATTAGTCTTTTAAAAAGGGTTTCTTCCATTAGCCATTGTGCTGACAAGCTGAAAGACAGCATCCTCTCTGGGAGGGCCGCCCAGCAGGGGCCTGTGGAGGGTGGGGGTGTCGGCTGGCGGCACTGCCGGCTCTGCTCTGCCCGGGAGGAGCATGGGCGGCTCCTGCAGGCTCAGGCCCGTGGGCAGAGCCGGGCAGTTTGGATGTGGCAACACAACCAAAGGCTGTTCCGTTCTACTTGCTGAAACTGACTGACCCCGCAGCTACTCTCATTTGATTTTCTAAGATGGTGTGCTCTTCCCGAAAGCCACCATTTAACCATGCTTCAGAGAAAAGATTTCTTACCACATTTTTCCATATCTCAAACTGGGCGGTGCCCGAGGCAGACGATGTCGTGAGGAACAAGTCTAGGAGGAACATAAGCACGTTGTAAGTTTTGTTACTGAGGCGTACACTTAAAAACAGGAAGAAATGCAACCCATGAAAATAGGTATTCATACAGCTGTACTGAAACACATTTCTAGTTATATTTTAATGACCCTGTACTTCCACAATTAAGGAAAATGTATTTAAAGGGAGCACTCCAGCCCAGGGAGGCCACCTGGGTGACAGGTGACAGGTGACCTCCATCCCCCAGAGAGAGAAGGTGCAATGTCACAGGCCCTTCTCCTCCCCTTACCCCAAAGGGTGCCCGGCGCCAGGCAGTCCTCTCCCTCCGCGACAGCCCCGGCCGCCCACGAAGCCCACCCCTGCGCACAGCCCCTCCAGCCGTTCCCGTGCTGGTGGCAGGTGGCCGCCTCATGAAGCACCTGATGAAGCCGTTAGGCGGCACATTAACAAAAGGTCGGCCTTTTTAAAGGAACACACTGACCATAACCACGTTTCCGTCTGCGCCGTGAGGGCGGCAGGCGCGCCACCCACGCGCAGGTTCAAGGCTCACTTCACCGGCCCAGGCGCCGCGCCCAGCATCTTGGGCGCCCACAGTAAACAGGGGCTGCATTTCCAACTGTGGGTGGGAAAACTGTTTCCACTTTTTCCAACTGAAGACGGGTGTTTTACTGGAAGACACGACTTGACGGACACGTAGAGAACATGGCTGTGTCCGCCCAGCGGCCACCCCGCCACTCTGCCTGCCGGCGCCTCTGCTCTGTGACCTGGCAAGAGTTGAAATGAGGGGCAGACTCGCAGGAGTTACGACCTTATTCCCCTGGGCTTTGTACGCAGACTATGCTGAGCACCGCGAAGACCAGGGCTTTGAAGAAAAGTCCACCCTCCGTTACCTCTGTTTTTTATTTGTATCTTAATGTGCTTTCTGTAGGGATTTCACACGAACTCGATGAAGCGAGTTTACGTAGTAATTACAACACAGACTTTGCAGAACTCCCTGGGGGCTACGGAATTCGATGGCTTTTATTACTAGTTGGCTCCGCTCCCCTGACCCGGGCAGGGCCCCCTCTGTCCATGCACCTCTAGCTCTGCATCTCCCCCAACCCAGGGGATTTGCCTCTGGACACGGAAATCTGGTCTTTTACGAAGGGAGATCTTTAATTTGGTCAAACATGCACTGCCAATGAGGCGTTTACCCCCATAACCTGGGAAATCTCCACAACACGGTCTCCCCTCCGCCCTTGCGCCCGCCACGCTGCCATCAGCATGACTGAAACACAAACGTACAAACGGGGCCCTTCCTCGCCTGCCAGGATGGAGGGTAACCCTCCACCTCTGTCCCGGGAGGCACCTGCCTGTGCCTCCGGCCTCATTCCTGCTACTTCCTCGAACAGCACTCACTCTGCGTGGTGCCGGCCACCGGGGGCCACCTGCTGAACGGGGTCTTCAAGATGAGCTCAAGTTCAAACATCCTCACCCCCCTGGGGCCCTCGCTGTCGCTGGGTCCCCGCCGCCAGGGTCACTTCACCACCCTGTGTCCACTGCCCTGGCGGGGGGAGGGCCCTGTCCGGGACGCCCTGGTGTTGCTCCGTCTCTCCCGAGCTTCTGGAGCAGAGTCTCCCCAGTGGATGCCCCTGTCTCTGATTCCTCTGAGCTTGGAAAAGCACACGTTCCAACGGCTGCTGAGTAGCTCACAACCACGTAACCCGCAGATCTGCGTGGCCAGCCTGAAACACTTACTACTGCATCCTCAAGTGGGGAGTCTGGAGCAAAGAAGGGTCTTGTGTGAAGCATTCCATGAAAACGAGTCTTATTTTTTACCTAGGACAGTGACTACTATCCTAGGGAGGTTTAGAAGCTGTTCCGTTACTACATGGTCTGGAACTGTGGACAATCGACCTAAGACAGTGAGCAGGGGTCACCAGCAGGGGGACCCTGAAGAACGACCCAGAGGCAAACACTAGGTGATGGGAAAGAAGCGGAGCCCAGGAGGGGCAACTGCGCTGGCCTTTAACAGGCCGAGGTGACACCGATGAAACTCCGAGCTCATCTGCGGATAAATGAGGAGGCTTCTCTCTGCCCAGCGGGCCAGCGAGCTGCACTGAGTTTGCGCGGCTTTCCTGTGACCACCGACGCCACACAGAAATTGTCAGGGGAGGGCGGGGGCTACCAGCCATCTAGCACCTGTCCTGAAAAAACAATGCGATTTTTTTCCTGTTGATGCTGTGTCAGCCTCAAAATATCTGCATAAGAGGTGACACATTGTGAGCTTCCTGTCGTTTCGTTCGTATTTGGAAATTGAAGAATGGTAACAGTCTTTGCTGATTGTACTTTCATAGCTTCACTAGCTATTTATTAAGACTCTAAAATCAGTTAAGTGAGATAAGGGATTGAAGTACCTTGTAAAATTGATTTTAAAAATTCATTTCCCTATTCAGTTAGGTACAGAGGGCATAGAAAATGACTCATTTTATGGAGAAGAAGAGCGATAATTATTAACAGTCCAACGGGAAGCGTGGTGTCTCAGGCTAGAGTGAAACGAGGGTAAAATGACAGCTAGAAAATGCTTTCACCCGCAGCACAGCCACTTCTCACCCAACCTCATGCCAATGGCACTTCCCACACTGAAAGGAACGGAAATGCTCCAGTGACCCTGGAATGGCTGCTGGCACCCCCCACCCCCACTCGCAGCCCCGTGGGCGTCATGGTGGGTGGGGGCTCTTAAGGCTGAGTCGGCTCACCTCAACTCCCTCCCCGCCTCCCTTCCCTTCGGGGTACTGACTATAACCCCCACCAGCTTCACGACCACTCATCCCCATCTCAGAGTTTGCTGCCCAGGGACCCCAAACGACAGTGGGGACGGAGGTGACCCGAGAGAGCACAGGCTGGGGTCCCAGCCGGATCGGCCAGGTGGGCTGGCACTGAGCAGGGGCCGCGCTGTCCTCTCCGGACACTGTTGGCAGAGGCGGCACTGCAGACTTCGTGAGACGCGCGGGGGAGACACTGAGGCCACGGTGGCACGCGCCGGCCACGGACAGGCTCCGGGGAGGAAACAGACAGACGGACGTGAGGGCTGTGCTGACGGATCAGAAGCAGGAGGCAGGGTGTGGAAGCCAGAGGCGCCTGGGTCGCAGGGGAAGAGGCTCTGCTCCGGCAGGAGGGCAGAAAGAGCTGAGGGCCTGGACTAGGACTTCATGGTAAGAGCAGACCGGTCCCCAAGGTTCAATTCTCAACCCAAGCAGGTCTGCTGTGCTAAGGTGAGGCCCTAGTTGGAAAGGAATGGCGCCTAACCTATGGACTAGGAACATCGAAATCCTACCTCCCCAGGTCGCTTGGCCCCCAGCCTGCAGGCGTGCCCACCCCCACCCACGCTCAAGGCTGCTGACTGGTGGTGGGAGTTTCTGTCCCCACCACCAACCTGCCTCCCTCCTGCTACAGCGCTTCCTGCTGTCTCTCCTGGCTAGTCGTCAAAGGGGAGATGAAGGCAGCCTGGCCAAAAATTTGAGGGACAGCGCAGCTGGGGGGAGGCTCAGCAGAGCTGGGACCCCCTCTGACGCGGAGCCCTGCGCACAGAGAGGCTGGGACACCGTCCGAGGGGGCAAACACACAGTTAAGGTGGAGAGACTTTCTTGCTGGCGAAAAGGAAACACACTCCTGCCCTGCCTTCCCTCATCCGTCAGATCATTATCAGAGGTCCTTCTTTCTGCTGCAAGAAAAAGTCGAAGTTTATGTCAGATCACGTATGCACACGAAAATCTTCGGTGAAAACAATCCGCTCCACGCAATAGGCTGGGGCCTGCCTGCGGTCCGGAAAGGGAAGGCTGAAGGGGCTGTAGTCATCCTCCCATAAAAATTATTAACAAACGAGGAATGGCTATATTTTAATTACTGCATTTTATCATAGAAGATTTATTTTTCATAACTGCATGTTGAAGTTTTAAGGGCGATGTGGTTATGGTGATTGTGGAAAGTTAATGGTCTCTAAGACTTGCAATAGCATTTTGAATTCCGGTGGTGCGTGTCTGCTTTCTCTACTCCTGCGAAGTCTGGGGGAGCCCGCAGTTGTAATGTCTCCTTGGGTGACAGACGTTAATTCAACATCCAGTGTGAGGAGCCTCCCCAGGCCAGCAGAGCCCCTGCCCTGGCTGGCAAGGGATGGACACCAGGCACGGGCCGCTGGTCTCCACTCAGATGTCCAGGTTTCCATCAACTCTCAACGAAGTAAACTTCCTTGAATGAACTTGACATTTAAGAATACAAATTCTATGGGGCCAAAACTGCCCACAAATAGCCACAGCAATCTTGAGAAAGAAGAACAAGGTAGGAGGAATCACAATACTGGGCATCAAACTATACTACAAGGCTACTGTCATCAAAACAGTCTGGTACTGGCATAAGAATAGACATATAGATCAATGGAACAGAATAGAGAGCCCAGAAATAAACCCAGGACTCTATGGTCAATTAATATTCCACAAAGGGGGAAGGAACATAAAATGGAGTAAAAAACAGTCCCTTCAACAAGTGGTGTTGGAAGACTTGGACAGCAACATGCAAAAAAATAAAACTAGACCACCAACTTACAACATACACCAGAATAAACTCAAGATGGATAAAGGACTTAAACATAAGCAGTGCCACCATAAAGATCCTGGAGAAAAATACAGGCAGTAAAATTTTAGATATCCTATGCAGATATATGTTTACTGACACTTCTCCAAGGGCAAAGGAAATAAAAGAATGAATCAACAAATGGGGCTACATCAAATTGAAAAGCTTCTGTTCAGATAAAGAAAACACCAGCAAAATTAAAAGGGAACCAACTGTATGGGAAAACATAATTGCCAATGAGATCTCAGACAAGGGTTTGATCTCCAAAATATATAAAGAACTAATGCGACTCAACACCAGGGAGACAGACAGCCCAATAAAAAAAATGGGCAAAGGACCTGAACAGACAACTCACTGAGGAAGATATACAAAGGGCCCAGAGGCATATGAAAGAATGCTCAACATCGCTAGTCATCAGAGAGATGCAAATTAAAACCGCAATAAGATACCACCTCACCCCTGTCAGAATGGCCATCATCAGCAAATCAACAAACAACAAGTGTTGGCGAGGATGCGGGGCAAAGGGAACCCTCATACACTGTTGGTAGGAATGCAGGCTGGTGCAGCCACCATGGAAAACAGTATGGGGTTTCCTTAAAAAACTAAAACTGGAACTGCCTTTTGATCCAGCAATTCCACTGCTAGGACTATACCTGAAGAACCCTAAAACACCAATTCATAACAAGCTATGTACCCCTATATTCATAGCAGCGCTATTTATAATAGCCAAGTGCTGGAAACAGCCTAAGTGCCCATCAGTGGATGATTGGATCAAAAAACTTTGGTACATTTACACAATGGAATACTACACAGCAGAAAGAAAGAAGGAACTCGTACCCTTTGCAACAACATGGATGGAACTGGAGAGTATTATGCTTAGTGAAATAAGCCAGTCAGTGAAAGACAAATACCATATGATCTCACCCATTACAGGACAATAATGAACGAAACAAACAACAAGCAAAATAGAGTCAGATACAGGAATGCAATGAACAGATCTCCAGTGGGCAGCGGGTAGAGGGGGTAGGAAGAGGCAAAGAAGGGGAGCAGTTTAGTCAAGAAACTAGCATGGAAGAACCATGGACATGGACAACAAGTGGGACTGACATTGTGGGGGAGTAGGTGGGTGGGGAAGGGGACAGAGGAGAGTAAAAAGGAGGATGGATGTAATACAACAATAATAAAATTTAATTTAAAAAAAGAATACAAATTCCAAAATGACATTTGTGCTGTGGGGTTTAGGGCAAGCAAATCAGTTGGGTTTATACAACATGGTCGCCTATTTCCATTTGTCCCCTTTTCTTCCAAAATCCTGACCCGCTATCATGTCCGCCTACGCCTGGTTTACAATTCACCAAGCCATCATATTTTCTCATTTTTCACCGGCTGCTTTCACAAGCATTACTATCCAAAAATGGGTTTTCAAGCAACTGAGCCCGGGGCATCCTGGATTTCTGAGTATTTGCTGCTCTGAATGAGAAGACATGTGTCTGTCTATACTGATGTTCAAGTTCTTTCCCATCAAATGTACCTTCAATGCATATCTGTCTCCTGAGTTATTTCATTTTTAACAGAATTCTTCATTTTCACTACAGGATGGGCTCCTGGGTTAGAGAAGGAACCTCAGTTTTGCTCACAAAATGGTGGCTAGCCATTTACACTCAACCTGAAAGTAATTTATTTATTTTAGTTGTAATTCTAAAAAAGATTTTATTTGTTTGCTTTTAGAGAGAGGGGAAGGGAGGGAGACAGAAAGGGAGAGGAACATCAATATGCAAGAAGTACACTGATCAGTTGCCTCTCTCATGCCTCCAACTGGGGACCCAGCCCCAACCCAGGCATGTGCCCTGACCGGGAATCGAACCAGAAACCTTTTGGTTTGCAGGCTGATGCTCAATCCACTAAGCCTCACCAGCCAGGGCTGAAAATAATTTATTTAAGTGGCAGAAGTCAACTGACATGGTAAATGCTCTAAAATTTATGAGTAGAAGCTGTCCGCCCTGATCACTGCATGTCAGAACAAATGCAGAACATCATAAAACGGCAGCAGAGGTCAGCAGGTAACCCTCTTGTGAGCCAGAGGGCAGGACAGTGAAGCACACGGAATGAGTCATGTGAAATGACTGGGCCTCGCAGCCATGCGCATGCAAACCCTTGACTATTGGCCGCCATGCCCATCCGGTCTAGAAGCTCGGGAATTGTGCACGGTCTTCCCTTCCTGACTGGTCTATTTCCTTGCTAAGCACCAGAGAGGAGCTTTTTGCCACTACTGACAGCGCCCTGACTGAGCGGTTTCTACACACCACTGCTGGAACACACGGCAAGGGAATACTTTTGCTGAATCCAGAGCAGTGTAGCGATCAAATACTTCAGGTGCAATAAATTCCAGTAAGTTGGAGAAAGCAAAGCAAACCACTAACCTCTCTGGGCTTTATTTCCTTGCCTGTGAAAGGATGTGGTTAGACTAGAAGTTCTATAAGACTTTCCCTTTGCAGCATCTCTACCTGCTTATTCAACACCTGAAGCACCTGCGTGCAGCTGGTATGCAGGTGTTTGAGAAACACAGACGAGGGACGTGTGTCCTGGGGGGACAGCTCTGCTGGAGTCCCGAGCGTGTGATGGGGACGGAAGGGCAGAGCCCTCCCTGCCCTGGGGGTGTCGGGGCCTCACCAAGATGGTGGCCTTCGTGTTGGTCAGAAGCTTAATAGGCAACTGTGTAGTTTTAGACGTTATAATACTGACATCAGGGAAATGAAAATATGACCAACATCCGACGGTTTATTGTATATAAACCTCTTTATACATGGGGTAAGTTAAAACCAAATAACTGTTAAGAAACTTCAATTTGGAGCACTTACTGAAATAAGACATGCTCCTGACTTTTAACTTACTCAAAATTCAATACTAGGTAAAGCTTATCTTACTAATGTTAATATACACACTAAGTACACTTGACAAGTAAAAAATTGCTCACCCTGGCTGGTGTGGCTCAGTGGATTGGGTGCCAGCCTGTGAACCAAAAGGCTGCTGGTTCGATTCCTGGTCAGGGCACAGGCCTGGGTTGTGGGCCAGGTCCCTGGGCGGAGGTGCCTGAGGGGGCAACCAACTGATGTTTCTTTCCCTCCCTTCCTTCCTCCCTTCCCTGCTCCATAAAAATAAAGAAGTAAAATCTTAAAATAAAATTGCTCACATACGTATACAAAATGAGAATTATAATTTTGAGAAGTAAAAACGTTCTTTGAGATTATGAAATCTGATTAAATTTCACTTGTGAAATTATAAATATATTTCTTTTGAAGCAGAAACAATTACAACAGTGATTAAACATGAAAATTATGTATATGTGAAATGCACTAAAGCTTCCTTTCAAGCTGCATGAAATAATTTAAGAAACTTAACGTTAACTCCAGAAGTACGTCTTTAATGACGTGCAAAGCAGACAGTTGTAATTAATACACGAGGCAAACCTCACAGTGACTAACAGACCTCCAATTAGACTTCTTTTCGTGTCTCCTCTGG
This sequence comes from Noctilio leporinus, assembly GCA_004026585.1. NCBI lineage: Eukaryota > Metazoa > Chordata > Mammalia > Chiroptera > Noctilionidae > Noctilio > Noctilio leporinus. The sequence goes on along the minus strand of PVIW01000880.1, from coordinate 208,301 downwards.
CCTGGACAAGCCGGCTGTGGCCTGTTCCAGAGGAAAGCTATTCAAAGGCCATGTTCAGCGTGTTGGCCGCAATGAGGGGAGACTTACCCTTTCTTTTTTAATGTCAAAGGGCCTGGCCTGAGAAATCGATCCTCACCTGTCAAGGCTGCAAACGCAATGGAAACACTGTGCCAAAGCGAAGGAAGAAACGGCTTGTGAAGCCAGATAGGAAAGCTCTACTGAAGCTCTGTAAGTCTGTATCCTACCGACAGAACGCTCTCTAACCTGGAAGAACAGGCCCACCCTGAAGGCCACGGGGTTGCACGGACACTCGGCTAAACGACCTGGGGAAGGAGCAGGGCGGGAGGCCTCCTGCGCTCGAGACTGGGACTTGCTACGCGGCCGTAGCAGCCAGAACAGCGCCACCCGCATGGGGACAAGCGCACCCGCGCACCCTCAGCCGGACGGTCGGACGGCCCCTGACACAAATGCCGAGGCCACTCCACGGGGGAGACGAATGACCGGTCCTTTCAGCAAGTCGCGCTGAGACAACAGAACACTCACCCGCAAAGGAATGAAGCTGGACCCCGACCTGGCACCAAACAAAGATGAACTCAGACCCCGAAGCACGAAGCTCTGAGAAAACGGAGTGGGAGCATCACAGCGCAGGGTCTGGCCGTGATTCTCGGACAAAACGCCAGAGGCACGAGCCACAAAGGAAACAACGGACAAACTGGACTTTGTGTAAGAACTTAAACAATTTGCATTAGAAGACAGTACCAATAGAGTGCAAGGGCACCCCAAAAAACGGGAGAAAAGAGATACAAATCATCCGAGGTCTTGGCAGTGCACTGTTTTAATTATATTGGCGTTGGCTTGAGACTCTCGGGACAGACCCTGTATAGCTGATAGAGGATAAATATTCCAAATGCATAAAAGCTCCTAAAACTCAGCCACAAACATAATTAATTAATGAACGGACAAAGGACTTGAACATACATTTCTCCTAAGAACATAAGTCAATGGCCAATTAACACCATGAAAGCGGCTCAATGTCACTGAACGTTGGGGAAACGCACATCGAAACTCCCAGGAGACACCAGGCTCCACACCTCAGGACGGCTACTGCGAAGAAAACCAAAAGGAACAGATGTTGGCAAGTATGGGGGGAACTGGAATCCTTGCACGTTGTTGGAGAGAATGAAAAATGGTAAAGCCATTTTTAGTTAAAAACAGAATTACCAGGTGACCCAACAATTCCACGTCTGAGTATCTACCCAAATAGTTCAATGGATTAGTCACAGCGGCATTATTCAAATTGCTAAAATGTGTAAGTAACCCAACTGTCCACTGGCGTGAAAGAGGTGGTCTATTCACACAACAGAATATAGCTCAGCCTTGAAAAAAGAATTAAGACATACAGGTAATGCTTTCTGTAACACGGCTCAGGAATTGGGGAAAACCCTTGCGCAACACGGCATCCTAGAACACGGTTTCACTCTAACATGGTTTGAGAATTAGAGAAACCCCGAACAACACAGAACATAATACAAGCTTTTAAGAGCAAAAGATATCTCATTTGAAATTAACGAAGTTTATAAAGATCTCTCAGCTAAAAGCAAGCAATCTAAAGTAACAGATTTTTTTTACAAAAAGTACAGGAGAGAAGTCAAGATAAAGTTGAAGACATCTTGTCAAAAAGAAAACACCCTGGGTCAATGTGCTTAGTAGTGATGACGAAGAAAACCTTAGTTAATACATCTTAATGTTATACTTCAGGTGAAAATTGCTTTCGTAAAGATATTTCTCTTAATTATAAATATATGATACTATATTTAAAAAAAATTTAAAACCTAACCCCCTTTTTTGTACCAGTTCTTTATCTTGTGTAACACGGATTCGCGTATGTTTTAGGAACCTAACAACTGTGTTATACAGGCCCCCCCACCCACCTTCAGGAGGGTGAACACGCATGTGTGCTGGTACGTGCACCGGGATCGGCCCTGTGTGGCTGGGGTCATACCAGGAGCCCCCCCGCGTGGTGGGAAAGGGCTTCATGTGGAGCGGCAGGCTTTCCAGCTCATTCTTTTATGTTCAGTAGTTCACCCTTGACACGGTTTTGTAAGAGAAACCATGTAATTTTCTTTTACCATTTTTAATGATCATAAACCATGAGCTCTGGCCTAAGAGGGCAGAGACATTCAAGCGGATCTAACGGAGCTGTCCTGCCTGTGCTGCCTCAAAGAAAGAAAAATGCGAGCGTGTCTGGAATGCTGATCACCGTGACTCCCGACGGGAAAACGCTCCATATTTTAAGTCCGCTGACAGCTGGCAATGCTGCCGGGTCCAGAAGAACCCTCTCTGCCCTCCTGATGGCTTTGCTTGGAGAGCTGCATGGCCTGCTGACACGGGCTAGCCCCACCTGAAAGCTTACTTCAGAAACAAGACCCCCCTGCCCTTGAGGTAAAGGCCTCAGGCATCTGGAGGACGGTGGTCTGGGGGTCCCCATGGCACCTGCCCAGGCACCGTGAGTTTTCCTAGGCGGGCGAATGTCCCATGACTTGTCAAAGGCCCTGTAATGAAGGTTCTTTCAAAAAACCAAATTAAAAAAAAAAAAAAATCTCTTAATTTGTCAAGTCATCCAACGTGCTTTTAGCCCGTCTGATCCCCCATTTTAATTGCTCTGCGCCTCTGACCGTGGAAGCTTCTGGCATTCGCAAGTGCCCTCGAAGCTCCCGGGCTGCTGAGCGAAGCCCGAGACCCCTGGTTCTGGAAGGGTGACGCGAGGTCCCTGTTGGCACAGCTAACGCTCTTCTCACCCTGTGGCCCCCGTGGACATTCTGGTGTGCAGGTCGGCGTGCAGCCTGGGGTGACAGTCCATTACGATGAGAGCTAATTCTACTACGAGAGATCTTGGCCAAAATAACAAGTAGGATGGTAATTATGTATAAAAAGCTTTTATTTATTTATTTTAGAGTGGGAAGGGCGAGAAAGAGGAGGGAAACATCAGTTGGTTGTCTCCCCCCCAGGCATGAGCCCTGACTGGGAACTGAACCAGTGACCCTTTGGTTTGCAGGCCGGCGCTCAGTCCACGGAGCCACCAGCCAGGGCCGGCTATGCTCTTCTTAACTGCACGGATGTCGGTTTCAAGGTCCAGAACATTTAAAGTTAATGAACTTGAAGTCCATATAGTGATCCAACTATAATGGACAGAAATGGACTTAGTTCATCCTGGATATTGACTACATAATAATTCAAACAATTTAAGCTCCTTATTGTACATTCATTACTCTCGGCATTAAAAATGGGATGAGCTACCGCAGTCCCTGAAGCCTATTAGCATAATGTCTGCTGCGTGGCGGTGCCATAAAGTGCCACTCAGATGGGAAGACACAGCAGGCCACGCACGGACTCAGGTGAGTGCCAGGCAACAGCTTGACTCAAGTCCACATTATCAGCTCAACCCATTAAACGCGAGTGGCAGTTAAAATGTCAGCACAACGTTGTCCGTTGCTGGTAAAGGTTGAAAGGGATTTTTAGGAGATTTGCAACCCCTGTTTGGGGTATGTGAATGCATGGGAAGCACTCGATAGTGGAAGAACACATTCCACTTTTCATTATTATAGTGTCAGCATGAGCTGAGGAAGTAGGGGAACCAAATGCTGCTCAAAAATAGTTTCTCTTCCAGGGTCTATTAATAGTAAAGATATTCAGTTTCAAAATGTTGTCAAAAAAGCTGAGTTTCAAAAACTTCTGTGCATTTATGCAGAAAATCCAGTATTACTGCCTTGTGTTCGTGGTCAGCAGCACGCGCCCTGGATGGCAGATCACAAGCACGTCTACATTCTGCAGCAGGTGCGGGGAACACGCAACGCGCCAGGGCCTCCTGCCTCAGCTCCCTGATGCCCCGTTCGCATCGGTGCCAAAGAGCACTCCCTGCCTGCAGCGGGCTGACGGCAGCAGCAAGCTCCCGGGGGCCCTGCCACGCTTCAGTGTGCTTGGCGGGGCAGGGAGGGAGGTGTGCCTTTGCCCCCGTTTGCCTCCTGGGCCGATGGGAGGGAGGAAGAAGGGGAGACGAAGAGGGAAGGGAGAAGAAGAGCACATGACATGCATGAGGATGAGCAGGCAGACGTCCTTTTCAAGCTGACAACACGGAGACGGCTTGGAAACCAGGGGCTGGAACACAGGGCTGGACTTCTGAGTGGGCGCCGAGAGCAGCGCAGCGCCCCAGCGCTCTGGGGCCAGGCTGCTGGGACAGCGTGTCTGCGTGCTGGAGGAGACAGGGAGACGGCGGGCACGTCTGCAGGAGGCCCCTTGACTCTCGTGGCCAGGGAGAGGGGCGGGGAGTGTGGCAGCCCCCACAGCAAGGATGGATCCAGCTCCCAAAGGCGGCAGCCATGACGGAGAGACCCCGAGGAAGACCCCGAGGAAGGCACAGCAGCGGGGCGCTCAGGTGCAGCCCGAGGAGCCAGCCTCTAACTCAGAGGACACAGAGGAGCCCCTGAAGGTCCGTGAGCAAAGCAACCCGGCCTCTCGGAGCAGGGAGGCTGCCTGCAGGACGGGTCAGCTCCCAGCACTCTGCAGTGCGACCCGCTCCCCGTGCTCGCCGGTGCCCCGTCCCAAGCGCAGGGCAGCCTGCGAGGGCCGTCCTGTCTGACCAGGCCCCACGGCGGGGGCCGGCCCGCGACCCAGGCTTTCAGCGACCCAGCTTTGAACACTATCGCCGCACCCCCACTTCAACTCCTACAGGGGGAGGGAAACAAGGAAAACCTGAACTTCCTCCCTTTCCTTAGTGTCTATTGAGAGGTGCTGGAAGAACGAAGTGGCAACACTCCCGAAAAGCGGTTGCTGCTCGACTTGGGGACTCGTCGTGAAAGGGAATCGGGCGCTGCGCTTCCTCAGCCACACCGACTCCTGCCCTCCTGGGTCCCGCCCCACTCCCACCCCCAACCTGCCGCGAGTGATCGTAAGTTGGCCGGCCCCTCGGTGAGCAGGGACGCCCTACGATGACAGCAGCCTACAAAGCCCGCACGGAACAAGGCGCCTGTAAAGATGGAGATGTTAACCTGATTCAGGTCGCCTTCTCTGTTCTTCTCCCTGAAAATACCCTAGACGCCAAGTAAGGTCACCAAGACAGTAAGGCCCCACGCAAATCAGACCCTCGCCCTCTCCGACCTGCAGGCGAGAAATCCTGTCCCGAGCAGGCGTGTGTTCCGAATGATGATCCGAAGGCGTCACCAACTCGGGGTGCAGAGAAGCCCGCTCCCTCCCCACGAGCGAGCAGGCAGGATGGGGCTGGGCTCCGGACTCAGCGTGGCCCCCGCCTGAGGTCAGGGTTTGCGGGCAGGGGCTCCTCTGAGCGACGGGTGGCGCAGCACCGGAGGAGAGCTACTGTCTATGCAGGATGCCGGCTCAGTGACGCTGCGTGAAGGGTGCGTGAGAGGCGCCAGGAAGTGAGTTTTAACAGCCACGTTTTATTTTCCGTCTGTACGTAGAGGATGCTTTTAGGAGACACACCTTTGTGGCCAGAAGTCCCACCAGAAACTCCCACCCTTCCCCCGGGTTGCAGCTGGGACGCGCCCCCTGCCTCACGCAGCGCACAGTCAGGGCGTGCATCTTCACTGCGCCGCAGTCAGGCTCACGCGTCTTCAACAGTGGAGACTTTGCTTTATCTCACCTGACAACCAACTCCCAGCCGACTGGGAAGCCAGGTGGCAGCAATTACGCCACCTGTTAGGGGTCCGGTGGTGTGTGTTGGCGTCTGGGACAGCAGTGACAACCAGATTCCAGGGTGACAGCCCTGTCCTGGGGAGAGGGCGAGGGGGACGGTGCCCCTGCGGTGAGCCCCGGCGCCCTGGACAGGCACTAGCAGCTGCGGAACAGCGAGGGTGACGCACTCCGAGCCCAGGGACACACAGGATGTCCCCAGCCATCCCTGCCACTCTGCCCAGCCAGGGCGCCATGCCTCCAAGGCCAGGAGGGTCGCACCAGAAACACAATGGCAGTTTTTGGTGAGCAGCTAGCTCTTCGTCTTCACTGATAATGATCAACAATTATTTACAACAGAATTTCCATCAGCTCAAACAGGATGCATAGGAGGGACTGATAAGATAACCTTAGGATATCTGAAGGACTGAAATAGTGTATTTTTTAGAAAAATAGGGTTCTTGAAAAACAGTCTCCATTATTTTCTACATCTGCTTAGATAAAATTTCCACAGCCAACGTTCCTAAGCTGTAGATGTCATTCTGAGATGCTCCCTGTGGAATTTTAAAAGAAAACCGGTTCAAAGATAAATGGCTGAACTTGTGCAAACAAGCGACATTGGTCACTAAACCGTCAGCGGAAGCAGCTTAGCCTGCCAGCGACAGCCCAGCACCTCCCCACAGCAGTCTGCGCTGCCGTGCACTGTCCCTCTGTCCTACAGGGACCCATCAGGTCCCCGGGGCAGCGGGCCCTGTGCCAGACGCGGGGAGGCAGGGACGGCCCGCGCAGACGCCGGCCGCACGTGGGGGGCGCTGCGGGACAAGGACACCAGCGAACTAGGCGCAGCCGTTCACCAAGGCACGCGCTCCGGACGACAGCAACGCAGGGCAAGTCACCAATCGGTAGTTTGTAAGTGGGAAAGGGAGGGCACGTAAGGCAACATCTGTCTAAACTCTCGATAAGTGAAAAATTCCAATCTTCATGTGGTCCACCCCCAACAAAAATAGCGGAAGACGCCCTGTCCAGGACCCTCCCACACGCCCATTGCCACCAACTCCCTCATCATCTTCAGGCATCTCAGTTTCATCATTCAATTCAAAAGAAAAGGGTTACTTTTCTTTAAAAAAGAGTAAATAAAATCCTGTAATACTTCAGTAATTCAGAAGAAATATTTTACGTTTACGTGCAACTCACCTGCTGTGAAATCTTCAGTCAGGTCGATAAACGCATGGGAGTGTGGAATTCGCATTGTACTTTTAGTGGTCAACGCGGGGTGCCATGATAAATTCCTACAACACAAAGCAACACAAGGCACGTGTCAATGACCGTTGTCTGAACACACACAGTCTGTGCACGCAAAATATTTTACAAGTTTATTTTTATCGGGCTAGTTCACATACCCTCAACTTCACTCTTCTGGAGTGCACAACTTTGTGGTTTTTAGTATATTCACGGTGCACAACTATTACCAGCATTTAATTCCAAAACATTTTCATAAACTCAAAATGAAACTTTGTATCCACTAGTCACTTCCCTTTCCCTCTTCCTTCAACTCCTGGTGACCAATCATTTGCTTTCTGTTGCTACGGATTTCCCATGTCTGGACATTTCATAGCAACAGATCCTATCGCTTGGCATCATGTTTGCAGGGTCATCCATGCTGTCACCTGTGTCAGTAGTTCAGTCCTTATAACTGAATAATATTCCGCTGTAGGGCTGTATTTCTCGTTCATCCATCATCTGTGGATGGACAGTTAGCTCATTTCCAGTCTTGCCTACCGTAAATTGAGCTGCTGTAAATATTCATGCCCAAGTTTTTAGGCAGATAATTCTTTGGCATGTAGACCTAGGAGGGGAACTGCTGGGTCATACGGAAATGATACATTGAATCATTCGAGGAACTGTCAAACTTTTCCAAAGTGGTTTCACCATGTACATTCTTACTAGCAACACCGGAGGGTTCCAATATTTCCATTTCTTTGTTAACATTGATTATTGCCCATTTGTTTTATTATTGTAGTGTCCCATGATTATAATGTCTTTTCCCAATGGCTAATGATATTGAACATGTTTTCATGTGCTTATTGGCCATTTTTGTATCTTCTTTGGATAAATGGCTACTCAAATCCCTCATCTATTTTTATTGGATTATTTATTGCTTTACCGTTGAGTTGTAAGAGTTCTTTATATAGACAGAATACAACATCTTTACCAATGTAGGATTTGCCAATATCTATTTTTTTATTTTGTTGCTTTTGGTGTCACGTACAAGAGTTCATTCCCAGATCCAAGATCATAAAGATTTATTGGGATGCTTTCTTCTAAGAGTTTGATGGTTTTAGCTCTTACATTTATATTTATGTATTTTGATTTTTTAAGTGTAAGAAAAATCATTAAATATTATAAATGGTTTTTAGACTATAGAGAATGGTTATCTTTTGAGTACAAATTCCAAAGTTTTGAGCCATGATGAAGAGTGAATTCAGACCCTACCTCATACCATATAACCCAAAATCATCTCAAAACAGACTCAAGACCTAAAACTATAAAACTCATAAAAGAAAAGGTGATAACTATTCCTGACCTTAGATGTGGAAATGGTTTCTTAGGTATGACACCAAAAGATCAAGCAATAAAAAAAAAGAGATGAACTGGATTCATCAAAATTAAAATTTTTACAGCAGAAAGAAAGAAGGAACTCCTACCCTTTGCAACAACATGGATGGAACTAGAGAGTATTATGCTTAGTGAAATAAGCCAGTCAGTGAAGGACAAATACCATATGATCTCACCCATTACGGGACAATAATGAACAAAACTAACAACAAGCAAAACAGAACCAGATATATGAATACAGTGAATAGGCCTTCAGTGGTCAGGCGGAAGGGGGTTGGGGGGAGGGGGGAGGAAGAGGCAAAGAAGGGGAGCAGCTTAGACAAGAACCTAGTATAAAGGAACCATGGACATGGACAACAGGTGGGGTTGACTTTGGGGGGAATGGGTGGGTGGGTGGGGAACAGGGGAGCAAAAAGGGGATGGATGTAATACAACAACAATAAAGTTAAATAAAAAAAAATTAAAATCTTCTGTACGTCGTAAGACAATTACCAAGAAAGTGAAAAGATAATTTTCTAGAACGGGGAAAAAACCCTTGTAATCCTTATCTCTGGTGAGGCTCTAGACTAAACGTACAGAGAACTCTGACAGCTCAGCAACAGAAAGACAAACCACCTAATTTAAAGATGGCAAAGGACTGGGTATTTCTGCTAAGAGGACAGGCAAATGACTACCAAGCGCCGCCAGAGGGGCTGAACATCGCTGGTCACCGAGGAAATGTAAACGAACGCACAGTGGGAAGCGCCAGAAGCCAGCAGGCTGGCAACAGGCGAGCGGCAGAGAACAAGGGCTGAGAGGATGCGGGGAGCCGGCTGGCTGGGGCAGTGGCGATGCAGCCGCAGGAGCAGAGCGGGCAGCGCCCCACACGTTAAGCCCCGAGTGACCGGCCCCCCGCCTCGCGGGACCGCAGGGAGCGGTGTGAAGAGAGGCCCCGCTCTGCCCCAGACAAGCCTGTTCACCAGGCCGGCCCACCCCAGCCTCCCCAGAGGCCTCTGCTCTTCCCCCGCTTTCCTGGAACACTGGCTCCACTAACCCGTCCGCCCTGCAGTTACGGAGGCTCCGTCCCGGAGCGGGTTCCTCCTCCAGCCCCTGATGCACGGGTGCCTGTCTCCGCCACACTGAACCAGGACCGGGCTCCAAGCAGGGCAGCCGCAGTCCCTGGCCAGCCAGGAAGGGCTGGCTGAACGGAGCCGGTCCTATTCTCTCCCCGGCGTTAGCATTTGCGGTTTTTCTGTAGTACTGTGTGCCAGTGTCGCACGTGAGTGTAGACATGTCACCGCCGGCTAATTAAGTCCACCTTGATTGTTCACACATTATCCAACAGACTGAGTAGCAAACAACGTTTATCTGAGAATTTAGTTTTGATGTGCTTGTGAAGTGCAGAGCAGTTCACTCATTTGTTCTTGGCAGGTGGCATCTGGGGAAAAGAACACGTGGTCACCAGAGAGCTTTCCTCTCCTCCAGGGCTACGTTCTAGAGAGCTTCTTCCCCATGTCGCAGGGCCTCGTCTCTGACCTAAACACGCAGGAAACACAAAACCGAGGAGTTCACCTAACTTCACTGCTTTTACCAAAACCCCATGCATGATGTGGGTTATAAGAAAATATTGAAGAAACTGCATCCAGCATTTGCTGTAGGTAATTCATTGGCAAGCTTTCATGTCATGTCCTTCTTTCAGATGACACCATACTAGAAATGCTTGAAATACTTTCAGTTGAGTTCAATTTAATAGTGGCTGGTTCACTTCTTTTTAAGGTAGGCCATTCACTCATCGGGTCTTTAAATTTAAGCATGCATATATTTTAATTACTAACAAAATGATCAGACATGCGCTAGAGATTCTATGACAAGTACAACACGAAGTCATTTCAGAGGTTTCCTAGTTTTCACAATAAATTTATAATTACAGGCCAAAAGTGAGTTAAAAACCACAAGCCTTTACAAAGCTGAGATTAATGAAGTTAATCACGTGCCCGTCTGTAATAACTACCAGAGCGGTTATTGATCCCATTCCCTGTAGAATATTTTACAGGCTTGCTTTGAAATAAGTTGTTACTAGCATTTTGGATAAACTTCAAGTTGGTAATATTTGTTCTGGGAACTATTGGACAATAATGTATGCTTCCAGTGCAGACTCCAGAACAGCAAAAATGCAAGTCATAAGGAGACAGTGGCCCAAATTCCTCAGAGAGGAATGTTCTACTTGATCCATATGCTTTTACAGATTTTGAATTCACTGGTAAAACTTACATAAAATCAGAGTTCACATAGAAATCTGGCTTTCCAGCTTCTCCTGAAACAGCAGGTCTGGCCAGCACCTGCAGCCGGCAGAGCCCAGCCCACTTCCCTCCCCTGGTTTCTTTCTGGGCCCGGCGGACAGCTGATTCCACACCCAACAAACATTCATTGTAATCCTGTGCTCTTGAACTCGTCCTATCAATACTGAACTTCACCACAGCATTTTAATGAAGCATTACGTGTGTTGCCCGTCTTCCGCTAATTTCCACTAATACCTCTTAGAGGCAAGTTAACTGATCCTTAAATTTTATGTGTGGTGACAAGTCACCTTTGTAATGGGTGTCAAAGGTGGTCGGGGGAAGAGCCCTTGTTTCTTTTTATGGTGCATTTTCGGGTAGTTGAAAATGAAATATATACACAGTTTATCAGAATTAAGTTGTTTAAGCCCTAGCTGGTGGCTCAGTGGATACGGTGCTGGCCTGTGAACCCAAAGGTCGCTGGTTTGATTCCCAGCCAGGGCACGTAACCAGGATGCAAGCCAGGTCTCCAGCCAGGTCCGTAGCTGGAGGCAAGTGAAAGGCAACTGTACATTGATGCTTCTCTCCCTCCCTGTCTCCCTCCCTGCCCTTCTCTCTGAGAAAATAAAATCTTGGGGAAAAAAAGTTGTTTATAATTTTACAGTTCAAAGTAAAGTTAATTTCTCCTACTTTTAATACTTCTCATTGCATATATCGTAGTTTTTCAATAGTAAGAAGCAGACAACATATTTTTCAACTCCTGTTTTATGCTCACGTATACTGTAAGCTCCTGCACACGACGGCATTGGAAGGCCGAGGCACGACACAGGCTGCTCTGACCCCGGAGGGATAGATGGCAGAGACGCCACGGTGGACAGCCCTGAGCCGTGCTGAATCGACTCGCTGACACTCCTTGTCCTCTGTGGAAAACTCCAATTATTAGCTTTCCCTGCAGGAAACATATCATGTCAAGGTGTTCTGAATTGTGGGCATCATCGCCCCTCATTTCAAAGAAGGGTTTTACCCAAGAATAAATTTAGATGTAATCAATGTCTACTGCAGATTCCGGTTGTCTGTGGCAACTGCTCTGAAATGACTGCTCACACACGCCCTCTCAAATGCCAGCCTGTGCTGGAGTACCATTATTTAAGGTGTCCCAGTGAAGGCAGTGACGGGGGCGCTTCTAGCCAGCACAGAGGGTGAAAGGCAACCCACACACTGACGTCTCTCTCCCTTTCTTCCTCCTCGCCTCCCCTCTCTCTAAAAAGAATAAAATCTTTAAAAATGAAAGTCATTTCTAAGAATGTAATCTATTTTCATCAGCTTGAACAGCTACAAAATAGGCAATCTTCAAATCCATGAGAAGTGTTGAGATTTTAAAATAATACGATTACTCTTAAAATGCATCTGGTCGAGTATGAACCCCACGCTGAGGAGTCGTTGGGCATCACCACCCGCCCGCCCGCCCACACAAAGCTGCAGGACAGCCTCCTCCGATGGTGCAGCTTCCTTTACCCTTGAACTTGGACTTCTATCTCATTTTCCCACAGACCTTCACCACAGTGTAAACTCCTTCTGTATCTGAAGGCTTTGCAGGGATCATGCTGTCACATGTCTTTGAAGACGTGTAGGCCTACAAATTGCTGTGTAAGTTAAAATTGGTATTTAAGTGGCTTTACGTGTCTCAGCATTTAAAAAAATCTCTTTGAGATTATTTATTTTAATGACTAGTATACAACTGACAAAAACACACATCATATAGTTTGTGATCACTTGTTAAACCAAACGGAAATTTTACTGGAAATGTACTTTCTAAAGAGATGAAAAAGCTTTAAAATGTACGAGTTTATTCATCCTACGACATTGCTAGACCGAGCCAGGGTTCAGTACAAAAGCCAGTTCCCACTCTCCATCCTTACAGATACAAGTGCTAAGAAACCTTGTTATGTATTTTATTAATATCTCCCTAGAAATAAAATATTAAAAACTATTCTTCATTTATAGGTACGGTATGACTGTGATTCTATATTTTTTAAATCCCAACTTCTTCCAGATATATATTGAAATTACTTCTAGATCAAAGCTGTCTGGTCGGGGTAGAGGTGAGCGGAACGAGGGAGAAGGTGCGAAAGAACTAAGACAGCGAGCGCTGAGAACTGCAACTGGGTGACAGGCGTGCTTTATACAGGTTCGCCGCTCCAGTCCCTCTACCTGGGCATGTGCTGGAAATTTTCCACAACAGAGAAGAACTCAGAGCTGCTTGTTCTGCTTCTGACTCAGTTTATGGGAAATGCCTGTCACACGGTCCTGCTGGCACAGCCAGCCTGACAGCCACACCAGGGGCAGTTATTTCTGCCTGAAAACGTCTGACTTCATCATTTCACTTCAAACACACATGTTAACCTATGTTTCGAGGAATGTTATAAAACTGTTGAGAAAAGCACAGAATATATATTGTAGGACAGATCACTATAAGCACTTGATATTAAAGTAATAAAACTGGTAATTGATTTATTTTTACAAAATAGGCTATAAAAGGCCCTGGCTGGTGGCACAATGGATAAGGTGCCAGCCTGCGAACCCAAAGGTTGCTGGTTCGATTCCCAGCCAGGGCACATAACCAGGTTGCAAGCCAGGTCTCCAGCCAGGTCCGTAGCTGGAGGCAGGTGAAAGGCAACCACACATGGATGTCTCTCTCCCTCTACCTCTCTCCCTGCAAGGTAGTAAAGCAACATGCTGTTTACCATTACTGATTTTTCCGGCGAAGCAATGTAATACATGTGATATAATTTCTAATATAAGACATATGATAAAAGACCTAACAGTCCTTCAGTACATGTGTGTGAATGTTGAACAGTGGTGTCTGGCTTTTGATGTATACAGATGAAGATAAAGTGTAAAAATGTGAAATAATATCATTTATTTATTTCTTTAGATAGAACAAAATTTTCTCATGACTTTAAGACGCAGGAAAGGAATATACTGCAGACAATTATTTGGCTCAGAAACTAGCATGTACATTTATTTCTTATTACTAAGAGAAAGAAAATGTATTTCATAAAATTAAAGATGCCTGACTTTAAACGGAACTGTTAACACATGACCTGATAAAACAGACGTTAGTGACATTGTAGGGAAGTGCGTACCGAACAGCAAAGGGATCAAGCACAAGCTGACCCTGAGCCTGCTGTCCTAGTGCCCGTTCCGGTCACAGTCAGAACAATGTCTCATCATCCAAAGTCACTCTGGCAGGAAAGGCACCCCCTTCCTCCCTCCTTCTCATTTCCAGCCGGGCCTGCAGATAGGACTCCGCATGCCTTAGCCGGGCGCCCTCAGCCAGGACCAGTGACCTGCCGGCAGCCGGCGTGGAGGACACAGAGCCATGGGCAAGGCTGCTGCCACTCCTGCAACCGCCCTGCACGCTGAGGTCGGAACCGGGAAGCGGACCCACTGCCCTCCTCTGGAGACAAGGGGGCTTCAGAACACACAAACACGGACCCTTAGGTCACATGCCACGTGACATACTCACAGCATATACCATTTTAAGTCATCTGCTAAAACTTTTCACTATTTCTGAGGTTTAATTTTGAAAAAAAAAAAAAAAAAAGGTGAGCCTGCAAATCCAAGGTTTGCTGGTTCGATTCCCAGCCAGGACACAGAACCAGGTTGTAAGCCAGGTCTCCAGCCAGGTCCGTGGCTGGAGGCAGGTGAAAGGCAACCATACACGGATGTCTCTCTCTCTCTCTGCCTCTCTCCCTACCCCTCTCTCTAAAAATAATGAATAAAATCTTTAAAAAAAAATTAGGTAAGAAACAATGGAAGAATAACATTTCCAGTAACAAAAAGGAAAAGACAGAAGTTAAAACTGATGCGGTGTTTCTATGGAAACAACCATAACAAACTTATTTCTCAAGTCTGAAATAGAAACGGTGTGTGAGAGCAGAAGGGGAGGGGCTGCTGGGAAATTCTAAGAAAATCTGAGTTGTCCAGAGCCGCCTACTTTTGTTAAGATTATGAGCTCTCATGCTGATGACCAAGCTAACAGCTGCCTTGAGGAATAGTTGATTTTCTTTTGTGTTATAACCTCATCATAATTTTCACATCCTTTCCAAACAACAAATTTAAGTGACACAAGATGATATTATTCCATTAAGGTAACTATTTGCAACACTTCCTGCGACGCATCAGCAAACAAAATCGGCGGTGAAAATGAAGGTGCTTCACCAAACGAGTGCGGTGAGGCCGTGAGGCACAAAAAGAAGCTCCAAGAACAGACAGGGACGCCCGTCCTGGCCCGGGCGGCTGGCTGCGCCCGCGTGGGAGGTGGAGCTCATTCCGACGGGCAGAGCGGCCGCCCGCATCGCAGCAGCTGCCCGGGCTGCTCAGCGCGGTCACGTCACGCCGGGACCCTTCACGCAGTCGCCAACGGGTGCACAGCACGCCGGCACGGTGTTCAGCCGTCACACCCGCGTTAACATTCCCACGACTACAGCCTGGGCCTGACCCCGAGGTGGCTCGGAACTCACCTGGACTGACCGATATTGCATCTGGCTTTGATGAAAACCACAGATACAAGTTTTCTCACTTCAATACCAAAACGACATCTGAGTGCTGACGCAACATTGGTTTTCAATCATCTTTCCCAGGAAATGCTCGTGAGTAACCTCACAGCGCCGCAAGCGCGGGCCTCCCCCTTCACGGCTGGGTGTTCGCTCTAAGTCACCAGGGGCACGAGTGTCACTCAAGTTGCTACAAACGGAAGCCACGGGACACACTTACTGACCCTGCCCCAAGCAGACTCAGCGCCCTCCATCCCAGTGTGACGACCAGGGGCGCCGGCCCATTCCCGGCTCCGCCCAGCCGGCCTCGCCGTGTGCCCGCGGGGCAGTGTCCGGCTTCCAGGCCTGCGCTGGGCCAGCTCGGCCGGGGCACAGTCCTGCAAGAGTGTCCAGCACGCTATTTCAAGATCACCGCAACTTCCCCGTAGAATTGAGGTGCTGGCCGCCTTTAATTAAAGATACTCGTGGGTCTGGCATGCCCCTAAAGCACAGCATTTTTGTTCCAAAAGGCAGGCTGGGCTGCCCCTCGGAGGTCATGGGAACCATCCGAGGAGTCAGCGCTGACGGCCTATCCGCTACGATCCCGCGCGGTGCCTGAAACTCGCACGCTGACACGGCTAAGGGTATGCTTCTTAGTGCAGTCCCACGTAACTGCGCCCTCCCACAGGGCACGGCCAGCTTTCTGCTGGGCCGACAGTGCATGGACGCAACCCCTCTGCCAGTTGACGCTTCCTCATTCTTTCAATTGGCACCAGGACAAGCCCTGGAAGCAAATTTGTTAGTTACAATATGGTCAGCTATGACTGTCTCATCTGTAACAGAAATCTAAGCTGCAAATATAAAATACTGAGCACCCACTCGCTGCAGTGTGCCAAAGGACTCCACAGGGTAAGGTATAAACCCCGTCAGGCAGAAGCCTTTTCACTGCTGCCGAGTAAGAAGAATCACCAGAGGGGAAAATCTGGTATAGAAGTCACAAGGGAATAAGCCACGCCACTGTCACAAGAGTCTCCGCAGGTTTCTGGCAGACGAAGCAGAAAACGCACAAGGATATTAGGCCACTGGGCAGGCCCTGAGGTGGTGTGCGTGGCCATGTACCCCCCACCGCCCCAAGCTCCCAGCCACAAAGGTGAAAAAGCAGCACCTCCACCCAACAAGGTCCTCTGCCTGGGGCTCCAAGTCTGGGGATAAACAGGTTTCCCCTTCAGGATTCACAATGAGTTTCTCACAGTTGAGGATGAAAGGGATCAAACCTCCCATATCCTTTATGGCAAACCTTAAGAAAAAAATGATAGGAAATACCACAGTTTTTCCTCATGATACCTTAAACTTCGACAATTTATTCCCCCGTGTGCCAGTGAATCGCATCTCAAACTATTCATAAAAATATAGAGCTTCTCCAGAGCACAGAGGGAAGGGGGCTGGGCCTCCCAGCCCTGGGGAGACAGGCGGATGCAGCTTGTGTGGACCTGCTGGCAGGGCTCTGTGGTCTTGCCCTGAAATCCTGCTTCCCAGATGTGAAAGAAATGCACCGCGCTGAAGGCGTCTAATGGAAGTGTTACCATCAACTCCTGTGTCAGGGAGAGTCTATTTTAAGCCAGAGGGATTTTAATGATCTTTGAATTGCAAGATTCCAGGTGGTTTGCTGAGAATGGCTGCCTTGGGTGGCAGGAGTCCCAGCCCGTGCATTGGTCAGGGGTAAAGTACACCTGAAACTGCCTCCAGGGCTCAAAGAAGGATGTTTACACTTCCAGGCGATTATCACCTGCTCCCTGAACAAACAGAGGAAACCAGGAACAAAGCTTGTTACTCAGAACCTGGGAACTAATGAGACCAAGGTAAAGAGTCCCATCAGGATGGCAGTATCTATCCTACTTAAATTACAACTTTCCGTTCCTGAAACCATCTCATGAACTGAAACAGGGACCGGACGTCTGCATCCCTCACCTCCAGGCGGATGGAGGGGAAGCCGGCTCTCCAGGGTGCACCCACCGGCAGGCCAAGCCAGACAAAGGGCAGCACGGTGTAAGCCCCCGGCCGCTGCGAGGCTGAGGGGGCCCTGGAGAAAATGAGTTCGACACCCCTGGCGTAGAGTGACTAAGTGCCCTTCCAAAACTCTTTCAGAACAAGGATTTCTGGGCTCTGGCAGAGTAACTCCGTGAGAGCGTCATCCTGATATTTCAAAGTGTGGGTTCGGTCCCCAGTCACAGCACATATAAGAGTCAACCAGTGATGCCTAAAGAAGTGGAACAACAAATTGATATTTCTCTCAAATCAATACATTTTTAAAAATTGAAAAAAAAAAATAGAAAAAAGAACAAGGATTTCCAACAAGCTGGGTTTTCCCAAAGGTTAAAGCAGGGTTGTCGAACTCATTTTCACCAGGAGCCAGTCAGCCTGCAAGGGCTGAATGTCATTTTAGGACAGTATGTCACCACTCCTTAACGGCTCAGCGAGCCGGGTAGACACAGGAGCCTGGCCGGATGAAACAGGGTGGAGGGCTGGGTTTGGCCCACGGGCCCTGCGCTGGCCGCCCGTGGGTTAAAGCGATCAGTTCGCAGACACACCGTCCCTGTGGCGGGGACGCCCACAATCAGCTACGAGGTTGCAGCCATGTCATCTACTCACCCTCCCAACAGTATCTGTGGCTGGCTGGATCCGTGTGTGACACCGAGCACATCAGGAATTAGATCACCGTTGAAGCTGGAAAGAAAACACCACGCAGCTATTTACTAAACTCTCACCTGGCGGCCAGGGAGGTGGGCAGTGCTCAGCAGCGCCCGTGGGCCACGTGGCGTCAGCGTAAGTGCCGCTGCCCTCCCTGGCGCACGGTGAGGCTTCTAGCTGGGCCCCTCGCCCATGCGCCCCACAGCCAGGGGCCCAGACGGTGAGGCCACTTACAGCCCAACCCTGCGTGATGGCCCAGAGCAGCGCCTGGCACTGACCGGCACTTGATGAGCAGGGTGAGCAGGAACGGACCTTCTGTTCCAGCAATTGAGGGTTGTCTGCAACTCTGCATAATCTAATCCACCCGAGTGACAAGAGAAGGAGGTGCCACTTGTTTCAGAATCATGACCCAACCTGGTTGGCTAGAGGGACTAGGGAGAAAAAACCCAACAAGTCGTTCCTGGCTGGTGTAACAGTCACATCGGCCACTGAACCGGGCAGCAATGACGGGAGATGTACACAAGCACAGAAGTCAAGCTGAGCACCTCGAAGATGCAGTCATCAATCTGCGGACTTCCCACGGCCACTGACCTACTGCTGCTGTGACTGAGACTTTATGAAAGGACAGGAACGTAGGCCCCAAATGATCTCTGCCCCGTGACAAAAATCCTGAAATTTGTATTCATTTTATGCTGGGCTGAGTCTATTTTGAGGCAATAAATAACACTAACGGAGGAGCTGTAAAGAAGGATGAAAGTTTCTCCTTAAATCTGTGTAAATTGCTGGAAAAAACCCTGTATCTTTGATATTCGTCAATTAAGCACAAATAGATTTACCCCAAAGCGGTTTTCACAACGCTTTGGTTAACGACATGGGTAGAGTCATCGCAGATCCAAAACAGACCTGTTCCAAGCTACTGAAAAGAAAACCGAACACAACTCTCTCCTTTCCAAACCACGGGATCTCATCTTCCTCCCCGTCACAGCAAACACACAGCTAACAGCCAGGTGCCGGCCCTCTTGGCTTCCACGGGGAGTGAGCTCAGTGTTGCCACTACACTCAGGACGTGGAACGTTTCACTTTGCCCGTTTAAAATGACTCAAGCGAAGCAAGTGTGTACTTACTCCATAATTAGAGGTTCATCTTGGAAAGTCCTATTGAGGATGGTCATATTGTGAGGATCTGTAAAGAAAGCAACAATTTGTTAACAAGCATCACCCCCAATAAATTCAATTAAAAAGTTAAAAAAAAAGAAAAGAAAAGAAAGCAAACACATAAATTATAGGCATTTTGTGTTAATTTCGATGTCTAACCTTAGGGGAAAATATCCTTTCTTTCGTTTCAAGATTCACCTCTAATTGATTCCAACTATGACTACGAATGAGCCGTGACAAGGTAACCCAAGTGGACGTCAACTTTATAAAGAGCTGGGTGGGTTCATCCTGCAGTGAAGCCCAGTGTCACAGCCACTTCCATTTGAGGCTTCGCTCTCAAGTCTCATAGGTGAGTCTTCTTTGTACACAATCTAGCAGGAGGGCAGGTGACCCACTAAGGCTTCTTAGTAGAAGCGACGACATACACAAAACTAAAAAAATGTCCATGTATATCAGTAAGCCGTGCCTTCCACAGGGCCTTTCTTTAGGTCCTTATTGACTAGACAAATCGGAAGTGCTGAGATGACTGTTTCCACACGTTACAGAAAACACAGTGTACTCTCTCCGCCGGCCCTCAAGTCTGGCTCTGAGAACAGCGCTGCTGTCGTGGCAGACAAGTGGCTTTTCCAACCAGGTGGAGACGTGACTCGCTCTGCTCCACCCCTCGGCTTCCCTGCTCAGCGATCCCTGCAGCCTTGCACCTGAGGCTCTGGGTTGAGCGTCAACCCTGCCCTCAGACATGCTGTGAGCTCTGGGGGGCAGGCGTGTAGGCAAGTTGTGGTCTCTTTAGCGTCTGACCATGGGACAGTTGCTGGCACATGGCTGTGGGGGTGGCTGCTGTGCAAACGGCCACTTTCTGACAGTGCAAAGGCAACAGCTTCTGCAGGCTGGGATGGTTCCAGAACATTCCATCTAAAGCCTGTTCTGTGAGCCATCTGAACCCTTGGTAAATCCCCCTCCTCAAGCCAGCAGTGCGGAACTGTACTTTCTGGAGCTTACTGACCGCAGAAAGGTCAGGAGCGATGGTCAAGGATCAGGAAGTGGACTTCCACAGTGACAGACACTCAAGAACTACAGTTTCTAAAAAGTGACTCCAGAACATAACTTTTGTTATTTAAGATGCCCAGGCATATTTTCCCTTTACTATCAATGACAAATATTAAAAACGCCTAAGGCAGACTCACCTAGTGTTTGATTTTGTCCCCAGAAGATAACAGCCCCTAGCTCGCTGCTGGCATGATTTTTGGGCAGGTAGGTCAGGAGGACATCCATCTGCGAGTCCCCATCATAGTCCCCGGGGACGATACCTGTGATCAAGGCGCTATGATTCCTGGAAGAAACGAGCAGGGATGGTGTCAGCCAAGTCACCCCAGGAAAGGCCATCTCCATCTGAGCCACAGAAAATCAACGCAGGGCTGATTGGCATCGTTCTCCTCCCAATAGCTAACCATTCTTCACATGGCAGGCCTGCCTGACCTGCAGGATTCAGGACGAAGGCAAAGTTGTGTTAAGAAAGAAGACGCGCCCTGGCTGGTAGCACAGCGGATAAGGCGCCGGCCTGCGAACCCTAAGGTCGCAGGTTCGATACCCCAGCCAGGGCACATAACAAGGTTGCAAACCAGGTCTCCAGTCAGGTCTGTGGCTGGAGGCAGGTGAAAAGCAACCATACATGGATGTCTCTCTCCCTCTCTGCCTCTCTCCTCTCCCCTCTTTGTAAAAATAATGAAATAAAATCTTTAAAAAAAAAGAAAAAGAAAGAAGACGCATCTAAACTAGGAGGTCTGTTCCAAAAATATCAAGTCGGTATTAACATAATTAAAACAGTTTGCGTGACCAATACTTTTGGGACAGGCCTTGGATGTCAACAGGAACCTCAGCAGGAAGCTTAAGCCAATTACTCATTCGCAATAGAAAGTGCTCCTACTTTCTCTGTCTGCCAAGGGCACCAAGACATTTGGAAGGTACTTCTATCCAACGCAGGCTCAGAATCTAATGTTAAAGCAGCAGACAAGGTCATTTTCATTAGATTAGTGAAAAGGTATTTTAAAAATACTTAGTTTTGGATTTTAATGAGGATTTGAGATACAGTAAAAACTAACTGTTTTCCTTCAGAAAGCTAGTCAAGATTGGCAATGGAAACTAAGTTCCTTCGACCAAAACTGGAGATACTGTATCGAAGCATGCATACCTCATTTTGTATTTGTAATTGAAAAATCCTGTAATTGTTGACATTAAACTTGAAAACTTAACATTCTGAAGTCTTGTCATGATGTGTTTGAGTGACCCAATCAAAAATTTATGCCTTAAATTCAATTTCTAGTTATGTCTACTTACAGCAAATAACAAGATGGCAAATTTCCAAATAGACTATGAACAATTACTTTCTAAAAGTCATCAGAACATATGCATTTCCCTATATATATGTGTGTGTGTATATATATATATATATGTATATATATATATAGAAAATAAGGAAAATGCTGAAAAGATAGTGAAAAAGCACAATATAATGATAACTTTATTATATTGCATCTACTTGGTCTGTCCCACATACTATACCAAGAGCTCAAAAGCTATAAATCATCTGTAATTTAATCTTCATGACCTAAAGCAGGTATTTTTCTCATTGAACAGATCAGGACACAGATGCCTAGAGCAATTAAGTAGCTTCCAGTGTTAAATGGAATAGCTGGAATTCAAGTTCAGTGTGCTGGCACCTAAAATCTATCCTTGTCACAATAAAATATTTTTAGTTATGCACACTTTCTTGAAGAATTCCAACAATGCTTTAACCTTGCCATGGAAAATCTGGTGCTTGAAAATGATGATGTGCCAACCACACAAGCTCCTGTGCGGCAAATTCTGTTTAACATGCACACACCTGTGTGGGTGTGTTTACACATGAATGTGCGGTAGTACATACTGCATGCACTTGTACACACCTGTGTGGGTGTGTTCACATATGAACGTGCAGTACACATTGCATGCACTTGTACACACCTGTGTGGGTGTTCACATATAAACGTGCAGTAATATACACTGCATGCACTTGTACACACCTGTGTGGGTGTTCACATATAAACGTGCAGTAGTACACACTGCATGCACTTGTACACACCTGTGTGGATGTGTGTTTACACATGAATGTGCAGTAGTACACACTGCATGCACTTGTATACACCTGTGTGGGTGTGTGTTCACATATGAATGTGCAGTAATATACACTGCATGCACTTGTACACACCTGTGTGGGTGTGTGTTCACATAGGAACATGCAGTAGTACTCACTGCATGCACTTGTACATATCACGTCTGTGTGGGTGTGTGTGTTTATGTATGAATGTGCCATAGTACATATTGCATGTCCTTGCCAGTGACATCCAAACACATTTGAGACTGGTGACAAAAAGCACCCTGACACAGAAAGGACTGTGTGACAAAGGCTTAGGTGGGAACTTAGACAAGGCAAGATGCACGGACAGCGCAGACGGCAGGGCCAGGACGCTAGGCGCTCAAGTGTGTGGAGAACCGGCCCTGAAGGAAAGCCCTCTGTCCACAGACTGAGGTTCACAGTCTGGAGCCAACGGGGCAGGGCGCCGAGAGCTCAGGGCGAGGGTTAACCGGAAGTCTGCTCTGGGAATGAGGGGTCCCGTCTACCTGTCCCCAAACCAGACAAGAACCCAGCCGTTTATTTCTGAGAGGTTTCGGAGTCCGAGATTTAAGTTACAGCCCAGGGCAGGGTTTGAAGCTAACTGGGAGTTAACGGAGAGTCAAGAAAAGGAACAGTTTGACCCTTGCCCCTGCTCCTCCGGGCCAGCCAGCCAAGAACTACCCACGGGCAACACCGGCAAGAAATACGGTTTCAGAACCAGCTTTTCAGTGCCTTTCTCTTAACTATGAATAGACATCCTGCCTTTTCAAGAAAACTGAGAATATTAAAGGGAGCCTGAAACAAACAAGCAATAAGAAATCTGAAGAAAACAGATAATACAGAGAACAAAGAAAACCTAAAAACTGTAAGACAAAAGGGAAATATGTCCATTAAAAAACACACTAAAGAACAGCTTGGTAAGAGAAAAAAAGCCAGTAAGAGAACAAAGAAAACTTCCTGCAGATAGAGAAATAGGACAGCTAACAGCTACCGTAAACAATTCAATAGAAGGATTAAGATAACATTAAGAAAATCTCCTAGAAAGAAAAATAAAACAAAATGACAAAAATACAGTTAAAATAAAGGAACAAAGGAGGAACCATGCAGTCCAATAACCAACTGACAAGAATTCTTGAAAGAGGAAACAGAAAAATTATCAAAGAAATAATGAGGAACATTTCAAAAAGCCCCCAGGGCAGAAGCTTCCCGCTTGAAGGGGCCCAACCACCGCAGTGTAATAAATGGGAAAAATCCACACCAACACACATCATCACAAAATTGCAGAGCAAAGGCACAACAAAGAGACCCTAATAGCTTCCAAAATTTAAAATCAAACAAGTCACGCTTGAAGGATTAGGACGGAGAGTCATACTGAACACGGAAACAGCAGCCAGTGCAGCTGGAAGGCGAGGGGCGAGTGCTGGGTGTGAGCAGAAAAGCAGAAAAGGGCTGGAAGGACGGGACGCGTCCGCCTCCTCCTCATGGCACAGGCCGCAGGGAGCCCCGGTGTGACCAGGCGGAAGGCCGGAGAATGACTGAGGCCAAGCGCAGAGGCTCAGTGCGGGAAAGGAAGCGCACAGAGGGTACGAGGCAGGTAGGGTGCAGCCCCAAGAAGAGAAGGCTCTGCACACAGAACGCCAGCAATTCGCTGTAAAAAGCCATTGTCCTTTACTCCGGGGGGCAGCTGCACCCAACTGAAGTTCTGCTTGGTTCTGCTGTGCCCCGTGATTTAGCTGAGAACGTGAGAACGAAATACAGACAATGGAGATGATTCAGAGATGGTAAATCCTCCACCCTCACAAAATCCAGTAGGTGAAAACATCATGACAGTGAGAGGACGTATCTTAAATATCGAAATAAACACCAGAAACAGCTAAAAGTTTTAAAAATGCTTGGAAAAGGAAAAGGGGGAGCAAAAGGGTGAAGAATAGTTTTTATTTTAAAAAGTACCCTAAATTTAAAAAAAAGAAAACATGAGTTTCAAAGTGTTTTTTTTTTTTTTTTTTTTTTTTAAGATTTTATTTCATTATTTTTAGAGAGAGGGGAAGGGAGAGAGGCAGAGAGGGAGAGAGACATCCATGTGTGGTTGAGTTTCACCTGCCTCCAGCCACAGACCTGGCTGGAGACCTGGCTTGCAACCTGGTTATGTGCCCTGGCTGGGGAATCGAACCTGCAACCTTTGGGTTCGCAGGCCTGCGCCTTATCCACTGTGCCACCAGCCAGGGCGAGTTTCAAAGTTTTAAAGGTACAGTAGTAAGTCCTCACTCAACATCACTGGCAGATTCCTTGACTTTAAGTAAAACAACATAAAACGAAAGTGGTTTTATCACAGGCTAACTGATATAAACAAGAATTAAGGTCCTATGGCATTTCATCAATGTTCTAATGAATCAACAGAGAATAAAGCAGCATTATTCAGGGACCTGATGTATATAAGATAAAATGGCATTAATAACAATAATTAACTGGGGCTTAAAAAAGAACTCTCTGGAACCCAAGTCCTTTATATCCCACACATTTCCTTAACTTCAATCTTCTAAAAATCATTTCTTGCATATAAGGACATTTCTTGTATATAATATTGATCAGTTTCTGAGCCCTCCCACTCCAAGCATGCTGACAGCCGGTACTCAAGAGCATGTCTCCAGCGGGATAAACTCTTATTCATTCACAACTTCCCTCTCAATATTCTAACTCAAGATCATTTCTTGTTACATATCTACAATTAAATACCGTAAAGTATGAGCACTCATTGGCCCATATGGGGACTGCTTTTTTTTTTAATAGATGGGAAGGGAGGAAGAGAGGGAGAGAAACACAGACTGGTTGCCTCCCACATGTGCCCTGACTGGGGATCAAATTTGCAACCTAGGTACGTGCCCTAACCAGGAATCGAACCTGTGATCCTCTGCTTTGTGGGGGTGATGCCCAACCAACTGAGCCACACTGATCAGGGCTAAAAAAAAGTTTCCTAAGTAATCTTTTATTTTTCCATGTAACAATTCATCTTGTATACTGTTAACAAGGGAGTCAACTTAAAATACTGTTTTCATCATTTCTCCTTCCAACAAGAACCTGTAATGATTTCCCACTTCTCGTGGGACTGAGTTCAAATTCATTCTGGTATTGATGAGGGTTCCTAGCCTGCCCGGGGCCCAGCTCCCCAGGACCCTGGCTGCATGTGCACCCCGGGCCTCCACAGGCCAGTCTTCCCAGCTCCCTCCTCTTCACAACGTGCGCTTCTAGGCCTCTAGGCCGTCTTCAGAACGGCGAGGCACCAGCTTGAGAGCCCACACCCACACTTTGCTCAGGGCGAGGCTGAAGCTGCCGCGTTAGCCTGCGCTGTCTCTTCCTCCCTGAACTGGCTGGCAATCAATCCTTGCTTCTTACAGCTTCACACACAGCGACCACGGGTGGTGGCTGCTGTTTTGCACAATGCCAGCCATACAAAAGAAAAACTATTGTTAGAACATTTAAAAAATGTATCCTGATTTGAAGTCCTTCAAATTGATCTTAATGAGCAGATGAATGCCGTCTGCTCTAGGAGTTAACCAGTGCTGGCACTTGTGTTAGCTTTCCAACACAAAGATGGGAACAGAGGGACCCCCCTCCCCCAAGGGACTCCGCCTTGCACAAACACAGCTGACCTGGTAAGTGTGTGAGGGAGCTGCACACGCAGGATGAGGGTCAGATAATAAGAAAGCCTACCGGGCTGCAGGGCACGAGTGACGCAGACCTGAATCCATTAATTTGTTTCAGGTAAATCATTTGTAAATTTTGGTACCTTCAGTATTTTTCTGAACAAATTACACCCTACTCAAGACCCGTAACGAGTGGTTTTATGTCAACACCACGGTTGGGTAACGCTGATTTCAAAGACTGGCTATTGCACATCCCTTGTTATACAGAAACAACTAAGTGTGTACTTACTTCAAGGATACCTTTACTTTGGGTTTAAAATAGGGTGCGTTCTGGTCTGCCAAAAAGACGATTAAATCATTTCCTAAAAGAAGCGAATATATGGTATTAGAATGACGTTCCCTGGTAGGCCATCCAACCAGTGTTTACAAGAATTTTCCAGGCTCTGTTCCCAACAAAAAAACTTTTATTTTACTCTAGTTCATCTGCCCTGTCAGGGTCAGTCCTATGTCCTGACGGAATGGGGATTCCCGGCAGTACATCACATAGTCAATGTTCAAAGGTGGGCATGGGAAACGTTGGTCAAGACAACCTGAAATCAGATGGGCTGGCTTCAAAGAACCATAGAAAGAGCCTGACTTACAACTATGTCAAGCCTTGTCTTCCCCCAAGCTAACAATGCAGATGCTTATTAGGACTGGTTCATCGTGCTAAGGACATGGAAACCTGTACAGTAGTTTCTGCCTGATAAAACATGGTTACGCATTCGAGCAGAAGCAGCTGAATCATGCAGGACCCTCTTAGGGCTCCTATGGATCCTTCCCCCAGGTGGATATGTTCTTGGAAGGGAATGAGCATTCAGTGGAGCAGAATTTCAGAGCAGTTCATTCCCACACCAGCCACCTTTAATGCTGACAGAAGAGTCTGTATCCAGCTGGGATGGAGTGGCCGCAGGTTTGGGAGTGTGCGTCCTTTCCGCCACAGAGGGAGTCATTGGTAGACAGGGGAACTACCCAGGGTCCACAAGAGGCTCTGGGGTCTTTGCTTTGGCCTGAGAAATCTGGGCCAGGACCCCGGCAGTCACCCTCTGCAGAAGCACTTCACCCCTTTCCTCCTGGCCTTGGCCCTTAACAGGACCTGGCTCTGTGGGTTCTTAAGAAAGCCAAGATGCTCTCAAGCCCATGGACAGCGCCAAGGTTTAATACTAATATAATAATAATAATATATCCTGTTGTTTAGAGCTGGTTAAAGCAAGAAACTCCCAAGATAATAATAATAGTAATAATAATATACCCTGTTGTTTAGGGGTGGTTAAAGCAAGAAACTCCCAAGAACCTCAAGCTGGGGCAAGGAAAGCGGAGACACTGGGGACAAGGGTAGAGACCCAAGGCCGGCCGCCCGCAGCACAGAAGACCCGCAGCTCAGGGGGGCGGGTCGGCCCCGCCCCGCAGATGCTCCTGAGTTGAGGGCGCCGGGGCGGCGGCACAGGAGCTTCCAGGAGAGCGGGGACCGGGACAAAGGAGGGAGCCGGGGGGTCCAGGCAGAGGCAGGGAGAGGAAACTCGAGGCGCGTCGCGTGCGGCTCGCTCCGGGGGGCGAGACGGGAGGGGGCGCAGGACGGCCGGAACGCAGGGGCCTCGGGGAACGCGGCTGCGAAGAATCCCGGGACCCAGCGGGGGCGTCCGGGGGGTGAGGGGCGCGGGGCGCATGCAGGAGCCGCGGGCGCCGCGGGCTCCGGGAACAGGGTGCGCGGGTGGCCCGGGGGCGGGAGGGAGGAGCCGGCGCGGTCGAGGGGGCCGGAGGCCGGAGGCCCGGGCGGGAGTGGGGCTGGGACGGGGAGCCCGGGCGCGCGGGGCCTGGGGTGCGGGGTGCAGGCCCAGGGGTGCGGGGCGCGGGCCCAGGGGTGCGGGGCGGGGCGGGCACTGACTTTCCCGCAGCACGAAGAGGTCCGTCTGCTTGTCGGAGTTGAGGTCCCCGAAGGCCGCCAGGGTGCCCCAGGCCTCGGCGCCGAAGAGCTCGGCCGTGACGTTGTGCAGCGCCCGAGCCGGGTCCGGCCCGACCCCCAGCAGCGCGAGCCCCGCGAGCAGCGGCGCCCACAGCGCCCAGGCGCCCGGCAGCCGGCCCGCCGCCGCCATGGCCGCCCTCGGGCCGCGCCGCGCTTGACGGCAGCCGTAAAGCGCCGCGCCCGCCGCCCGCCGCTCGCCGCGCCGCCCTCGCCGCGCGCCCCGTGGCCGCCTCGCGCCCTCGGCCTCGGCCTCGGCCTCACCCCGCGGCTGCCCCGCACTGACGCGGCCGGGCGGGGACGAGCGGGGAGCGGCCCGCGGCTCGCGCTCACTTCCGGCCGGCGCGCCTCGCGACAGTGTCGTGCGGGGCGGGCGGGGCGGGCGGGGCGGACCGGCGGCCCCGGGGGCTGTGGCCGCAGAGGCGGCCGGGGCGCGATGGCGGGGGCGGCGGGGCGCATGGCCGACGTGAGCTGGACGG
This sequence comes from Noctilio leporinus, assembly GCA_004026585.1. Lineage (NCBI taxonomy): Eukaryota > Metazoa > Chordata > Mammalia > Chiroptera > Noctilionidae > Noctilio > Noctilio leporinus. The sequence goes on along the minus strand of PVIW01000880.1, from coordinate 180,095 downwards.
TCTTGGAGCGGAGAGCCCGGGCCAAGCGCTCAGGTTTGGCCCACGGGGGCGCCTCTCCCCCCGAACCCCCGGGCGGGGGGCAGGTGGGGTCCCGCGGGAGCCTGTGTCGCGTGAGTCCCTGACGCGGCGGTCGGCGGTCCGGCCTTGGGCCCGCCCGAAGTCTCCCCCGATCATCCCAGAAATGGGGGAGCCGTAGCTGTCCCCCGTACGTGCCCCCCATAAAGGAGTGGTGACCCTGACTTGGCCTGGAAGCCTCCCCTTTAGAAACCAGACGGCCCACGGTCGTGCCCCCGACAGTGTGTCCTCCGTCCCCGAAAGTCAGGGGTCCCCCGAGACGGGACTAAGAGTTGCTGGGTGCCTTGCTTCACGCCCCTTCCAGTGCCCCTCGCGTTCGGAGCCCCAGCCAGTTATCTTGGGGGCAGAATTGGAGGGGGACCCGGCTCCGGCCGCGAAGCCCGCCCTGCCCCCAGGCAGGTGCCCAGGACGCCGGGGCCCCAGGCGGGGCCGGAACCGAGGCCACCGGTGCCACCCAGCCCCGAGCGCGCGGCCCGGCAGTTGGCCCTCGGCGGCCTCCCTGCCCCCCGCGAACTGCGGAGTCACCGCAGACTGGCGCCTCCTTCGCGGGCCAGGTCGCCGCTGGGAGAGGCTGAGGTCAGCGTCGCTCCTTGGAAGACAAAGGCACAAGCCCTGGAAAACGGACTCGTTTGCATTGACGTTAAGAAACTAACAGACTTTTTTTTTTTTTTAATTCTCAACTAATATTAATATTTACCCTTAAGTTTTGGGCTCTTCCCCTTTACGAAGGTCTTAGTTGTCTGTTGTGCACTCTTGCCCTTTTTTTTTTTTTTTTTAAATATAAGAAATCTAATGTTATAAGCCACACAAGAAATGTACCCAATGTTTGTTGCTAAGGTCATTCTGATTTTAAACCTTAAAGGAGTTCTGTACTTGTTAGGGTGATACCAAAACTGCCAAGAAAGCAGGAGAGAAGTTCTCAAAAAGCAGCCCTTAGTATGTTTGAATCACTACAGTCACTTGGAAAAGTCATATATTTTTGTTTCACACTTAAAAAAAAATCTGTGTTTCGTATCGAAATATTGAGTTTGCCACTCACAACCTATGTCTGGGTTATAAAGAATTAGTGGATGGATAATACCTGGTCACAGAGTCATCGGAGTTTTTTATAGGGAGCTGAGCTCTACCCTCAGAATATGTTTCAAAAACATTTCTCTTTCCTTTTAATAAGCACGTAGGGTTTATTTCCTTCTCTAATCTTTATTTCCCCTGAAAGGCATGTCAAAACAGTACACTTGGCAAACTTACCTTCCCTTTCTTAACCGAGAAAAAGGTTCCAATTATATTTAAACATTGTCGAATGTTTAGATTCAGTTTCATGTGCTAAGTAGTTTAGCACATAATATCAACGTTGGGTGTTCTTATATGTTTACATCTTGGCAGTAAAAGAGATACCATATGAAGTCATTACTCCAAATGAGTTGAGGTCCCGGCTTCTTCTAGTTCTGCACAATAAAGTAGAAAGTTTCTTGAGCAGATCATCGACATCCTAAGTTATTAAAAACAATCTGCCTATATCTTGTTACTTTTAGAAGAGTATATTTGAACAGAGCTTTGTGGGAAACTTGGCCGGCAACCTGGCTCTGATGGAGACGTTGTTGCAGTTCTGAGCATTGTTACATAATAAGAATAATCGTTGCTCCTTAGAGAATGAGGCGTTTGATAGGGTGTTACGTATTTCTGCCTTACTTCTGTAAACAACTAACTTACCAAAGTAAAGCACGTTTTCAAGGCATAAAGGGAAAATAAAATGATAATGAACCTTGATTACTTTCTTCGTTGCCCATTGCATCATGTTAATAACTGCTCACACTGCTTTCAATTAATCTAATGCTGATTGCTTCTAACCCTCACTAACAGTTGTGGAAATGGCTGTAGTTTAGCCTGTGACGCTTAGGATTAGCGCCAAGCAGTGTGAAATGGCCCGCTCAGCTGACGCAGCCGCCTCTTCTCCACCAGCTTTCTTAAGGTCTGGTAAGTGCGCAGACCCCCAAGGGGACTGATTTTACATACTTCTGCTTCTGGTGGGATGTCAGCAGATGATTCGTGTTGCTCTTGCATCGCGTTAGCGGGCCCGAGCCCGGCCACCATCGATTGTTCTGCTACTGCGAGGCTGCGTTTGCGCAGCGTGGATGCGATCTGTCACTTCGCTGCGGCCTGCGGGCATTACAAGTGGCTGACAGTCAAGCCTCAGTGGTCAGATGGGGACATGGAAAGCTTCTTCAATGATTTTTGCCTTCTTGCGTAAAGGAAGTAATTTGGAAGTTTTGGCCAGTGTCCCAGTGAGGTCCTCTTTATCAACTCCCTGCGCAGCAGGTACTTTCATAGACAGTGAAGAAGGGAAGCTCACCTGGCGAAGGGATGAGACAGCTTGCCCAGGGCCTGAGACTTGTCCGAGGCTCCTGGGTGGGGGCTTCCGGCACGGCGGTACTTAGGTGGCTGTGCTGGTGCCCCTGCCAGCTGCCCAGAGCTGTATGGACACCGTGCCTGGGTTTGGAAGCCTGCTTGGCGGAGGTTCTTGTGTGGCTCCCCTTTGGAAGCCAGGCCTTTGGAGGCCTCAGTCTCGCCTGCAAGCAGCAAAGGCCTTGGTGAAGTGGCTGTGGAGCTGACATGAGGACTGGCGTCCCTAGGGTTTCCTCTTAGGCTGTGACCATGTCAGACCGTTTGAACTGCTGGTGTGGCCCTGGGGAGGCCTGCTGGCCCAGGGGGCCTGTCCCTCAGCGCCCCTGAGCAGAATAGTGATGCCTTGGGGCCCGTGCACAAGCAGGTCAGTGTGAGTGAGAGGGAACCGGTCCTTTTGGTGTCACATGACCTTTACGTTCATTTACATTTTGAGTCCTGTTTTGGGAATGCAGGGGAGACTCCCCTTGCGGAAGAAAAGCAGACATCTCAGGGAAGGGTCACACTCGGGAGATAACAAAGCTTCTGCTGTAAGGGATGACAATGCTCTTTGTGTCCAGGGGCCTTCAGCTAAATGACAGCGTGGGACCTGTAACAGTTCCAATTCTTGACATCTGACTTAATCTGTGAGCCAGGAGAACAAGAGGGAACGTGTCTTGGCTGTGCCTGCTCCCTTTAGGCAGCCAGCCCTGCTTCCTAGTCTGGGGTCCCAGTAGCGGCCGGGGGGGGGGGGGGTGGCTCGTGGCACCAGCGAAGTCGCTGTCAGCTGCAGGGACACAGGAAGCTGACGATTCGCTTTCACGCCGTGCAGCCCGCACATTTCGGCACCTCAGAGCTGCGCTTTAATGTTCCGTCACGTTTGAGGCTGTGCAGGAAGATTTTCTAGGATGGTCTTATCAAATAGAACGTGCCAAGGAACAAGATAGAAGAATGTCCAACTTCACTGTTACAAGTCATTTTCAAGACTAATTCCTTATAAATGACTTGCAGCCTTTAAACATTTTGGAGAGTCTTCTGATCAAAACTTAGCAGAGACTTTAAAAAAATACTGAGTACTCTGGTAAAAAATTCTCAGAGGGGTTTGCATTTATAGTTTATGTACTAATTTAGAAATCCTGCTTTTATCTTACAAGTGATTATTCTCCCCTGTTGTAGTTCTTGGGGCATTATCATCGCAGGAGAGTGTTTTATGGGGTTGTTTCACTTAACTGTCATTTTAAAGCCTGGGGTCACCACTGAGTTTTCCCTGGTGTTTTTGGCTAGCAGCTATTCCATGTGACCAAAAATGAAAGCTAGTCTCTTGCTGTTGGAAAGTGAATTTCCAATGTACCTAGATGGTTTCATGTATTTTCATCCTCTATTGGTCCTGAATTTGTGCCTGCGATTTTGTCTCTGTGCCTGCTGCTGTCTGGTGTGCCTCATGCATTTCCACGGGCAGCTAGAGCATTGCAGGCAGGCTGGAGTGTGGTGCGGGCCCTGCATTCCCGTGGGCACTGCATTCCTGCGCAGGCCAGAGCTGTGCCCAGCCTGCTGAGGTACCAGTACGTGCTGCGGTGAACATGATTTCTCTGGCTTCGACTGCTTAAGTGTAAAGAAAGTCCTGGATGTCCAGGTTTGCCGACCTGTCTGCCTTCCTTTCTTGCTTTTCTTTCTTTTTGTATAAAATTTAAAAAAACCTCTCAAGTACAGTTGACATGCAGTATTATAGTAGTTCCCGGTGTGCCATGTAGTGATGCGACAGTTATAGGCCTTAGGAAGTGATCGCCTGCTAGCCTAGCGCTCCTTGGATGTTCAGGTTTTCTTTCAAAGACCCTTGGGGTGAAATGTGCAGACGAGGACCATGAAGGCCCATCAGTCCACAGCCAAAGGAAGTGCACTAGGGCCGGAGCGGAGCACCTGGCCCGTGAGGCTGCTCTGGTGTCTCCAGTGGCCGCGACGGGCGCCCAGTCTGTCAGTGGCAAGTCACGGCAGTGCACGCGTGGCTCTAAGTTAATGGTGGGTGCCACCCATCCTCCAATTAAAAATTTATTTCCTTCAAAGTTGAGGAAAATTATTGCTTCTTAAAATGAACCCTCAGCTTATCTCTTACCTTGGGTGCCTAAGCCTGTCAACTCTACATTTGTTTATCAACTTGTGACTTGAGGTTTTTTCTTTACTGATTTCTTTTTTGATTCTCTGAATATTTTTTTTTCTTAAGTGAGGGTCTCCTTCCATCATTATTTTCCCTCTTTATCCACTTCTACCCCCATCCCCTCTTCCCTGTGGTCATCACCACACTGTTGTCTGAGTCTGCGGGTTGTTTTGTTCTTTGCTTAATCCCTTCACCTTTTCCACCCAGGCCCCCCAAATCCCTCCCACAACAGCAGCCAGTCTTCTCTGTATCTGTGAGTGTCATTCTATTTTGTTTGAGGTCATTTTGTTCATTAGATTCCACATACAAGTGAGATCGTATGATACTTGTCTTTCACTGGCCTGCTTATTTGTCAGTATAATGCTCTCCAGGTCTATCCATGCTGTCACAAAGGGTAAGGTTTCCTTTTTTATGCTGAGTAGTATTCCATCGCGTAAATGTACCACAGCTGTTTCATCCACTCATCTGTTTCCAGGTCTTGGCAATTGTAAATAACATTGTGGTGAACATAGGCTGTGTTTCTTTTATTAATTTGATTGGATGGGAACAACAATACTTGGTTAAGTTTTATGGTATATTCTGGACAAAACTCAACTTTCTATTTTGATGTGTGATACTCTTTTCTCGTTAGACATTATATAGTAGTTTTATTTTGGGCCTAAGTTAGCAGTCAACTACCCAAAAAGTTCTTGTGCCGTAAAGAGGCTTTTGAGCTTGAAAAGTTTAAGAAAAGTACGTAGTCTGAGTTCAGTTCTACAGGAAAGTCATCTGCTCTGTTCCCTGCCCATTTGTCTTGAGCAAGTTCCTTCACATCTTTGAGACCCAGTTTCCTTGTCTGTAGAAATCACCCAGACGGGATTTTGGTGAGGCTTAAAGAAGATGTTACACGCCTCAACACTTGATAGTTATAAGCTGGCCAGTACGTACATCGTAAATATGTTCTGTTTCCTAAAGCGTGTGTCTTTCACGCTGTTGCCGATGTGTATTTAAAGTAGGACTTAGACAGACTAACTCCTCTCCTCGCCCACTTTGGCGTCCACCCTCTAAGCGGCCATGCGACTCAGGACACTCATATCAGATCTAGTGGGTGTGACTCCGATTACTCAGGAGGTCACTTTTGCCCCCCGCTGTCGGTCGGTTCCCTTTCTGTCAGTTGTCACCGCCAGAATCAGTTGTGTTGTTGGACAGCAGGAGAGCAGCAGTACTTGACTCCTAGGTGGCAGATGTTTTTGCCTTGCCGGCGTTGGTGTGCACCGGCTTCTCTTCGAGTAGCGTGGGCTTCTGAGAAGCACAAGCCAACTGCCCTGCCAGGACCTCTGACCTCTTCTCCCGGGGACCTGCTGCAGGCTTCAAAGAGTTGGAAAGAGAGGCCCACCGGGCGGTTTACCCCCTTGGGCAAGGGTCTCATGGACCCCAAGCCTCACTCTCCTTCTGTGCATTATCCTCAGCCAAGTCGATGCTTTCCGATTGTACTGGTGACATGGTTTCGTGAGGTCCAATGGCTTGTCCCAGGCTGTAACAGCTCTTGTTTTTCACTCCATGCCAACCCCAGCAGGTGCCTCCTGAGTCCTCTCCATTTCGGGAAACTGCTATCTCATTGCTCCAGCTGCTCCCACTAAAAATAGAGAACGCATCCTTTTCCTCACCCCTTTTCCTCAGTTCACATCCTTTTCACTTCATCCCCGAAGCGCACCCCAGCATCTGTGTGTTACCTCCAGGGGTCCCTCCCCAGTCGAAGCCCCTCACCTCTCTGGACAGGTGGCTTCGTCAGGGGCTTTGTGGCCAGGAGCCCAGGGAAGCAGGGAAGTGGACCGCGCTCCGTGGACGGGAGCAGAGCTGACCCCACCCGTGCCGTTTCCCGGGCCCTGCTCTCAAAGATGTCTGTTCAGAAACTAACCCCAGGAACCTTTACAGCGAACAATTCTGTTGGTACATGCTAGGCATTGGCAGTATTAATCACTTCTGATGTTCCTTCTGCTTTGATGACATTTTTCTTCATTCAATTGGAGCCCTTTTAAATACGGCTCGTCTGAGTTAGGTGACTAGACTTTCACCGCTTGTTTGCATTAAACACCTTTTAAACGGTCTTTAAAATAGAGGTATTCAAAGTAAGAGTTGTTTTTTAAATTTACATATTTCTGAGGGTAATTATCTTTGCTTTGTGGAATCTTAATATGTGTTTTTATCTGTTGTTTTTATCAGTTCAGAGATCCTTGTGTTTGCTTACGCTATCTTGTTTTTATGGCAGCTCAATTAATTTGTTATACCCACTTAATCCCAATTCTCAATAGGCTTGTAGCTTTGATAATGATCATTTGTTCAATAAGCGCAAGGATAAAAAATCCTAGCAGGATGTAAAGTTAATTATTACAATTTAAAAGATTACAAACTATTTGAGGACCAGACATTTCTATCGACCTCTCCCGCAGCAGTGCAGTCTGTAGTTTCAATGCTTGCTCCTAAGACCTGGCCAGATGGAACCCTTTCCTTGGCCTTGTCTATTCTACCCTTTAAATATTTCCTGGCTAGCCCCTCTCCTCTGAATCCCTGCTGACGGGATGGGCCTGGTGAGGAAGGAGGGCCGGCGCCTGCGCTTTCCGCCTTCTGTGGCCCAGCCCGCCCCAGGGGCTCTCCGTTCTCTGTCCAGACAGAGCGTTGGCCCTGCACTCCGGGGATCAGCGTCCCAGCCTCCGCCCCACCGCCCTGGCTGCTGCAGTGCTGCCCCTCCCGGTGCAGCTCCCAGATGCAGCCCCCTCTCCCTGGCTTCTGGCCCTTGGTCGGGAAGTTCCCTCAAGTCCAGTGGCCTTTCTCTGAAAACTTGCTGCGTGCACTTCCTGCCTCTGTCATTCTGCTCCAGCGACCTCTCACCTGTGCGTGTTTTCTGACAAGCCCCTTTCTCTGCACCCCAGGTTTCCGTTATTTGCTCTCCTGGTTCCGGGGCACCTTCTACCTGCTGCTGTTGGCTCTGATGTCTCTGTGTGGCTCTCATACACGACTAGACCCGTCCTTTGCAGGCTACAGAATTCTTCAGGCCAGAGGCTGAATCTGCTGTAGCTTAGAATCCATAGCCCTGGATAGAGGGCTTGGTGCTGGGGCTTCACATTGAGTGAATTAATGAATCATGCCGAAAGGAACGCATTTTTACAAGATGGGGTGCCTGCCTCCCTAGATCCCTGGATCTCCTTAGAATGCAGCACTAACCCAGCAGGTGGGGGACAGCAGAGAGCCCACAGAGAGCCCGCTCCCAGGCGAGGGGCCCTGCTGCTGCTGCAGACTGACGGCCGTGAAGGAGGAAGGCCCTCCTGCCTCGCCCAACTGGCCTTTGTCGTGTCCTCATCCCTCTGTGTCCAGGCTTTAGACCCCAGCTCCCAGGCCCACGTGAGCCCAGCCTTGGGTAGCGATGCCGTTACCGGTCCCCTGTCCCCACGTGTGACTGGGCGCGCCCTGGCGTGGCCTGCTGTCCGCCCTGGCTCCCGGGGGCCCCCGCACCAGACCCCGTGAGGCCGCAGCAGCACTTTCACAGCACGAGTTCCGTTTCCCAGCCGGCGTCAGAGAAATGACTGGGCCATTCCTGGGCGCCATTCCCATGACAGCACTGCGCGCCCAGTGGACCCTGAAGCCCCCCTGTGCGGCTGTGACGACTCCGAAGTTCCCGGAGGCTGTCCGGCCCTTTGAGTGGGAGCCAGAGGCACAGTTGGTCAGCACTGGACGTTAAGCTGACTCTCACAGTCCAGTTTCTTCTCCGCGAGTTTCTGCGAGCAGCTGAAGGGCTGGTTGCTTTGGGGAGCCCCGTGGCGGCAGGGCCAGGGGCCTGGCCGCTTCTCATTTACAGCCCACACTGCCTGCAGCACCGGCTCAGGGTCCCTGGGCAGCCTGTGAGGCAGGGCTCAGCGATGGTGGAGGAAAGCTGAGAGAGGGTGGCCACATCGGGCGACAGTGTGGTTTTGCTTGGAATGGACAGGAAGCAGAGAAAACTAGCAGGTTCTAGGCTGATTTCCATTACGGTTTCACGAGAGGCTGGCAGGTTAGTCTTATTTGCAGTAGTATAAGCTGAATACCTTAAATATCAATTGTGACTCCAGTTTTCACTTCAATTTTTGCTGCAATAAAATCTGTATAACTAAATTACGATGCAGATTAAAGTACAGCAAAATCTTAACAGTCTTAGTGTTCACCCAGAGGTACATTCTTCCAGTTTTGCATTATATAAAAAACTTAATAGTCCATAAAATATACGGTAAAGTTAATCTTCGAAGAGACATGGAACATTTTAAGCCAAACTAGAGAGTTTGAATAGCTTACAGCTCAGTGACTACACATAGAACTTACAACATGCCTTATGCAGCATTCCAGTCCTATAACTTTAAATGTGAGTATTAGAAAGTAGATTCACTTATATTTTAACATATTTATTATAGCAGGGGTGTGGCAGCCTGACACTCATCCTCCACTTCTTAAAGAAAATACTTTTTAAATTTATTGATTTCAGGGGAGAGAAGGGGGAGAGGGAGAGAGAAACATCAACTTGTTGTTCTACGTATTGACGCATCCTGCCTGTGCTCTGACTAGGGAGTCGAACCTGCAGCCTTGGAGCATTGGGACGGTACTTTAACCCACTGACCGAGAGTTATGGCGTCTGTTCCTGGTCCGGGCACAGGCCTAGGCTGCAGGCTCCGTCCCTCGTCTGGGGCTCCCCAGTCCGGGTGCCTGCGAACCCTAGTCCGGGTACATGCCAGAGGCAGCTGGCTAATGCTGCTCTCTCAAATCAGCGTTTCTCTCCCTCTCTCTAAAAAGCAATGAGAATATGTCCTCCGGTGAGGATTAATAAAAGGTTTAAGGATGGGGAAGGGCAGATAGTTTGTATCTAGTGGCACTTTCAGCCTCACCGCACCCCTTGCCAGGTTCTCTGATTCCCCTGCTTACAGAGGAGAGGCCTGCCCAGAGGGCCCGGGCCTGCGAGCTGTGAAGTGGTGGAGCTCGAAGCCCAGGTCTGTCTGTCTGCAGATCCCGTGTGCTTTCAAAGCCTCCTGGGAATGAGGAGTCTCCCCACTCGGGGTGGGGCTGGGGGCAGGGCAGTGGAGAGCAGACGGCCCTTTCACCTGATTGGGCCTTGGGTTTAATTCTGTCACTGGAAAGTGAAAATTGGCCTATAAAATATATGACTTGGCAAGTCCTGGCTGGTGGCACCGTGGATAAGGTTCCAGCCTGCGAACCCAGGGGTCGCTGGTTCGATTCCCAGCCAGGGCACCTAACCAGGTTGCAAGCCAGGTCTCCAGCCAGGTCCTTAGCTGGAGGCAGGTGAAAGGTAACCATACACTGATGTTTCCCTCCCTCTCTGCCTCTTTCCCTTACTTGCTCTCTGTAAATAATAAACAAAATCTTTAATAAGTAAATAAAAAATGTAAATGACTTGACTTTTATACAAATTTGGTCAGTTAGTGATCGTATCATAGGTGGGTCTTTACAGAAGGCAGGTCATCCACAAAGAGCCTCAGGACAGCCTCACGGCAGGTCACCAAGGGCGCGGCAGGGTGGGAAATGACAGCGCCGCCGCTGAGCCGGAGTGACCCCTGCCTGTGCTGTGATGGAGAGAAAATCTGAGCACATCCATCATGTAAAAGCCTGCACTGTCGATGCTGAAGAAGTATTGTTAGGTTTTCTGCTTGTGAATGTTTTTATTCCTGCAGCCATCTGATTTGACCTCTTCATAGTTTCTCATGATTTTTTTTTTTGTTTTGTTTTTTTTGCTTCACATTGAAGACTATTCATGCCTACCTGCACAAACGATTATCAGAGCAGTTTTTAATGAGCAGTAACAACATCCCTGTCGAATGCATTGCTGAACTTCGCCAAGGCCGGAAACGCCAGCTAGGTTTCACCAAAGTGTCCCTGGTAAATGGAAATGGCTTGTTTCCATTATCCAAAATGCTGAATGGCTTGAAACTATTATTTTCATGAGACCTGTGTGGGATAACATGTACACAGCAAAGGGCCTAATGCTACGTGTTTTCACAGGTGTAATAGCAGATAACATAATGAAATTAAATGTTCTTTATAAAGATTAGGAATGCTACATAGTGAAGTTCTTTCCCCCTCGTTTAATTTAGTTAATATTGAACTAAGACTATCATTTAACTCAGAAATTTGGAATTAAAATTTTTTACTTGTAGTATAAGTATGAAATAATGACAGGTTTCTCTTGAGAGATCTGATATGTTCAGATTCATAGCATCCTTCAGTGAAGAGGCTCACTAGGAAAGCTATACGAATTTATCCTAGTGATCCAATCAATTTTAAACGAAACCCTTTTACGCTTCACTCACACCCTCCTGTACAAGCCTAGGGGAAGAACAGAGGAGAACAGAAGAATAGAACAAGTTGAATTACTTCTCGGCTCCGGCATGAGTCTTGCCTTCACCTTCCTGGATGTGTCATCCTATCCTTGCAGCTGATGCTGAGGAACTTCTGTCCGGTGTTAGATGTCAGGGGACATGAATTCCTTACGTTCAGTGACTGTTCATCGAGGACCCCCTGTGGGCCGGAAGCTGTTGGGGTTGGGTTTCAGCAGAGAATGACGCACGCTGTTGAGAAAATGTCGTATCGCGCCACTTCTGAAGGCATTTTCCACAGGGGAGTTCCAAAAACTTTTTAGAAAGGTTGGAATTGTTCAAGTACCACTTTGATCTCAAGGAAAGCCTGCTGGGCCAGGTGCTCCGCTAGACCGTGGGTCAGGCAGGGAAAGGGAGTGGCTGATTGAGTGATGGGGCTTCCTAAGGTCAAGGTGGAGCATCAGGCCGATTGAACGTCCTTAAACAGGTTTTACAGGCTCCTGGAAAGGTCACTGGGAGGACTTAATAGTTAAATTGGAAATAAATGGAAATGGTGGAGTGGCCTTTTCACTTCTTATTTGGATAAGTTGAAGAGGCACATTTTACTTAATTTATATAAAGTAGCGTTCTTTCATATTTGCTATTCCACATTTTACATTTGAAATAGGTTTCTTACCCCACTTGCCATGGGGAATCAAGCAGACAGAAAAGATGAGGGTGCGGGTGGGGTGAGCCGTGCTGATGAGCGGAGGAGAGGGAAGCTCGTGTGTGTACACGTGCACGTGGTTCTGGAGGAGAAGGAAGCTCGTGTGTGTATGTGCATGCGGTTCTGGAGGAGAAGGAAGCTCGTGTGTACATGTGCACGCAGTTCTGGAGGAGAGGGAAGCTCGTGTGTGTACACGTGCACGCGGTTCTGGAGCAGCGTGCCGAGGGCACATGATGCAAACAGGGGTTAAGGGCTCCCACTGCTCACCCCGCCTTTGTAGGGGCTGTTTCCGGGGAGCAGGGGAGAGCGGGGTGACAGTCGGGCCGCATGGCCCAGTGACCCGCACGTCAGCTGTGGGCACTGAGCCTCCCTCTCTAACTCGAAAGCTGTGCAGGCCTCTTACACAGCACGGAGACAGGCGCAGACATGCGTGGAAATCACCCTCAAGCGTGTGGTGTGTCTTTCCGGACTTTTTATAGCACCTAGTTAGTGTACACATGCACAAGTGTAGTGTTTGTGTGATCATACTATCGTACTGTAGACCTGCTCCGTGATACGACCTTTTCACTCTTTTTTTGGTCTTTGATGATACTAAAAATAAACGCACCTCATGTGTTGACTGTTTGAAAGTATTTTGTTGAATAGAGGTGTCATATTTACTCCTTAATGCTTTGAGTTTCTGCGCATGGGGGCTGAGCAGTGAAGAAGAGCCTGGGTTATGTCTTGCGTCTTTGTTTTGCCAGGAGACATGCTGATCTTGGAGATGCTTCATGTGCTGATTCATGTAGCGTGCATTTGCAGGTTTTAACTACACGGGTGAACGTGGAGCCTTTTTCGAATCAGTGAGCAAAGTTTTGCATCTTGTCTGATCCTGGAAACCTGCTGAGCTGGGTGGGACTCGGTTATGAGCCGGGGCTGCGGCCACAGGAGTGCAGGTTGTAAGCTGAGGCCCCACGTTGCCTGAAACGTGCTTTTGTTAAGTTTGGTCCTTCTGTTCCGTCCTTCCCTCCAGCGTGTGCCGTCTCCTGTGTACCAGGTACGGGCCCTGTTGTGAAGCTTCCGATGCAGGAAAACGGAATCCAGAAGCAGGGCAGTTGGACCCTCTGCAGCGCAGGGCAGGTGCTTCTAGAGGCTCAGAGAGCAGATGCCTGAGGCTTCGCAGACCTGCAGTGTTCGCGGCCGCGCTCGGTTCTCTGCGGCGTCATTGTGGGCACAGAGGCGGGAAGGGACGGGCTTGCCGTCAGCCATGCTCCCAGCATGGCTGCTGGTCAGTGTACACGTGTGAGCACGCCCCGGGGCGTGTGTGGTAGTAAAATAGCACGTGTTGAGTTTTGACTGCTCCCTTGTTTTAAATAGTTATTGAGTTGGGACTTGAATGTAATGGAATATGCGGCCGTGGCTGTTTCCTGACCAGCTCTGCGCTGGCAGGGCCGGGCCGGCCGCCTGTGTGGGGAAGGTGTGCAGGCTGTGTGTGATGGTGAAGCCGGGCAGGGAGGGAGCCGCCCACCCGCCCGCACCTCGGGGGTTTCCATGAGTGCTGCCCAGCGGGACGGTCCGGAGCCCGGGCGCTGTGTTTCCTGACCTGGGTTTATAAACGCAGCAGTGACATGCTCCCCTTTCTCCTCGGGTGCACTCTGAGTCATGGGAGACTCCTGCAGAAACCCCTGCACCCGAGCCGTCCCTGTCAACGTCCTGTCTTCACAAAGCCTCCTGGGGTGGGGGCGATGGGGCTGCTACCTGCGGGTGGGGTCCTCGCCCAACTTCGTGCTGTTGATGCTCCACCGACCACAAGGGCTCCCAGTGCCTTGCCTTCGATGAATCTACCGCACAGAGCAGGTTTATGAGTAACAGTTTGTTAATATGCAACATGATCCTGTCCCCAGGTGGTTGATAGATGTGTCCTTGTGCTAGGCTGCCAGGTCCCTTGGGGTCATTCCCAGGACCCAGGGGTGTATTTGCGGTGACCTTACGCTCATGGTTTCTGAGGGCCCTCCGTGGGAATTGGGGCCGTTGCTTGGTCTGAGGGTTCCGATGGTTTCCTTCCATCCAGCACGAGACAGTGCATGAGTCACGTGAACAACTTGCTGTGTCTGTTTTGTGGCAAGTTAGCCCGGTGGTGGAGCAGTTTCTGGGCTGAGCAGCGAGTGTCTGCTCATGTCTGCGGGGCGGGGCCAGAGCATTCTCCACCCGGGCGGGGGGCTCCAGGGGTCACCAGGAGACTTTCCAAGTGTTCCGTGGATGGGTCATTGTTACCTTCTCCCCCGATGAGGCATGACCTCAGCCTGGTGAAGTTCGGGTTTCGGGGCGTCAGGGATGGGTTCTCACGTGGGGCTGAGACCGTTGAGCGGTGTCCAGCAGCCAGGCGTGGGCCTGCGCGCTGCGTGAGTGAGCGGCTTGACTGCAGGAGGCGGGTGTCCTTCGGGACTTGTCGAGAGGGGCTGTCAGTTCCCCCCCCCCCCCCACGACCGCGAGCAGTAGAGAACTGGATGCAAAGAAGGAAACTAGATGGCTCAGTAGTGCCTCCTTGTTGGTCTGGACGCTTTCTTGGCTTGCCTGGGTGAAAATGACAGAATCTGATGTTTTCATTTTTCTTCTAGGTTCGGTTTATGAACCTCTGAAGAGCGTTCACCTCCTGAGGCCCGGTAACGAGACTCTGTGGGACAAACTGGATCGTTACTACCGGATCGGTGAGCAGGCCGCAGGGAGGGACTCCCTGCTCTGCGCGCACGTGCCGTGCGCCTTCGTGGTGACGTGTCTGCACGTGGTCACTCGGCGCCCGGGCAGCTCTGGGTTCCAGCTGCGCACCGGGCACGGGACTAGTGGGGATACGACAGGCCCTAGCTGCCCCTTGGGTGACGGTAAAGCTGTCACCAGTGTCTCGTGTCCTTTAGCCTTCCGGAACGTGACGGTTTGCGCTCAGAGGCCTCCCTGCTTAGGACTCGCCCGTGGGCTGACTGTGGTCCCGAGGTCCCGAGCCTGTATGGCCACTCCCAGCCCGTGGAGATGCTAAAGCTCATCGCAGGTCCCTGTTGATTTTAGTTTTGTTTTGTGCCAGTGTCAGCCTGGAAAGTTCTGTTTCCTATGTAAGCAACTCCGAGATACGTGTGTGGGGGTCTCTCTCTGTTCACCAGACCATAAGTTGGAAATGCCTCTTCCCTGTTGGGTCAGTTTGCTTCATGTGCCATCTATTTGGTGCAGTATAGCCATAATACAAAATCTGACTTATTTGTCTCCCGTAAGGTAAAGATTTTTTTGTGTATTTGTTGCAAATTTATGTAAAAACCTCAATTCAACTTATTTTGGTCAAGATTCTGGTATGCATGTCTTTTTTTAGTGTATATGTATATATATATTTATTATTTTAAAAAAGATTTTACTTATTATTTTCAGAGAGCAGGGTAGGAGGAGAGGCAGAGAGGGAGAGGGAGAGAGAGACACCCATGTGTGGTTGCCTTTCACCTGCCTCCAGCTACGGACCTGGCTGGAGACCTGGCTTGCAACCTGGCTATGTGCCCTGGCTGGGAATCGAACCAGCACCTTTGGATTTGCACCTTGTCCACTGTGCCACCAGCCAGGGCTGGTATACATTTTTATGTTACCCTTTTATCATCTTCATAGCCACAACCAGCTAAAGAGATTGGCTGGAATGACTTAACATGAAGTTGTTTCTGCGTCTAAGTTGCGGGTTGACAAAGTTGTCGGAAGTGGGACGAGGCTGGGGAAGCCCCAGGGAAGTGGGGGGCTGCACCATTCATGCTCTTTCTTGCCTTCGATTGCAGTCAAGTCGACGTTGCTGCGTTACCAAAGCCCCACCACCGGCCTCTTCCCCACAAAAACCTTCGGCGATGACCAGAAGGCCAAGATCCACGAGAGTCTGTACTGCGCCGCCGCGGCCTGGGCGCTGGCCCTCGCGTACAGGTGGGCTGGTGCGCGCCGTGACCTGCGCCTGCGGCCGGCTGTCCCGCCGGCTCGCCGTGGGCCACGTGACCGCTCCCAACCTGCTAGTGGCCCCAGGGGCGTGCGTGAGAGCAGGCTTCCCGTGTGACCTGGGTTTCTCACCTTCAGGCTTGCAGGGCACTGTTGGTTTTCGGCGGGAGGAGCTGCCTGTTTGCGTTCAGTTGGCTGGTCCGGCACAGAGGAGGCCGTGGGGGCTGAATTTTGCGGAGGGTGAAAGATTTGTCCAGTGTCGCACTATGAGTTCATGGTACAGCCCCGGGCCAGTGTTCTTCCCACTGCACTTCACTGAGGCATCACTTGTTAAATCTGGTTGAAAGTCAAAGAATTCTTTCATAAAGTAAAAAAAAAGTCCTTGTACAATAGGGAATTTCTCCTTTTTTATTCTGTTATATATTGAAAGCATCCAGTGTGAGCCCTGACACATTGTCAGTGGTAATACATTTTAACCATTATTAAGTTTCTGGATAGTAATTTTCTGAAGGTGAAATGGACTTCTGATTTGAAAATTATACTTTTCTCTTAAACATGGTTCCTCAGCCTGAAGCGAAAAGCAAATACTGGGATGATACAAAAAGACTTGTTACAAGTCATTACAGGCATTTCTTGTCATGTTCCGTGTGAGCTCAGCACAGCTGCATGGATGACAAGCTGCCGCTCGTTGGCTTGGAGCCCAGGCACCCGACAGCAGCTCGCCGTGGGGTGGGGCCAGCCCTGGGCGGACACGCCCCTGACAGGACAGAGGTGCAGACACATCCCCCCTTCCCGCTGAAGTGTGCGGTGGCCCTGCTGTGGGTGAAATGTCAGACAAAACCAGGCTGTGGCTGTTTGCAAATCAGCTTGCCTGGGTTCCTAAAAAGTGTAGCTCTCCTAGAAGATCAAAAACTAGGTGTGGAAACGGCTAGATTAGGAAAAACTAAAAGCAGTCAGACCACCATGTGCAGTGCATGATTCTTGATGGAATGTGATCAGGGTTGTGCGTTAATAAGAACGCTGAAGACTTTGTTGGGGATCATTGGATGAAGTTGATTTAGAATGTGTATTAGGTGATAGGGTGTCAACATTAAATCCCTTGGGTATGATAATGACACGGTTATGCAGGGGAATGTTACTGGTTTCAGGAGATGTGTCTTTGGTGTGTTGGGGTGATAATGTTAGTAGTTAACTTTCAGACGGTGCAGAGAATGAATCATGGCTAGAGAACACAAGCTGATTTTCACAACTGGTAAGTCTAGGTGAAAAGTAAAAGGTTTCTTTGTTGGAGTATCCTTTTGGCTTTTCTATAGATTAGAAATTTTTCTAATGGAAATATGAGAAAATTGGTTAAAAATACAAGAGAATAGGTCTTTTCCCATGAAACTTTACTCATAGATACATCACCTTAACAAAATAAAGCATAAAAAGACATGATCTCACTAGATTCAGAAAAAGCATTTGACAAAACCCAATACCCTTTTTATAATAAACACTCTCAGAAAAGGGGGACAAGAAGGGACATGGCAGCAGAATCTAGGCCACAGGTGAGCGTCCCCCTGCAGGCTGACCTTGGCGAGGAAAGTGGAGAGCCTGCCTCTCGGGCCAGGGGCAGGACGGACGAGGGGCCCCATCACCACCTCTGTTCCACGCAGCACCAGGCAAGAAAAAGAAGTGACAGACATCGGATTGGAAAGGAGGAGTATAACTTTTTATTATTTGCAGACATCCTATATGAAGAATACCCAAAAGAGTCTACCAAAAAACTGTTAAAATGAATAAATGGCCCTGGCTGGTAGCACGGTGGATAAAGTGCCGGCCTGCGAACCCAAAGGTCGCAGGTTCGATTCCCCAGCCAGGGCACATAACTAGGTTGCAAACCAGGTCTCCAGTCAGATCTGTGGCTGGAGGCAGGTGAAAAGCAACCATACATTGATGTCTCCCTCCCTCTCTGCCTTTCTCCCTTCCGCTCTTTCTGAAAATAATGAAATAAAATCTTAAAAAAAAAAAAAAATGAATAAATGACTTCAGTGAAGTTGAAGAATAAAGAATCAATGCACAGAAATCTTTTGCATTTCTATACACAAGAACAATCAGAAGAAAAATTAAGAAAATGATTTCATTTATAAGTGTATCAAAAAAGCATAAAATACCTCGGAATGAATTTAACCAAAGAGGAGGTACCTTGCAGCAGTGGCCAAGGGGGAGGGAGGTGCCCTCCTGCAGCACATGTCTTGCTCCTTCTTGTCACGTTTATGGCTGGTTTAGGGGTTGAGTGTAACAGGTGACCCTAGTTAGCGCTATAAACAGTGGTTTCAAAGATTCTTCTGATGTTGTTGTCCTTGAGGTTTGCCTGTGGGGAAATAACCCACCAATGATGGGATTCAAGTGACTCCTTTGTTCACTGTGATGGAAGTAGGGAATTCTTGCTTCGGTATACAGTTCAGACTTCTTACAGAGATATTTGATCAACACTTACGTGAAACCTGGGATCAGTAGTTGACTAGAATTAAATTTAAAGTTGTTTCGTTTGTTTTTTAAAGTTATTCTTTAGTTCATACTAAAACTTGAATTTACATGCATATAGCTTGCTAAAAAATAAAAAAGTTGGACTGCCAGCTCCCGGTAGAAAATAGAGGAATTATTTTGGCTCACTAGATTTATAAATACATTGGATGCCTAAATGTTTTCACTCTGATGTGATTGCTCTTTTATTTTCTCATGCAGAAGAGAATATTACGGCTACCATTTCATTTGCAGGAGAAACAGGAGAACTTCATTAAAATAAAAAGAGTTTTTATTGTGGCTGAATTATTCTGGAATTTTCATCTTGGTGTAATGCTATTGAAATTAGAGGCAGAGAATTACTTTAAGGACAATGTTAGAAAACTCAGTTTTGTTTCATTCTGAATCATTATGACATTTAGAGGAGACAGGCGTGGGGCACTGAACACGTCCGTGAGCTCGCTGGTCTCCACCAGCCTCTGCTCCCGTTGAGTGACACCAGCCCTGGTGCCCGTGCAGTTTGCCTCGGTTGAAACTGTCTGACAGTCAGTGCCGCAGCCTTGCCCGTGTGGGGAGGGACGGGTGCTGCAATGGGGAATGGCTCACCTTTTTCCCAGCACTCACCCCGCTGGGGTCCCCACTCTTCCCGGTGGCAGCATCTGAGCTCACTCACATGGACATCAATGGTCCATTGATGTCACCATGTGACATCGGAGCTGAGATGTGGTGGGACAGGGAAGAGGCGCTTTCTATTTTTCAGTAGTGGGGACCTCTGGTCTGTAACAAGGACTGAGGAACAGCTTAGCCAAGTTTAATCATTAAATTTTAGTGGTTCTTTCTTTTTAAAAAAATTTTTTTTGAAGATTTTATTTATTATTTCCAGAGAGAGGGGAAGGGAAAGAGGCAGAAAGGGAGAGAAGCATCCATGTGTGGTTGCCTTTCACCTGCCTCCAGCTACGGACCTGGCTGGAGACCTGGCTTGCAACCTGGTTCTGTGCCCTGGCTGGGAATCGAACCAACGACCTTTGGGTTCGCAGGCCGGCACCTTATCCACTGAGCCACTGGTTCTTTCTTTTAAAAAATAAGTGATATGAACTGAGGTCAGATGACTTTAAACTAAGACCTGAGAATTTGAAAGTTCATGCCCAAACCCTTCATGGATCACACTGGATGTGTCTTTAGTTGAAGGTGCTCTTGGCTGAAGTGCCCACCTTTCATTACCATTACTCAGTAATAATCCTTCACTGCGTGTCAGAGCTAGGAGGGCCTGTGCTTCCTTGAATCCAAGTAGCCGTGGCGTAACCTAAAGGGATTGTTATTAAAAATTGCCTCTAACAGTTTCAAAAAAGTCTTCTGGTAGGTTTTTCCAATGTAGAGAGACCCTTTGAAATTTCAGCCAAGTCAATGTGGAAAATATTGTGTGCTATTTATGAAGCAGTTGGCTTACTTCCTTCAAAGAAGGAGAAATCTGCACAGGATTCAGCACCGGATTTTTCCCCCCCGCTATTCTGCATCTGCTGGGAAAACGGAGCTTGACCCTTAGAGAGTTCGGAGATGTTGCCAGACGTAGGATTAGCCAGACAGTTAAATACTTAATTACCAGAGCTTCCTTTTCAGTCCGCATCCAGTTTCTTTCATGAGTTATCTGTCTCCCCCAGGCGCATCGATGATGACCAGGGGAGGACCCACGAGCTGGAGCACTCGGCTGTGAAATGCATGCGGGGCATTCTGTACTGCTACATGCGACAGGCTGATAAGGTAGGGCGGGGCCATAAGGTAGGGCGGGCGGAAGGGGGGCGGAAGCAGAGACGGAAGCGGGCCTCACCCTGAGGGATTCACTGAGCCCTTGGAGGCACTATCTTTGGAGGAAGACTGTGCTTTCAAAGGTGAAGACAGCCCAGGGTGGTTAGAGTTCCAGTGGCCTTCGCACCCCCAGCCCCCTTTCCATGAGGAGAGCTGATGGCGAATGGTCCTTAGGCTTCAGTCGGTCGGATTCTGCCTCTGCCGTTTGCTTGATAAAGACTCAGTTTCTCAGGAACCTTACAATATCCATAATTCTACCTAATATTATGTTACTCGAGAAAAGCCTTAGCAAGATCCCCGGTGGACACGTGAATGCTCTGGCCTAAGGAAACCTCAGTTTAAAAACAGCACACTTCGTCTGCATGTGAAGAAGACAGACCTAGGAAACAGCGGCCGGCTCACGGTTGTATGGAGATGAATGAAGCTTTGCCATCCGAATAGAATGAGGGTGCTCCCTACTTCCCTCTCTGTGTCCCCAGCCCCCAGTATAACTTGCCTGTACGTGGCCATGAGCGTGTCCTGTGTCCCCAAGACCACCCCCACTCCCTGCAGGGGAACACCCCTCAGGGACGCACACCAGTAATTCTACGGCAGTTTTGATTATATAGCATTTTGTAGGTTTTTCATCCTGTGACCATATGTTGTTTTAATTTATGCTTGGAATACGGTGAAAAATGTGATGGCCTGATTGCTTTTTAAAACCCCTGTCTGAAGTTGAAACTTAAAAAGAAAATTATCTGTATCCTGTCCCCGAAATGGAGCAACAAGAAAATGTTCCTTGGCAGCAGTAGTAAATTTATTCAGAAGCTGACAAGAGTAGAGATACATGACAGACCTGTAATTTG
Organism: Noctilio leporinus; assembly: GCA_004026585.1. Classification (NCBI taxonomy): domain Eukaryota; kingdom Metazoa; phylum Chordata; class Mammalia; order Chiroptera; family Noctilionidae; genus Noctilio; species Noctilio leporinus. Next base: position 159,374 of record PVIW01000880.1, on the reverse strand, counting down.
CCCACTGAGAGTTGACTTGGCGCATCATGATCATCAAGGCTGTCGGCGCTGGGGATAAAGTGCCGTCTGAGAGACGGGCTGGAATTAAACTAGTAGGCCATACGTATCAAAGTCATTATGATGAAAGTTAGCGGTTTCCTGCGTGAAGTTGACTGTGTATTTGACATCGTTTCCTGAATGACTGGTGTCCCTGAGTTCGACTTTCTCCCAGCGAGTCTGAGAGTGGGGGGTGCAGGCCGACGGCGCCGAGTTAGAGCCGTGCATCCCACGGGCCTGATGCGACGGTGTTTTCTCTGTGGCTCGTTTCAGTCGCGTCTTCGTTTGTCTTTCTAAGTGTTGTTCAACCTTGCTAACCCGCCTTCACAAGTATGTTTCTTTCGAGTACAGCTTGACTGAGACTTAAGCTGCCTTGAACTCCTTCAGGTGCGAAGAGAAGCAGTGTTTCCCTGTGCTCGACGGCAGGTCATCAACACGGTGACTCGCGAGGTCTGGATGACGCTGGGGTCAGGCGTCCATGCCGCAGCTGCAGGGTTCAAAGGGCCTTAAGGCGTTTCTGTTATCATCCTCCCTGGTCCCCACACCTGTTAGAGCAGGAGCGGACAGGACCTTGTAACGCTCGTGGGACAGGAGGGGTGACTGGGGAGATGGAGCCGTGTGTGTAGCCCCCCGTTGTCCCCCCACTTCTCCTCTGCCTGGGCGCATCTCCTTTCCCAACTCCAGAGCGACCGGGAATGTTTCCACAGTTTAACTGTGAGTTGTACGTGTTTGGCCTTTCGTGAAAACGAAAAGAAGCCTAAATGGTCACGTTCATTTGCTGTTTGACTGTGAGGCTCATTGCTAAGTAGAGCCGTGACTGAGGAAGCCAGGGCTCCCGTGCGCTGTGCTTTCCTGTTGTCACGCACGCTGGCTGACGGGCGTTAAACAGGCGGCTGGCCTAGGAGCAGGGGTGGTAGCTTAGGAGTTTGCCTGGGTAAGCAGGGCTGCCCTGTGTTCGCAGAGCAGAGCCGCCTCGTTTCTGCCTGTCCTTGTCTTGCCACAGCTCAACGTGTCATGTTAACTCGAGATAGTCCTGCCTCCAAGTACGCACCCACCCCTTCTCTCACTTCCTCTGCTCCCTCACGATTTTCCAAGATCGATTCGGCCTGCAGGCCGGAGGACAGGCTGTGGATGTTGCTGTCTTTATCTAACTGAAGATTTTGCTTCAAATGCTAGAAGCGTGAGAATTCATGAACATGTTACAAAATGTATTTATTCTCTCAGGGTTGCCTTATGAGACAATGTTTCCTCCTAAGGGTATATGTTAAGGCTGTAAACTGAGAATGGGTAACAACACTCAGTTACCTATTCCTAAATGCAAAGCTGTTCCTTTAAGTGATTCAGGTTTTCAGAAGGATTCGGATAAAATAGAGGCAGAGAAAACATTATTGCAGACTTTTGTCGTTGAGCAAGCTTTGCTTCGGTCCTCCTTCACTCCCGCCTGCCAGGCGCCAGGCAGCATGAGGTACCGCTTAACGTCTCCGGGTTTCAACTGCGTTGGGGACGCGTTTTCTCCACATGCAGCGTCAGAGCTTAGAGAGTTTGGGTTTTACTTTTTCTGGAATGTTAAATTATTTGTCTTGTAGCAGCTGTAGGACCGGAAGCGTAGTCATCCCGGTTCCCGCTGAGCATCTCGACTTGTTCGGGACCCCCCACCCCACCCAGCAGGACTGAGTAGAGCCCACCCTGCGGGGCCAGGTGTCCGGCGGGAGGGTGACAGGCATGGCCACCACGGTAGATAAAACCAAGTGGGCAGAACGGATGTTGTTTTAGTTTAGTAAGTGCCCAGGATACCGTTCGGCACATTGAGGGGGGAACCCTGGCCGCGGGAAGGGAGTGGCCGCGTTGCTGTCTGTGCGTGTGGTCTCAGGCCGTCGCCCGCAGCGTCAGGTGGCAAGGGACAACCTTCTCCCCTCGTGAACATGACCCTGTGCGGGCTGGTCGCTCTGTGGACAGAGGCTGACACCCTCCTTTCGCCCTCATCGCTGACCACCTGCTGGTGGTCCTGACCTCCCTTTGCGGACCTCAGCCCCTCGGTGGGCTGTGCGCATGTAGGGCGCCAGCACAGGACTGTCCTGTGTTCCGTGTTCCTGCGCTGGACAGTGCAGAAGCCACTGGAAATGTGGGAGTGTGGCTGAGGGACTGAGTCTCCACATTTTATTGTAATTTAATTAGTCACATGTACCTAGTGGCTACCATATTGGATCACGCAGCTTCTAGAAACGTGAAATTGCGGTGGGTGCAGGCAACTAGTAAGAACAGAAGACAGTGGGGACATTGCGGGGCAAGCACCCTGAGGCGGGGGTGCAGAGGAGGGGCCCCATGAGGTTCGGGAGGGGCTCTCCAAGGGAAGACGGGTCCTGTGGGTGAGGCACGGGCCGTGGTGAAGGGTGCGTGGCTGCCTGTGGTACTGTCACCGTGGGCTGCAGTCGAGACTGTGACCCCTAGGTGCTGCCCGTGCCCCCACCCTTCAGGGACAGAGGGCCACACTGCTGCTGTCACCCAGAGCCTTGTGTCCCTCTGCTCACCTCTGGCCTCTGCGCGAGCTGGCACCTGGCAAACGATTGGGTTCAGCAAATGCTGCCCCAGTGAGCTGGCCAGGTAGACAGGTTTGGTTGTCTTTGGATCTGTCTGTTCCACCGTCTGGTATTTATTTCATCCTCTAAGTTCAATCCGTACGTCCAGGTGGGGACTCCGCTCTGTTAGCTTGCCGCCTCGGTGACGGGGACAGAGGTGGCGCAGCGAAGGAGCACGGGCCGCGTTTGTGGCCCTCGGGAGGGAAACAGCGTGTGATGCTCGGGGCGGCTGCAGCCTCGCTCACCGGCTTTCCGGGGCGCGTGTCCGCACAGCAGTGGGGGGGCAGCCCTGGGCCTGCCTGCGGGCGGAACTGGGGTCTGGCTCTGCGGAAAGGTGCAGCCGTGGCAGAGCCGCAGTGCCAGTGGGTGCCCCTGTGACACTGAGCTCTGTGCTCGGGGAACGCCAGGCGGGGGTCCGGCAGTCGAGTTCACCTGCCAAGTCGGTGCTGATGCGTTTTGTGTGTTTGGTTCTTTAGAAAGAGGAACACCTCTGCTTTGTTCCACCCTCCCCTCGGGAGCGGTGACTTCCTGCACTGAGAGGTGACTGGACGATGAGAATGTGAATGGTGGGTGTTGCATACCTTTTACGTTTGCTTCCAGGTCCAGCAGTTCAAGCAGGACCCGCGCCCGACCACGTGCCTGCACTCTGTGTTCCACGTGCGCACAGGTGACGAGCTGCTGTCCTGCGAGGAGTACGGCCACCTGCAGGTGAGTGGCCTGCGGAGGTTCGAGGTGACCTACAAGTTGTACAAGTCGATTTTATAAATCTTGGAAAATGGAAGTGGAAAACCCACCATGAAACGTGAAATGAAATGCCAGCCACCAGGGCTGAGTTCCTCGTTGTGGATGAAGGTCAACGCTGGCTGACCCCTCGGTGCCCAGCGGCCGGGTGTTGGGAGGGCTGTGGCAGGACAGCCTGGCAGCGTTGCAGCGGCGGAAGCTGCCCTTGCCATCCAAGTGGCGGCAGTCCCAGCGCCAGGAGCTGGGTGACGGAAGTCCCCTCACTGGCAGCGCTGTGACAGCGGTCAGTTCGTTGTAACGTGTCCACCTTCAGTGGCGCGAAAACACATCGCTGCAGTGAAATTCCGGGGGGCACCCTGGTGGCTCTAATTTTGTCCCACCGTGTGTTAAACTTCACGCCTGTGCGAAGAGTGCGTCATCTTACCTTAGGCTTCGCTGTAACCTTTTCCTCTCGCACTTCGGCTGCTCCGTGTGGCCCGTCACCGTGAGTCTGGGGCACAGATACTGTTCTGCTTACCTCCCGGGACTTCCATCGCCTGGAAGCGAGTGGAGCCTGGCAGTGGGGAGCCCTTCCCACCGAGTCCTGGGAAAGGCCACTCAGAAGGCCACGTCACTCTGGATCACTCCAACCAGACCCCCATCCTTTGTGTGGCCCACTGGGTCTGGAGAGCCCCTCCCACCCCCTGGGCTTTGGGCCGGGAGGTCAGGAGCTGTCCCGGGTCACCCGGGTGCTGCGGGAGCCCCAGCCCTGCTGCCGGCCCTGGGTCAGGACGGCCCGCCCAGGCCGCTCAGGCACCAGTCAGGTCCCCCGCCTGTCCCCTGTCCTGCCAGGCGTGTCAGGTGACACGAGCAAGATCAGCGGCCGCCTTCTCTCGGTTTCCTGGCCAAACGGAACGTTTCCACTGCTGCCCGCGTGTGAGGGCTTTATTGAGATGTGACTCGCGTCTTCCAGCTTGCGCAGGTCAGGCGTACAACCCGGGGCTTCCCATGCCTTCCAGGGCTGGGCGACCGTTTGCCACCCGTAGAGAAGTCCTGCGCTGAGTAGCAGTCTGGCCCTGCCGGTCCAGCCCCCAGCCCCGGGCCGTCCCGGGGCTCCGTCTTTGCGGACCTGCCTGCCTGGCCGTCCGTCCCATGTAAAGGGCACACGCAGTTCAGGAGCCTCCTCCCTGGCTGCTGTCGTGGGCGCCAGGTGTCCGGCCCAAGGCCTGTTGGCTGCCACCACCTACGCTGCCCGTTGGGGATTCGGTGAGAATCTTATTTTGTTAAAGTGGGTATTATTGTCTCTTGTTTAGATCATATAATACCCATCTTTAATAGACTAATAAAGGGAGAAAACTCATTTGTTTATAAAACTCACTTGTTCATAAATAGATTTTAAATTCTAGGCTTTATACCATTGATTAAAATCAATGCATGCTTGCAGTTGCTTTCATAAATTCCGTATCATCTGAAAAGAAGGGTGTTTTCAAGGCGCGTGCTGTTTGGGGGGTGGGGCAGGGTCCCCACATCCTCCTGGGCAGGACCGACCTGGCGTGGCTGCCTTGGGGCCCAGCCGCTCCCAGGAGGAGGGTTTCGGTCCCAAGTTCAAAATGAGTCTTTGAAGAAACTGCTGTGAAAGGGCCGGGGAAGAGTTTTGGGCGGCCGCTGGGCCCTGACTGTGATCCAGGCGGCAGCGCCTTCATTTCGCCGCAGGAGGGGGGTCGGCTTGTAGGCGGGGGTGGGGGCGAGGGGAGCAGATGCCTTGTACCCTGCTTGCTCCTGGCCTGACGCGTGGCTCTGTGGTTTGCTCCCCGTGCCGTGCGCTGCAGATCAACGCCGTGTCCCTGTTCCTGCTCTACCTGGTGGAGATGACGTCCTCCGGCCTGCAGGTCATCTACAACACCGACGAGGTGGGTGGCCGTCCCCCGGGCCCGGCCGCAGGCTGCCTCGGGGCTTCTCTCTTCCACTTTTGAAAACGTTTGTAGTTTCATAAAAAATGGGTTATTCAGTTCATATAACCAGATGACGGATTTGGGGTATTGGACCCAAAAGTCTTTGTAGTTTTCAATGCAAAGCACTTTGAAAATGAACAAACCTACAGCACGTGTTAAGTTGTACTCGTGTGTATGCTCTGTAAGGTGGTCTGAAATAACAATGAAAGTAACAGCATTTGCAGAGTTTTTGTTACTCTGGATTTTTTTACATCATTTCTTTTCGCAACCCATCCTTGTAAAAGGAGAAAGATACTTTCACCGTATGGTATTATTTCTAATTGTGGGGTCCTCTCAGTGGGCTTCCTGTGTTTTTCAAAAGGTCGTTACCCTGTTGCCATTTGGACTGACCTCCCCCAGCCCAGGGTGTCTCTCCCACAGGCACGGGTGCTGGGCACAGCTCAGCTGCCAGCACATGGGGCCGAGTGCGGCCGCAACCCGGGCTCTTACCCCCGAGATGCCGCCTGCACAGGGTGGGCCCCTGGGGGCTGCTGTACGGGCTGTCACCCTTCCTCTCCTGGGGTCCAGGTCACACAGCCACCGCTGCGGTCCTCCGTGGGCTGCAGGGGCCTTTTATCAGTGAGGAGAAATAACAGAAGAAATAATGATATGAAGAAATTAATAATACCCACTGTAGTTTCTCCTCTGATTCATCAAAGGATTACATGTTTTCATTTCATCTAAATTGTTTTCATTTTTAGTAATTACTGTGAAATATTGGTGCTCAAATATTTTTCCTGGGGAAGGGCTGGGACTTCTGTGTCAGACCAGTTGGAAGCAGCACCCTAAACACAAAACGAATAAAAGAAGTGTGACTTGCTGGGGGCGAGGGCTCCTCCCAGCAGCTCATTGAGTTTTTCACCCACCCACCCACCCACCCCTCCTCCTGCCCCTCCCCCCGCCCCTGGGGTGGGAGGAGCGGTGCCCCCAGCCCGCGTGAGGACCTTCCCCAGTGAGTAGCCACTAAGGCCGTTCTGTCGTGGCTGCTGCTGACAGCGGAGCAGCCAGCGCCTCCTCAGCGTGGCTTTGTTTTGTTTGGTATTTTGCTTTAATTTCCGGTTTTTGTTATTCATTTTTTGCTTTCTCAATATCTGCCACAGTTCATTTTAAACCTTCACTTGTCAACTGATGTTTTATAAATATAAATTGCTGTACACGTTGCCTTCTGTTTTAGACGGCTTATCTACACGTAAGCAATTTTGGTATTTTCTGCTCAAATGGATTTTTTATTGTTTTCTTATGCTTTTCTTGACCTTACGGGTTTTATTTGGCAATATAGCTTTTTTATGTGGCCAATATCAATAAGCCTTGCAAGGTTCACTTAAAACCCTGGAACAATAAAGCGTGTGAGTGCGGCTCAGCCGCTGCCCCCTGAGGTCCGGCCGTCGGGAGCCCGAACCGAAGGCAAGGCCGCAGGGGCCTGCGAAGGGCCTTCTGGGGACACAGTGCCCTTTCGGGTGGGGCCCCTCCTCTTGCCCAGGGAGGCAGAGCCGTCCTGCCCGTCCGAGTGGGGTGAGGGGACACGTGCCGCCACTTGGGGGGCCGGCGTTGCTCAGTGTCCACCGTGAACGGGCGCGATGGCCGGCCGTTGCGCACGCGGCCCCCGTAGGATGCTTGGTGACAGCGAACCCGCCCGTGTCAGGTGACGCCTGGCCCGTCGTGTGGAGCCTGCCCTCAGGCCGCAGCGCTGGGCGGGGGGGACAGATGCGGGGCTGCAGGCCGGCCTGGCAGGGGCTGTCCCGGCACAACTGAGAGATGCCTTTTCTTTGTCCGAGTTCTAGACTTGTTTAGCTTTTCGCATGGACATTTCACATTCCGAATATTGTCTATTCTAAAACCGCGCTGTGTGTTTTTCTTCATTCTTAAGATGCGCCGTCCTCGAGAACCGTTCGGGACGCAGCCGGGGTGAATCTGGGCAGGGCAGGGGCTCAGCCTGGCTCCCTGTGGTGGACGGCAGGCTCTGCCCTCGGAGCTGCCAGGCGCAGGGCGGCGGGCGCTCGTGGCCACGAGATCAGCGCGGTGGTTGGGGGTGGCCTGCGGTTAGGACGGCTGGTCACCAATGCCTGATGGGACTTCAAACGGCCTCTGGTTATTCTCGTCTCTCCCTGCACATCTGTTGTCGCACGTGTCCTACGGCTCATTTGTCTCCTAGGTCTCCTTTATTCAAAACCTTGTGTTTTGCGTGGAGAGAGTGTACCGGGTGCCCGACTTCGGAGTCTGGGAAAGAGGAAGCAAGTACAACAATGGCAGCACAGAGCTGCATTCGAGGTAATTTGCTGATTTCGGAGTTTCTAAAAAATGTAAATGTGTGCATTTGAATATGAATGGAAATCAGGGTGTTCGATTGGAGCTCTGGTTTCTATGTTAATTTCCGGCTCTGAAAATGAGAGCCGAGGCGGCAGCGCCCAGCTCAGAACAGATGCGGGAGGAGCAGGTGTCTGTCCGCGTCAGAGCCTGTGGGATACTCGACCGTCCGCCCGCTTACCCAGCGGAGGACACTGTCGCGGCCCCTTCATTCCACCCGGTGCTTGTTACAAAGCCACCGCGCGTCCGAAGTCCTTTCCGGGGTGCCGGTCTCTAAGCTGTGGTAGGGGCAGCTGTCTACCCACCCCGCTTGGCTTTCTGTGTTTTTGCCACACCGAACGACCCGTGAACAGCCAGTAAGGCTGCAGGTCAGCAGAGCCCCCCCGCCCCCGCTTTTTTTTTTTTTTTTTAAGATTTTATTTCATTATTTTTACAAAGAGGGGAAGGGAGAGAGACAGAGAGGGAGAGAGACATCCATGTATGGTTGCTTTTCACCTGCCTCCAGCCACAGCCCTGGCTGGAGACGTGGCTTGCAACCTGGTTATGTGCCCTGGCTGGGAATCGAACCAGCGACCTTTGAGTTCACAGGCTGGCGCCTTATCCACTGTGCCACCAGCCAGGGCCCAGAGCCCTCCTTTGAGGACATCTGATTCGGGTATCTCGGGGTAGAAGCGTAGCATTAATGAGCAGGATATTGTGAATTTCATGCCTGTGTTTGCTAGTTAATTTGGGGATTTCATAGTGGGCTTGTAAATCACTAGTCTAAGTGTTGGTTTCACAACAAATCGCTTTGTTACACACTATCACTTTAGCCCTCTTAAGTGAATGGTGATGTAACACTTTGCAAAAACCAAAGTGGTGAATGTTCTATTGCTAATAGTCACTTAATATTAATACATTCAATGCCTAATAATAGAATAACTTAACAGAAAGCCTTGTGCTAGTAAAAAATTTTAATTCTAACAACATTACGTGTTACATTTTCCAATAAAAAGATCATATTAGGAGTGTGTTTCACTTTCTAAACAGCTTGCTCTTGCCAGAGATTTAAATATACAGTGGATAATAAGTGAATGTATTTGTATATTTCAATTAAGTCCAATTATTGAACCAATTGCACTGGGGAAGAAGATTAAATGGAAAGAATGTAACATGTCCTCTAGCCCAGGAACAGTGTTTGTTTCTTTTGTAATGCTTTAATTAGACACAGTTTCTAAATCCAGCCCAGAGCTGTCTTTTTGCGCAGTTGTGGAAGAGCGAGCAAGAGGGGAAGGGAGGGAGGCAGAGAGGGAGAGAGACATCCATGTATGGTTGCCTTTCACCTGCCTCCAGCCACGGACCTGGCTGGAGACCTGGCCTGCAACCTGGTTCTGTGCCCTGGCTGGGAATCAAACCAGCAACCTTTGGGTTCGCAGGTCAGCGCCTTATCCCCTGAGCCACCAGCCAGGGCCTCAGCGCTACTATTGTGTGTGGCATTTGAGAGGCAGAGGAGTACACGTTATGTTGCAAAAAGATTGTAGCAGAGCGGGGGAGGGAAAGGTATGGTGATCAGTCCTGTGAACGTAAAATTATTCCTATCTTGTTAGTTTCTCAGCAAAGAGCATTTGAATGGGGGTCATTTTGAGGCTCCGTGTCGACGTCAGCAAAGCTCGTTGGTGCTGACGCGAGCTGCCGGTGCCCACCCTGCGCCCCTCTGCCAGGGCATCGCACTGCACCTCACAAGTTCGCCCTCTGCCCGGTCAGCGCGAGGGAGCGGCACCCGCGTTAACGCTGCGCCCGCTACAGCCGGTCCGCTCGTCCAGGTCAAGGTGAACTTAAAGGCATTTCCCCGAAGATCGCGAACTGTGAAAAAGGAACGTTAAATAGTGAACTGTCAGGCTGAGGCCTCTCAGACATTCTTCTTCTCGTGGAGGTTGTTGCGCGTGTGCACGAGAGACCTGCTTGCGCATCTCATCAGAGGAGGGTCGTGTTTGTGGGCGGCCTGTCAGGGTCATAACGCGGTTCCCCTTCCCCTGCAGCTCTGTGGGCTTAGCCAAAGCCGCGCTGGAAGCGATGAATGGATTCAACCTCTTCGGCAACCAGGTAAGAAACAGCACTGGCAACAGCAAATGTGGATTATTTCTTCAATTGTTTCATTAATCTGATCGAGAGTATCTGACATTTGTGTAGCAGCTCACGCTGGAGCAAGCTTCCCTTTGAATATGAGTTGCCAGTTAAATGTGTGGTTTTTAACTGAAAAACATTGCTTAATTATAAATTTTTTTTGATCAAGAATTCTTACTTTGTTCAGTAACTTTTCCTCAAGCGTCTTGATAAGCGTTCCCATCAATTTTTTAAAAAATCTAATTCACCCTGGCTGGTGGCACAGTGGATAGGTGCCAGCCTGCGAACCCGAAGGTCGCTGGTTTGATCCCCAGCCAGGGCACATAACCAGGTTGCAAGCCAGGTCTCCAGCCAGGTCCGTAGCTGGAGGCAGGTGAAAGGCAACCATACATGGATGCTTCTTTCCTTCTCTGCCTCCCTCCCTTCCTCTCTCTCTAAAAATAATAAAATCTTTGAAAAAAAATCATAACTCATTATCTTTAGAGAGAAGGGCAGGGAGGGAGAAAGAAAGGGAGAGAGACATCAGTGTATGGTTGCCTTTCACCTGCCTCCAGCTATGGACCTGGCTGGAGACCTGGCTTGCAACCTGCTTATGTGCCCTGGCTGGGACTCGAACCAGCGGCACTTGGGTTTGTAGGCTGGCGCCTTATCCACTGAGCTACACCAGCCAGGTCCCATCATGTCTTCATGTTGTTTTCCATGCAGCATGTGATAGCATGCTGTTCGTGTGGAGGGACACATGTGTGACAGTACGTGGTTCAGTGACAGCATGTAGCTCATGTGGAGGGATGTGTAGGACAGAAGTCATGGGGCAGGTGGGGGAAAGGAAGGGGTCAGAGGGAAACGTGGTATAAAGAACGGTAGCCTCACACACTCCAGTGGGAAGGACAGGGCAGCCGTGTGTCCACGGGTGGGCGGGCGGATGGAGAAAGGAAACGTGGTACCTGTGCACAGTCCATTGTTACTCAGCCATGGGGAAGATCTTGCACCTCAGTGACAGTGTGCGGCTCGTGTGGAGATGAGTGACAGTGTGCGGCTCGTGTGGAGGGACACGTGTGTGGCAGTGTGCGGCTGGTGCAGCTCCGTCGGTATGGGGACTTCTCCAGGTCAGCGCCAGTGCCCCGTGAGTGCGCTGTGCTCCGTGGACTAAGCCAGGCGGAGGAAAAAGACAAATGCTACGCGGCCTCACTGGTGTGTAGATTGTGAACCAAACAAAACAAGAAACAGAAGCCCAAGGCCATAGAGACTGAGAGCCAACCCATAGTTGCCCAGGGTGGGGGTGGGCACAGTGGCTGAAGAGGGTCAGAGGGAGAGACTACCAGTGACAACACACACGCTGCCACCGTACCTGGTGTGCGCAGTGGCGCGTGCCCGCCGCTGAAGTTTGCGGGCGTCAGGTCTGTCTGATCGTTCGGAGCAGGCGATAATTAATGCCATATGCGCACTGCACTCCTTGATGGTGATTAAAAAATTGGCTGCTGAAGATGCATAGGTACCTACGGCCCTGGGAAGTTTCACCCTCCTGTAAATCTTGGCCTGTGCCTACAGCAGGGTCGGCAAAGAATACACCTCGCTGGCCTTGGACCCCACTGTTAAAATAGGGTGTTAGCATGAGATTATTTTTCCCCGTGCATGTATTTCTCAGAGCCTGGCAGAGGAAGAGACCTGAACATTTAAGCTGTTTATTTTTGGCCAGAAAATACAAGTTGGCTGTTTATGTTAATCGAATAATGGCAAGAACGGCCCAATTTTTACTTCATTATTTATAAATTATCCTACTTAGATTGTGTCTTAAAAATTCAGCTCAAGGATACTGCTGAGGCATGCAATTAACTCTATTAATTATCAGCCTAAGAATAAACAACAAGTCCTGTTACTTTGTGTGGTCACAGATTCCCAGCATCTGATACCCACCAATTTCTCTGTTGTTCTCTTCTGAGCCACTCACTGCTTCCCCTGTCCCCCTGATTCAGAGGCGAGCTGTGGCCCTCCTTTTCCACAAAGTGCCTCAGGTTCCCGGTTTTGTTTTTCTCCTGTCACTTCAGAGGGCCACTGTCATTCCTCCTTTTCCCTCGAAGCCCTCCATCAGCATAGGCCGTGAGGTACCGTGCATGGCCTCCTATGTGAACGCGCATGTGGTTCAGGGCTGCGTGTCACCTGGGGCAGCTCCTTCAGGGCAGAGGTCAAGTTCTACCTTATTTCCTGAAAGCAGGTGACACCTTCGTCTGCCTCTGTTTTGAGAGTAGAGAGAAGTGTAAAAGGACAGTTGAGCCTTCATCTGGTGGTTGAGAGACAGCCACTCTCCTTCTGGTTCATTATTTGTTGCTGGTAGAAGAGATTTAAGAAATGGCATTTACGCATGAGAAGCCATGCTAGTTTACACCAATATTCACACATGGACATGGGTGAGGAGGAGAAGCAGGCTTCTATTGAGTCTGATACGTGGACCTCGGGCCTGAAACTACCACTCCCTGAAGCTGATTAATGCGAGGCTCTTTTTTTTTTTTTTTTTTAAGATTTTATTTATTATTTTTCAGAGAGAGAGGAAGGGAGAGAGGAAGAGAGGAAGAGAAACATCAACATATGGTTGCCTTTCACTTGCCTCCAGCCACAGACCTGGCTGGAGACCTGGCTTGCAACCTGGTTCTGTGCCCTGGCTGGGAATTGAACCAGCGACCTTTGGGTTTGCAGGCTGGTGCCTTATCCACTGAGCCACCAGCCACGGCTGATGCAAGGCTCTTAGTGTCAGGCTGAGGAGTGGGATGAGGTCAGAAGGCCACATTAAATCAGCACGGTGTTCATGCATTTCTCTGCCTTTGCCCGTGTCGTTTCCCGAGTCTTCTCTTGTGACTGAAGGAGCCTTTTATGCCAGTTTCATTTTCCTGGATTTTCAAAACTGTAGCTCCCCGTAAAAGAACCAAGTCCTATTTACTTACGGCTCTTCTCTTGAATATGGAAGGCGCTAATAATGATGGCTAAGTAGTACATTTTTTTTTAACTCAGTGAAACTTGGTTAGCAACCAGTGAACAGTTTTCATTGAAGTTTTTGGTTCTTTCTTGAGAGAGATTTTTTAGTGTGGGAAGTCATATAACTTAGAGAATTGTTCTGAACTCTTGCTGTATTAAACGAAGATTTAGCATCCTTTTCAGTAAAATGGGAGTAACCTGAGGGTTATCTACGCCTTATCCACTGTGTCACCAGCCAGGGCAGTATTCGTATCTTTATTAAAGTAAATGTCTGTCATTAGTGAGCTATCTTATAGTCAATAAATTTTGATGGATAAGAAAACTAAGGAGAAATGGAGAAATAGAAAAATAACATTCCTTTTTTATTATAAAATTAATGTTTATTGTAAGACATTTGAAAAATACTATATTGAAAAGAAAATTAAACTCTTGCCGCCATGCCACTGTCCAGGGCAGCCAGTGAGCATTTTGTGACGCCTCTTTGCAGCCGGAATGCCCAGCGTCCGACGTCCTCCTGCCTCCCTCTCGTTGCAGGGCTGCTCGTGGTCGGTCATATTTGTGGACCTGGACGCCCACAATCGCAACCGGCAGACGCTGTGCTCGCTGTTGCCCAGGGAGTCACGGTCTCACGTGAGTCCGTCAGAAAGGATGTGCTGTCGTTAAGAGTTTTCCTCTTTGATACATTTGTATATTCCTACAGTAGACTTTTGTAGGGGTTGTTTGTGGCTCTATTTCTAGAAAACACCCAAAATGGAAAAATGTGATCACTTAAAAGCAACTCTTGTATAGAAGTAATGCAAGATTTTGAGAGAAAACAAAAACCCACAAATAGGCAAGTCATAGAGTCTCCACTCCTTATTTCATCACTCAGTTGTCATCTTAGGCTGATACATTTGCACTTAGAGGTTTCTACACATTTTATATACATATGTAATATTTTTACAAAACTGGAAGAATACTTGTTCATAGTGCTTGATAACTTAGTTCTCTGAATGGACCGGTTTCCATATCAAACATTTCTACAACATAAATTATAATGCCGCAAATTGATGCACCTAATTGTTGGACATTGAGGGTGTTTTGTGTTTTTCACTATTACGAACAAATTGTGACAAAGTAAGTTGTAAGGATGGATCATTGCTGTTACATTTCTACGTGCTGCCTCAGTGAGTAGCTTCCAGTGTGAGTTCAGGGTTGAGCCTGGGACACACTCCGTCTTCATGAGCCCATTTAGCTGCTCTGCAGGGTCCCCACACCCCACGCAGGAACGCGCTCTGTCCCTTGGAGCTGCGTGCTCACTGCCGGCCAGACCTCACGCCGGCTTCTCGGTGACCCTCCGTGTCGCCACGGGCTCTGACGTCCCCTCCTCCCGTTGCCAGAACACCGACGCCGCCCTGCTGCCCTGCATCAGCTACCCTGCCTTCGCCCTGGACGACGAGGCTCTGTTCCTGCAGACGCTGGACAAGGTGGTTAGAAAGTTAAAAGGAAAATACGGATTTAAGCGTTTCTTGAGAGACGGGTACAGAACATCATTGGAAGATCCCAACAGACGCTACTACAAACCAGCTGAGATCAAGGTATCAAACATGTCCTCCTCCTGGAATTGGTGGCCAGGCACTGGGTGCAGAGGCAGAGCCCTGAGCCGGAACTCGGTGCTCCTGCTCACCAGCTGCGGGCGCCGCTTCAGTGTCTCTGCAGGAGCATTGCGTGCGATGCTGGTCCTGGGACCGGGGCCCGCGTGGGTGACATGAGTGTGTAGAAGCGTGTGGAAGGGTGACTGGCACGTACAGCAGGAAGCACTGGATGGCGATGGCCCACAGTTGGCTGCGCAGTGAGCCCTCTGCCCGCCTGTTCCAGGCTGTATGTCTCACCCGGTAGGAAGTACCTGCGCGTGGTCCAGCTTTCACTCATTGAGCAAATGTTCTTCTCCTCTGTTTCACTTAGACACTTCCCTTTGCAGCGTAGCCCCCTAGACACTCAATTGTAAAATGTTTAATTATATCCAGTACACGTACATGCCGCTACCCCTAGAGGTACACTGGCCCGGAAAACTGTCCATCTGAAAAGCTGAGTGTCCATCCGTATTGCTGAGGGTTGGCTTTAGTGGGTGGACAGTGAGTTGTTTAGTATCCTCATAACTTTGACGCACTCACTGAATGAAGGTAAAATTTCGTGAACCTGTCCCGAAAGCACTGAGCCGATGCCAATGTAATTAGAGCAGTTTGTGCAGCTGATAATTTTGGGACAGACCCTGTATACTGCTATGTCCAGGCCAGGATGCCGCTGGTCCCCCTGCAGTGCACAGGGCAGAGCCTGCAGCGAAGAATCACGTGGCCCCAGACGTCATCAGGGCTGCACGGGAGATGCCTCAGTGAAGGCCGGCACCTGGTCACGCCGGGTGGCCCCCAGCAGCCTTGAAACTTGCACCTGTCATTGCAGCTGTCCATCTAGCGAGAGGGTCTGTGGGGTAAATCTGGGCCTGCAAGGGATTCCCGGTGCCTCCCGATCACAGTCCCGGCTGACCTCCCAGGCCCACCCCGATCTGGCTGCCTGGTCCGCTTGTCAGGTTTCCCACGTTCCTTCCTTGCTCGTCCCAGGAACGCGGAATCGCTGGTGTTGCCTTAACAGACTGCTCTGGGCGTCTGTGGTTGGCACGGCTGTGAAGTTCCCTCAGCTCTGCTCCCTGGAGAAGTCTGTCCAGCGAGTGTCACCGGGGGCGTTCCTCTCTCGTGCGCCCTTCTTTGACTCCGGGCAGGCTCAGGGTCCCCCGCCCGTGTTCCCGCACCCCTGCGGACGCGCCGTGCACGGGGCCGGGAGCCTCGTGGGCAGGAGCTCCCGCCGGGCTCCAGAGCCCCTCTCGTCAGCGCGGGGGTCACTCGTTCTCTGGGAATTTCTGCCGAGGGAACCGGGACTGTGTGCTGCGGCGCCTGAATGAGCTCTTGACTCACGAGGTCTGAGGATTCAAAGGAGAATACAGTGAAACCGCTTATAAAATCAGTCCCATTTTGACATTCCTATAGATGCTTTTGTGTACCCTAACTATAGTCGTTCTAATTAATATAGTTCTCTAACTTAATTGTTCATAAAAATTTTAATAATTTCTTTTCTGTTTTAGCTATTTGATGGCATTGAATGTGAATTTCCCATATTTTTCCTGTACATGATGATTGATGGTAAGTGAGCTTTTCTTCTGAGATTTCAGCTTTGGGATGTGTGTTTAGGGACCAGCAGAGATGAGAGGTGACCGTCCCGTGTGCAGTGTGGATGGCACCCGAGTGACGGTCACTGCTCTGCACTCTTACATGCTTTTCCTGCTCTCCGAGTGAACGCTGAGTAACTTAGAACGTTAAAAATACTTTGAATCATTTTTAAAAATGATACTATATCTTCATGTTTACAAGGAGGAATTTTTAATGAGTAGGAAGCCATGAATACTAATGCAGCGTTGTGAATACCTGTAACGCTTACACTGATGAACAGAGAAATTTCCATTAAAATTCAGCTTTCAGTTCCAAATGCTAACCTGACCTTCGAAAATCGATTTTCTGGAAAAATATCATCCTATTTTCATCACCTTTTTTCAACTTTATTTGTGTCATTTACATAGAAAATTATCAAAATAAATTAGGGCTGGGCTGATAGACTTTTCTAAGGTAAAATTTCTGTGGTCCTACTGAGCTCAGAGGTGACCGGAACGTGTTTTGTGTCCAGGCGTCTTCAGAGGCGACCCAAAGCAAGTGGCCGACTACCAGGCGCTCCTGGCCCCCGTGCTGCACCAGACCGCGGAAGGTACCGCAGGGGTTTCCCCAGACTCCTTCAATTCCCTTTTGAACAGCAATTTACGTTAAATTAAAATAAGTGGAGTCTTAAATATGTTGGAAAGGCAATTACTCACTTATTGTAATAAGTTTGTTTTCATAACAGGCACTCATCAGGCAGGACCCGGGGTGGGTGTGGCTCTAGTAACTGCAGGGTCATTGGCAGAAGCTCTGCCGCTGGGACCCACTGTCATGCCTTATCTCTGAGCCCTGACAGTGTATAAAGCGGCTGGTGTCCCGTCAGCAGAGGGCCGTGCTGCCGTGAGCGCAGTCCCTGCCGAGGGCACCGCCACTGCCGCGCTGGGTCGTGGCTCCGGGGCTTTTGCAGTGTTCTGAGTGTCTGCCTGGTCTGAGATGTCACCCTGGGGGGTGGATTCCATGGTCTAGAAATGATCAAAAGGCCCGGTCTTCCCAGTCGTATGTGGGTTTCGCTTAAACCCCAGCAGGGCCCCGAAAAGCGCGTGGCTGGTTTTCTGTGTGACGGCACAGCCGCTTCCCAAGGGGCGTCCAGGGAGAAGGCCCAGACGTCCTGGGTGTTTGGAACTATTCGAAAGTCAGAGCGTTTTCTCCCGGGGGACGAGCTGTGAGTACAGCCGTACCTGGAAGTTGGAAAGTGTCCGTACGGGTGACCAACGCTGGCCTTGTGGACTCGGCACCACGTGGAGTCCCTTCCTGTGTCACATGGGTGTGTGGTGCCCGTGGGGTTGTTGCAAGTGTCCCAGGCTCCGTCACTCCGGGCCCACCTTCAGAGTACTTGTTCAAGTGGTGAGATGTTTATGGATAAGCCGAGTTCCAAATTTAAATTAATTTTGGGACCAGTCGCTCCTGTCTTTACGCTCACGGAAGCCTCATCCAGGGTGGGAAGAGCGCGGTGAGCGCTGTCCAGGGCCAGCGCTTGAAACCCCGGAGCCAGGCCGGTGCGCCTCCTCAGCCCGCACTGCGGGCTGCCTTGCTGTCACGTGGTGCCCGGGCTCTGCTCTGTGGGACAGACCTTTCCACTGGCTTCAGACAGGCATCACTCCTGACCGGTGCATGAAGTTTAAAGAAACCTGTGCAATTAATTCTATTAGAAAAATTTAGTTCCCCACCTGCTGATACTTCAAAAATCTCTTAGAATGTTATTGTGTTCCCCTTTCCATTATCCACAAAGATTCTAGCCTTTAAATGTAATTTTAATTTCCGCTAAGGACTATTTTCAAATGGGTTGGTCACAGGGGAAGGCAGGGTTTTTTCCCTTCAATGACAGGAAATGGTGGGTAGCAGACGTGTTTAAAACGGGGATGCTTTGCTCTCAGCAGGCTCAGGCCTGCAGCTCTTCCCTTACGTTCATTCACCCAGTGCGACGTTCGTAATGCTTCCCTGGGCCAACCCGATGGCGCACGGCTGCTCTTCTGGATCTCTGAATATCTGCGGGTAGTATTTGTTCATTCACTCAGAGGGGCCAGAGCAAAATGCCGCTCAAGGGGATCATCGCAGTGTTGGCTAACACAGAGCACACGCTCTCAAATTAGGGGTTCGCAGGCTGGAAGCTTCTTGCACGGCCTGCACTGGCCATGTCTGAAGGGGCCCCCATGTCCCGTTCCATGGAGCCGGCAGAGTCGACAGGTTGGCTCCGTGTTGTACAACTCTCTGTGCTTTCTGGTCATTGCACTTTCTTGAAGGGACCCTGTACAGGGTAGGACACTGACTTGCTCGATTTTAAATGTTACTCTTAAACGTTGCAGGTTACCCTGTTGTGCCCAAGTACTATTACGTGCCAGCCGATTTTGTAGAGAACGAAAAGAGGAACCCTGGCAGCCAGAAGCGATTTCCTAGCAACTGTGGCTGCGATGGGAAGCTCTTCCTTTGGGGACAAGCCCTTTACGTCATCGCGAAACTGCTGGGTAAGTGGAGAGAGCTGGGAAGTTTTCCTCTTGCCATCGGGCCACAGAGGTGTGTCTTCGCCGACTTGTTCTTGGACTTGGGCGGCATTTACGCTGCTAAGAGGCCTTGCGGGGAGTTTCCTGGTGCGGAGAGGCCTGGAGAGGTGCCTGCCTCACTGAGTGCCGGCCACCGCTGGGAAGGCCACTGCTGGGAAGGCCACTGCTGGGAAGGGTCCCCTGGGGTCATGCCGGGCTGCCCTCAGCATGTGGGTAGGTTTCTGCAGGAGATGTAGGAACTTTTATGTCATACAGTCAAATTCTGATTTAACGTATGGTCTTACTTGGCCAAAGCTTTAGTTTTAGTAAACCACTTGCCAAAAGGAGTTGGTTGTCTTGGAGTTCTCTTCTTTCCAGTAAATGCACAGCCGTTTTACTCAGCGTTAGTCGCGCTTCTGTGCAGCGTTACTTTTCAGCTGTTCCAAAAGCTTCAGCGGAAAGTGTCCTCTCTGGACATGTTGAAATGAAGGCTAACGTGACGAACATTAAAGTGTTATGCATCTTCCCGCACCATTCGTTGCGAAAAGTTCAAGTGTTACCAGCATTTCCACCGAAAAGGCCATCTTATTTGTGAGGGATTGTGGGCCAGGCTGATGGGAAACGGCCCTGCACTGAAGAACCGCGTCCGTGTGAGGCGCCGCGCGCATGCGGCTGTGCTTGTGTGGCCGGGGTGGGCTTGTTCGCCCTCCATCCGGGAAGACTGTCTCAGAGCCCAGACTTCCGGTTCAGGCTTCACACAAACAGCAAATAGGAGTCCATGGAAGCCTGCCAGCCAGGAGAGGATTCAGCTAATGCTCTTTTCCGTCTTCTCGTGTCTGTTTCCTGGGTCTCCATGTAAAATTTACTGCCAGTCGAAGAGCCTGCAGAAGAATTTCCTCTCGTTAGGTGGGCAGCTTTTCATAAGGAGTTCGTGTTACTTGTAAAGATTTTGATGTTATGTTTTCCAGAAGAAAAAGAGACACATAAATTAGTTTTCTTAGAATCAGGCCCCAGCTGGTAAGGTTACCTCTGCTTAGAATGTCCTTTTTTCCTCTAGCATAAATACAAAGAAGCCTTACTGATGGATGCAGCTAAAAAAAAAAAAAATGTTTTCGTAGAGGAGTAGTAAGCTGTGTAAGGACAGGAATTTTAATGTGATCGTGAACGTGGGTAGGCTGTACTTGGAATTGCGAGTGAGCGTGATGAAGTCTCCCGTGGCTCTGGGAGAGAGTGAGGAGGCCAATGCCTGGGGGATGCAGAGCTGACCATACTCGACACAAGCAAATGGAGCTTAAAAAAAAACTGAGGCCCTGGCTGGTGGCACAGTGGATAAGGCGCCAGCCTGCATACCCAAAGGTCGCTGGTTGGATTCCCAGCCAGGGCACAGAACCAGGTTGCAAGCCAGGTCTCCAGCCAGGTCCGTAGCTGGAGGCAGGTGAAAGGGAACCATACATGGATGTCTCTCTCCCTTTCTGCTTCTCTCCCTTCCCCTCTCTGAAAAATAATAAATAAAATTAAAAAATAAAGATTGGATAAGCTATCAGTCAGTAGAGAGCATTGGACCTTCCTTATGCCAGAGTCAGCGTACTAAAGGCAGGTCGATTTGGACTGTAAACAGCATTTTCTTGGATTAAGACCAGAGTGAACAGAATCATCCAGGTTGTGGGGTTTGGATACACGTTCACCTACTTACTGCCTAGTGACTTGAAGAATTTCTTAACTTCCACGTGCCTACGACCTGAGCGTATCCCTACACCCCTTTTTACTCTTGTGTAAAAGCTGTTCACAGTTTTTCAAGGTTTCTTCTTGATTTTTTAACTTTTCAATGACACTTGACACCCTGTGATTTTACGTCCGTTTCCCGTGCGCAGTGTAGCGAGTGGTTCGGCGTGTGTGCACTTGACGAAGCAGTCGCCCGGTGAGTCCATTGCCCCCGGCAGCAGAGTGGTCACCATGCTGGACTGGACTCCTGTGGCCCCCATAGCTGCCCCGGCTGGGGTCCTGGCATCGTGTGACACACGTGCTAGCTCTGCCAAATGTTATTAAGGAACAAAAATCCTTCTGAAGGTGTTCTTTTTACCCTCAATAGTTACTGTTTGACCCAAACTCAAGGTATAGGTCATAAACCTTCCTGTTTACAAAATGCAAATATTAAGGCCCCAACATGTCCCCTGAGGACTTGAAGACAACTGTTGTGTTTCCAGATGCCTGCTTGTCCGGGAGGTGAGGCCCAGTCCCTGGAGGAGCAGATGCGTCCTCCTCTGCCCTGGTCCCTTCCGCTATAGGTCCCTGGTGGTCCCTCAGTGTCGGTTCTTTCAGGCTTGTCCCTTGTCACCCCCAGATGAGGGTCACAGGGAGGACCTCTGTGTGGCTCCCTGGAAGATAAAGATCAATGCAGTGAGGAAAAATAACTCTTGACCTGACCTGCGACGGCATTAGTCACTTTCACCATTACGGAAATGAAAGCAACAGTTAGAACAATGAATGGTTACCAACGAACTCACCAACTATTACTTTGTTGTTACGTCTCCTGAGTGCCTACTGTATGCAGTGGGGAACGGCCATGAGTGTGGAGCGGGCGGCCTGAAGGTCACACACGCACGCCGGCTGGTGGACGTGCCGCACAAAGCAAGGGAGGAGGAGAACAGTCATGGGGAGCTTTTCAGAAGAGTTGGTTAACTATTTTATTCACGTTAATTTTAATGGATTAGCATTTATGCTTTCTAAGGATATGAGACTTCTTAATTTATCTGTCATCATTTATAAATAGCAAAATAATAAAGAGAATTTCATTTCTGTAGCATGACAGTGAAACATTAATTATGTAAAACACTGTGGGTAGTGGAAATTTTTCCACATCTCAATGATCAGACAAATGAGGTAGGGAAATAATTTGCTGCTGTTTAAAATATCACTGTACTAATCAACCCGGCATCATGAGCTAAACTGATATTAATAAATTGAAATTGTAGGTTGTTATTTGCCATAATGAAGCCTATATGGTCCAATTTAAATTTTGCAGAAGTGTGTTCTTTCCGGAGAGAAGCACGTGCTGTGACGTGCTCCCTGCGCTGGGCGGGAGGCTAACGTGTCCGTCTAAGTTGTACCGTCTCCCTCTTGCTTAGAAGGTCGTCGTCCCTCAGGGCGCAGTTGGGGTGCGCTGGGGCCCAGGCTCCGGGGAGGGGCCGCCACCGGCCGTGTGTGCAAGTTGCCTGCGCACCTACTTTTCGTGTGTACGGGAGTCATGAGGGTCGGTGATGGGTGCAGGCGGAGGCCCCGCGGTGCCAGAGACGCAGCACGTGGTGCCCGGGGGCCGCTCCTTCTCGCCCTTGTTCCTCTGCTGCTCGTGCCCCTCTCGTGTGCATTGAAGAGCCCTCCAAGAGCTACTGAAAACGCTGCTGGGGACTTTGTCTAGGGGTCATGTTGTGCTGTGCCCGGGGGTTACCCCCGACAGGGATGGGGCGAGAGACACGCCGCGGCTGCAGGGCGGGCTACTCACCGCCTCCATGCCAGGGACTCGTGTGGACTCCACCCGTAGGCAGCACCGTGTCGTCCCATGACCCGGGTCGAACTGAAGGTCAGGAGTGAAGGGAGCGCGTTTCCTAGCTGACTGCAGGGCAGATAAAGACTTGCGCCCACCCCACACCCCAGTATGTGATGCTACTCAGTTACCTTTCCCGTGTCTGAGTGTAACCAAGGTAACTACACACGCGTTGCTGAGCCAGAGACACGCTCCTTCCATTGGCTGAGATTCTGCCAACTCTGCTGCCTAAGGGGACTGTCCCAGCCCCACTGGTCCCAGCATGTCCCCTCCAGGCCATGGAGAGTCCCCTCCGTGAGACTTGGGTGCTGGAGCAGAGGACGGAGGGCGGAGAGCCGCTGGCCCAGCCCCACCCCCCACTGCCCAACACTGACCTGCCTTCCTGTCACAGCCCCCACTTGGGTCAGGGTCGCCACCAGGAGCTCCCTCTGCACGGAGCCCACGTTTACGCCAGCGGTTGCTCTGCCTCAGGCGGGTCAGCGCCCCACGGACGCCACTGCCAGTTTGGGGGTCTCTCTGGGACTTGAGCTTGGGGAGCACTTTGTCCCCTTTGCGGCCTGGCTTCCTCCCTCAGGATGCGAGTGCATTGCTTTCAGAACTGCTTTTCTGAGCTGTGCCGGCTCACAGTGCAGCCAGTTTTAGGGTTCAGGGGGACAGTTGTACAACCATCACTACCAACCCTAGACCCCCCAACACCTCAGATTATTTAGCAGCCAGTATCCACTTTCCTAGCTTCCCCCTCCCCGCCCGCACTGGACTGGCATTAATCCGTTCCCTGTTTCTGTCGATTGGCTTCTGCTGACAGTCCGTCCACCTCAGGCCATGTGTCACCTGCGGCCCTTGGTGATGGGCGTCTTTCACTGCACTGGTGTTCCAGGTTCATAGCACTTCGTGCCTCCTATGGCCCAATGACCGCCGTTGTGTGGCTAGGCCCAGTGGACAGTGGACATTCGGGCTGTCCCCCTTCTCTGTCAGGAATGCTGCTGCTGTGAACGGTCACATCCAGGTGATTGCTTGACAGGTTTCCATTTCTCTTGGGCGCCTGTCTAGAGGTGAAATGGCTGGGTCACAGAGACAACATTTGTGAAAAGCTATTGTTTCCCCCTCTGCATAATTTTGACACGCTTGTCAGAAACGGAAGGGTGCATTTCTGGACTCTGGCTTTTGTCCCGCTGGTCTCTATCTTTCTGCCAGTACCACAGTCTTAATTACTGTCGCTTTTCCCTCCGACTCTAGGTACCTTTTACAGACTTCTTCCTGCCCAGTTTATCCAGCACGGTGTCAAATAGAAGTGACAGGAGCAGACGTCACTGTCTCGTTTCTGGTTAGGGGGAAAGCATTCAGTGTTCCTTACTGGTTTATTGTCATTGAGTGTGACATCAACCATGGGTTTTCGTAGATGTCCTTTATCGGGTTGAGAGCATTCCCTCCTAGTCCTGTTTTGTTGAATGCTTTTTATCGTGAAAAGGTGTTGAGTTCTGTGAGAACTGTTTTCCGTGTCCACCGAGATGACCCAGTGGCCGTTGTGTCCTTCTTGCAGTTGGTGTGGCGTGTTACAGTAGCTGATGTTTGGGCTGTTGCGCCATCCTGGCATTTGTGGGATAAATCCGACGTGGGCGTGGTGCGTAATCCTCTTTATACGCTACTCCATTTTTGTTTGCTGGCATTTTTGTTGAGGGTTTTTGTGTCTGTATTCAAAAGGGATATTGTGTTGTCATTTGATTATGGTCTCTAGGTAATACTGACCTCTTAAAATGAATTGGGAAGTGTTTCCCCTACTATTTTTGAGATAAGTTGGTAAAAGATTGTTTTGTGGGTTTTTTTTTAAAGATTTTATTCATTATTTTTAGAGAGGAGGGCAGGGAGGGAGGAAGAAAGGGAGAGAAGCATCACTGTATGGTTGCCTTTCACCTGCCTCCAGCCACAGACCTGGCTTGCAACCTGGTTATGTGCCCTGGCTGGGAATCAAACCAACGACCTTTGGGTTTGCAGGCCGGCGTGCCTTATCCACTGAAAGATTGGTTGTAATCCTTTAGCTGTTTGGTAGAATTGGTGGAAGTCACCAAGGAAATTATCTGGTCGTAGGTTTTTTTTTTATTTATTTAATGGGAAATTGTTGTCACGTGTTAAAAATCTGTTTAGATTTTACAGTGTATTCCATTTTGAGTCACTTTTTGTAATGTGTGTGGTTTTGTCCATATCCATCTAGGTTATCTAAACTATTGTCACACATTTGTTCACAGTATTTTCTTATAGTCCTTCAGGTCAGTGGTAATGTTGCTATTTCCATTCCTGGTCTTTCTTTTTTCTGTCAATCTAGCTAAACACTTGTCAACTTGCGGTCTTTTCAAGAGTCCACTTCTGGTTTCATTCATATTCTCTATTGTTTATGTTCTGTTTTTTAAATTTCCACTTTAATATTTATTCTTTATTTTCTTGTGCTTGCTTTTGATTCAGTTAGCTTTTTTTGTCCACTGTCTCAGAGTGGAAGGATAGGTTATTGATTTGAGATTATTTTTCTGTTTTAATATAGGCATTTACAGCTATAAATTAATCTGAACATCGCTTTAGCTACATTTGATACATCTTGGTATATTATCCCTCCACTTTCAATAATCTCATCAGAAAGTACATTTTAGAAATTGTATTTTAATTTTCCTTTTGATTTCTTCTTTGACCCATTTGTTATTTAGGGATATATATATATTTTAATTCTCACATAGTGGTGAATTTCTAAAACTTTTTATTACTGACTTAATTTCATTCTTTTGTGGTTGGTTGGAGAACATACTTTGTATAAATTTAACCCTTTAAAATTGGTTGAGGCGTGTTTCATGGCAGAGCAGGTGAAGACGCCCGGTGTGTGTATGTTCTGCTCTGCTGGGGGAGTGGTCTGTAAGTATCTGTCCGGTTCTGTTGGTCTGCAGTGTTGTCCAGGGGCATTTTGGGTAACATCCTTTCCCTTTCTTTCAGCTGATGAGCTAATCAGTCCTAAGGACATCGATCCGATCCATCGCTACGTCCCACTGCAGGACCAGCGGAATGTGAGCATGAGGTTTTCCAACCAGGTAAAGAGACGTTTTACTCCTTAAGTTAGACTTGTCCAAGGCCTTAAGCTTCACCGAAGCCGTTGTACTTGGAACGGGGCTCTGTCGCCCCTGCTGGGAGCAAGCCTTCTCTCTCCTCCAGGTAAGATCCGCTCGTGTGTGTGTCAAGGCTCCTTCACTTTTAAGCGATTACCCTGGTGAAGGGCTGCCTGGTAGTGAGGACGGTGAGCCCGCTGTGCCCAATAGGACGACTTCCAGGAGACGCTGCCCTCTTCTCCGGCCACGGTCGCGGTGTCGGTGTCTCCGAGCAGACGCAGTTTGTAGGGGGCGGGGGACGGATGAGACGCACGGTTGTTGGAGGGGGGCCCCAGGAAGGGCCCGTGCCTGCTGACTCCCCAGTGAAGGAGCCTGCGCGGGACGGAGGGGCTCACAGAGCTGCGGTCCGGCCGCTGACCGTTGGGTGAAGGGGCAGCTTCTGTGTTTTGCAGTTCGGCCTCTGGGTTCGACTGTGCTGTGGGGGCACATGAGTGTTTGCAGGTCCGCAGGAGGTGGCCAGGCAAGCAAGCCCTCCGCAGCCCACGCACCCGCGGGTGCAGGCCGCCCACCTGACAGCGCCGGGGGCTGTGCAAGCCGCCGCGGAGGGAGGGGGTGGGCGCAGTGCAGCCCGGAGACGTTCACGCACCAGCAGTAGTGAGCCGCTGTGCTCAGTTTCAGGTGCTCCTCTTAGATTAAAGATGCACGCGCAGATAAACGCTAGTTTTAACGAGGAGAAGGGTGTGCCCGCCGGTCCGCGAGGCCCTGCCCTGCGCTTCTCTGCTCTGGTGGCCTGCAGCAGAGGGTGATTACCGGGTGCTCTCTCCATCAGGAGCTGCTTGGGAAAAACCTTTAAATAAACGGGGAGGTTTTCTCAGGGATATGAGATCCCTCGCTGTGCCTGACAGGTGTCCGCAGGCCTGTGGGCTGCTCTGTCAGGTGGGGACGCGGCTTCTACCTTCGTCAGCACCCGTGTCCCTGCAGGGCGTGGGGGTTGTGCCGGCGGCGGGCGCTGTGACGTGATGGGGAGGGGTGTGAAGGCAAGGTTGAGAGCGAAGGCTGCCATCCGAGAAGAGCCCCGAAGGGGCAGGGATGCGGTGCTGGGTGTCAGAGGGGCCCGCCTGCGGGCGGCCTGCGCTCGGTCTCCAGGCGCACCTGTGCTCGCCAGCCGGCAGCGCGTTTTTCTGGGCTTGATGGGTGAGCCTGGCGCCCCGCACTGGCTCCCAGGAGCGAGGCTCTCGGTCACCCTGGAGCGGTGGTAGCGGGCAGCGTCCGGGTAGCCCCAGAGTCAAAGGGGACCCCGTGCAGGGAGCCCATCTGTTCACAGGGTGAGTTCGTGGCGGCCAGGCCTCTCCTGATTCAGTGGGTTCATGATGTAGCGCGTCGGCCTCCTGGGCGTGTCCCTGTACCCCGTTTTTACCCTTGCGTGAAAGCTGTTCAGTTTTTAAAGGTTTCTTAATCTTAGGTGGTTTAAGGAAAATGTGTATGAGGCTCAGTTCCATTTGGTTCACTTCACTCTAATGATCTCTAATAGTTTAACCAATTTGAGACAATTTCTGCTGAAAGGATTATAAAAATCATTAGCTTGGCAAAGGAAGAATTTGAATGGGACTGAAGAGCCAAATTTACCTGGAAGCACGGAGGTGGATTTGAGTACTGACCAGCTCTTACAGGTATCATAATAAACAGAATAAAATAAGCGCAGCGTCAGAGTGTTTAGCCTGCACGCAGAGCCGCTGCCCTGGTGGCGCCGCCCTGGCGTTAGGGAACGTGATTCTCCATTCTCGTCAGAACCATGAGGACTAGACGCCTGGGTCAACGCCCAGAGCTGAGGGGTTGAATTGGGAGTTAAAGAATGAGCTCTGAGACATTGAGTAGCATCATCCCAGTGAACTCACTGAACTCACTAAAGTGAAAAGTCCCAACAAGAGACGTGGGATAATGAGGCACTTCCCCGAGGCTGCTCATAGTCAGGGCGGGGACGAGAGGAGGGAAGGTCAGAAAGCAGGTTCGTGGTCCCGAAGGAGGATGCACGAGGAGTGCGATGAGCCCAGGTCCTTTTAACGGTCCCGGGTTGCCCGCCCCTGACCAGGGGCCACTAGGTCCCATCCTGGGAAACAGGCTCAGTATCCGCGTTTGTTGTCAGAATCCCCCCAGATTGCAGGGTAATTCCGTTTTCTCTCATTTTGTGAGTAATAAGTAATTGTTAAGGTCTTTTATCCAATAAAAATAGCATTTATAGTAATTTTAGTGTATGTTTATCTTGTTCAGTTGGTACATCCTATTTTCTTTTTTATGTGCATTTAAATTACATGGCAATCTGCCTGAAATGGCATTTTTATGATTTTTACGGTTGATAGGCGTACTCTGGGGTTTCTTGTTTCCATCACATGTGAATTTTAGTGGCATCCTGAATACCGTCGAGGAGTTGATGGGTGGAAAATCAAGTGTTTTACAGCAAAGCTTTGGGGATGTCAGGTTCACTGCTGTGAAGAAGTTAGATTTGGTCAGTATTTTCTGAGCTTGCTAGTACGGCAAGTTACCGGTGCTTCTTAGTGTTCTTTGTTCATTGCACGAGGACTCGATGTATAACGAATGCTGTAGTGAGGCTTTTTCACACAGCAGGGCATGTCCAGCACTGTGCTTGGTTAGAGCCCCTAAGCCCGCAGCTCGCATTTGATGAACATGGTGCTGACTACATAGTCAGCTGTGTAGCTCCTCCTCTGCCACCAGGACTGTGTCTTAGAATAAAGTGACTTTGATGTACAAGATGACAAAGGAAAATTGGCTCACAAGAAAGGGAATTGCGTATATACGTGGCTAAGATGTCAAATGAATAATTTTAAGTCGCAATCCTTTTTTGACAGAGAATACAAAAACTGGGTTTTTACTTTTAGTTCCTTCTGTTCCCTCAGAGTTAGATGATGGACAGTGACTCTCAGCCCCCAAACTACCCTGATGCGTGGTTCCGAGCGCTGACAGGCGAGCCCTGGCTGCCGAGATTGTGGCCTCCCTCTGCTTGGTTCCATCCATCGCTCTGTCCCCGCTGTCCAGGGACGAGAGACGCAGTTAACGCCGTCCCTGATGCTCACGGCAGCGCCGGTGGCCGGGCCCTCTGACGCGTTTCCCTGGTTGTGCCCCGCAGGGCCCGCTGGAGAACGACCTGGTGGTGCACGTGGCGCTGATAGCGGAGAGCCAGCGGTAGGTCCCGGGGCGGGGTGTCCTGGGGGGGCTCCCGAGGCTCTGTGCTCATGATACTGGGCGACGCCTCGGCGGTTCAGTGTGTAGGGTTTAAGGGCATCACTGATGTCGCTTGAGCAATAATTTTGCATTACTGGATGTAAATGTTAGAGGCTGCCCGAGCCGCCTGGGTGCAGCTCTGAGGCTTCAGCCCAGACAGACTAGGTGGATCACACACGGCAGTGCCTGCCCGCGGCCAGCCCCGGAGCGCCGGGCCATGTGTGCGGAGGGCCTGGGGCCTCGTGTCTGCGCGCTGCGGGCAGGCACGAGTTGTCGTCAGTGTGGGTCCCTCCTCTCCCTGACCGTGTCCAAGCTGGCCCGTGTGTTGTCTCAAATCCCCCTCCGTTCTCCCCGTGCACCCAGCCTGCAAGTTTTCCTCAACACCTACGGCATTCAGACGCAGACCCCTCAGCAGGTGGAGCCCATCCAGATTTGGGCCCAGCAGGAGCTCGTGAAGGTTGGTGCTTGTTCTGTGCTGCCCTCTTCCGGGGAGCTGGGGGCTGGACCTCGTGGTCAGATTCAGAGTCCAGGCAGAGCCTCCACTTCTCAGATGGGGCCATTCACCTAAAAGCCTTCCTGAATAAGTTCACCAAACACTGGTGTTTAAAAACAATACTGTCGCGGGTATAGGCTCTGTTCATAGGGCTTGTTGATTTCCCCTCCTGGCTGAAGTCTGTCACTAACCGAGATGCAGCGCTTCCGTGAAAGTGCCTTCAGTTTAGTAGTTGTGTAAAATTAACCTTTACCTCTGAGCT
The DNA here is from genome assembly GCA_004026585.1 of Noctilio leporinus. Classification (NCBI taxonomy): domain Eukaryota; kingdom Metazoa; phylum Chordata; class Mammalia; order Chiroptera; family Noctilionidae; genus Noctilio; species Noctilio leporinus. The sequence continues at coordinate 130,345 of PVIW01000880.1, read as the reverse complement.
GATCGTTTTCCCTCCTATGAGCTGGTAATGAAACCTTCTCTTGTAACGGTGTATTGATGATACGCACTTTTGTTTCTGTCACCTCACCATTTGCAACCTGAAGTAATTCCTAGCCCTCTGGCATGTTGGACTATGAACAAAATGCTATAAAATGCCACCTGGTCTGCCTCCCTGTGTGGCCGCACACCTGTTTGGATTGAAGTAAAAGGTGGCCCCGAGGCCATTTGCTACATGCCCTGCGGTGGGCGCACGGGTGTCTGTTTGGAAATAGGCCTGCCCCTCAGGGACAGGGCCTTGGTGGATCCCACGGTCCTTCGTGGACTGCCATTTGTGTCTGGTGACTGTTGAGTAGCGAGACACGCAGCGGAGGGGGTCAGAAGTCTCGAGTGACCAGGATTGAGGGGATGAGGTTGATACAAGTGCCTGTGGTCACAGCCTTGGCGCTCCAACAAGAATAGACGCTCAGAGAAGCGGGGCGCACAGGGCCTGGGGGTGATGCGGGCCTCAAGTTTGCTCTTAACCAGACTGGCCTTACTGGGGCTGCACAGCCAGACCGGGGTGTCCAGTCACTCAGAGACCAGCCCCTCGGGGTCCTCAACCCTCTCTAACACATGCAGAGCTCGATTTCCCAGCTAAAGCAACGAGGCTAAACGTGCAAGGATCCCTGGACCAGGTGACACTAAACCCACAGCATGGCGGCGTGAATGATGGAAAGTGGTTTTTGTGGCAGAAGAGCATAAATGAGACCACAGCAGGGCTGGGGACCCACAAGATGAGGAGGGAGGCTGAGGACCAGGTGGAGATGCGGGGCGTACCTCTCAGTGTGGACCGCGTTGGCTGGCACGCTTGTATGGGTTCTTACTGAAAGCTCCAGGGAATGATAACGGGTTATTATTCTCCAGTAAACGCGCTCTCAGAGCAAAGTAACTGGAATCTATTTTTTCAGTCCTAATTTATACTAGCAACCTTTTTTAAGGTAGATGAGTTTATTCTCTACCAAACAACATGTAATCAAGTTTTAAGAGACCAGCCAGGCTCCAGATGGCGTGAGTGTGACATCGTGTTCACTCACTCACTCACTCACTCACTCACTCATTCGCAAGCGGACGTTGGCTGTGTGCAGAGCACTGAGTGGAGCACCTAGAGAAAATGACTTTGTTCTCAATGGCTTCTCAATGAATTTTTCATGAAATGCGTATGATCAGAAAATCAGTAAAGACATTTCCAGTTTGGAAGAGAGTGGTTGACGGTGGTTTTCTAGTCTGAGATGTGTGGCCCCTTTTTTCAGAAACTTGAAATGGCCAGACTTTGTATCACACGGAAAGCGCTTATCCTTCCTGTGCTCTCGTGAATCAGGCACAGCTGGCTAACTTGTCCACTTTTGACAGCCTGGCTGTCAGGTCTCCCAGGGCCCAGAACCTGAGTGATGCCTCTGGCTACCTCACCTGCCTGCACGTTCACTGACCGAGGTTTCCCAGCCCCGTTTTCTCTGGAAAGAGAGAGGGCAACAGCCAGTGGGTGGGGTGGGGTGGGGAGCGCGGCTCCCTGCTGGGCCCCGACACCCATGCTCCTGTCTTCCAGGCCTACTTCCACCTGGGCGTCAACGAGAAGCTGGGGCTCTCGGGGAGGCCGGACCGGCCCATCGGCTGCCTGGGCACATCCAAGGTGCGCCGCTCGCTCTCCGTGCTCCGCGTGCTGTCGCGGGCGTCCGCTAGGAATGAGTGGGCACCCCCTTGCGCTGCCGTTTCCAGGCATCGTGATTCCCGGTTAGAGGTGTTGACTCAGAGGGACGCTTCCATCACAGCGGGTGGGCCGTGTTGTTGGCCTTAGTCAGGAACTGTAACATGTCCTCGCGGTCTGTGTGTTTTAGAAGATTCATTGTTTTATTTGCTTATCCAGAGTTAGGCACCAGGCATCATTTGTATCAGGGCTCCTGTTACTGCTGGGCCTCTGGTCACCGTTGCCCTTGCTTTGATGTCTCCCGCAGATTTACCGCATCCTGGGGAAGACGGTGGTGTGTTACCCCATCATCTTCGACCTGAGCGATTTCTACATGTCCCAGGACGTCCTGCTGCTCATCGATGACATCAAGGTAGCGCCGGACACCCTAGTGGGAGGGATGGTGTTGCTGCACTAGTTCCGTTGGAACTAGGGGCTCCAGGGCTTGGCCCCGGGTGACGCCATGCGGGATGCGACAGAGGCGGCGGCACAGGCAGTGGGGGGAGGGAAGTCCCACGCAGTCCCCTGCCTGCGGTCTGGGTGGCAGGCAGCGTCTTGTTTACAGAAGGCTGCGCGGACAGTGATGCAGGCAGAGTTGGGTAGCAACTTGTTTGGAAACCGTGCTCCTGTGACACTAGTGGATTATCTGCTTCTGAACAAAAGTTGTTAGCAAAATAATTGCATCTGCGGAGAACGCCGAGGAAACTAACCCGCAGCACACGGTAGACAGCCCTGCCGCTGCCTGTCCCTTCCCGTGCAGGGCGGTGCCGCAGAGCAGGGCTCAGTGGCCAGGTGTGTGGCGGCGCTTAGCTTTCTCGTCGTCATAGTGTTGCGGTCTGTCCCGCGCTCGTCTGTGAAATGATGGGGTGACAACAGAAAGAGCTCCCACATTTCTGCAGGTCTGTGCAGGGGCAGCCCCATCGCTCCACCTCCTGTGATAGAAACCCGCAGTGACGGAGGGTGACAGCCTGGAGGAAGGGGTCTTCCTCCCTGGCCCACCCGCCGTGATGGAAGTGCCCCTCTGAGCCAACACCACTCCAACCAGGAATCTTACAATGCTTGGAAATGGCAGCACAAGGGGGTGCCCGTGGGCGCCAGGCGCTCAGCCCGAGTGGCCTGTGCTGTCCAGCTGGACGGTGGCGTCCCGTGACCACAGCGCCTCCGCTGGCTCCTCGCCCTGACGGTTGGGCGTCCTGCTCCGCTCGGCTGCCGGGCCTGCCTCCCACCTGCCCTTTGTTTCCCCAGAACGCCCTGCAGTTCATCAAGCAGTACTGGAAAATGCACGGACGCCCGCTCTTCCTCGTGCTCATCCGGGAAGACAACATCAGGTGGGTGGCGGAGCCACGCGAGGGCACAGACCCCTGCCAGCAGCGCCCAGACCCTCTGGGGGCCGCCTGCGTCTCCCGCGCCCCTCGGGGCTGGCGTGGGGGGAAAGGGTCTCAGTATTGACAGTTGGTTTCTCACTCTGTTGTGAAAACGCACACCGTGTTTATCTGCTTATGTTTTTAGAGGGAGCCGATTCAACCCCATTTTAGATATGCTGGCAGCTTTTAAAAAGGGGACGGTTGGAGGAGTGAAAGTCCACGTGGACCGCCTGCAGGTAGCCCCGAGCCGCTGCCCCCGCTGCCCCCGTGTGGAAGGGTTCGTGTCGCCGCCCTGCCGCCCGACCCTGCAGCCTGGCCCTCGGCCGATGCAGGAGCCCCAGCTCGTTCCCAGCCTCGCTTTGGCGGGAGAGGGACTGGCGCCCGGAGCTTGTGGGCGTGGACGCGCCTCGCTGCACGGAAACGGGGGGCCCGTGAAACAGCCCCCAGCCGCCGTCTTTCCTCAACGGAGCAGCGACGGCCGCCCCTGCCCCCTCACGTGCCCTCACGCAAGCTCCTCAGGGCTCCTTGGCCGGTGCCGGGGCTCAGCCTCCCCCCCGGGAACCCCACCGTCCTTGCGCAGCCCTGCTGCCCGCTCCCCAGCACGCTGGCGACGGTCCCCACCTCTGAACGTAGTCAGGGTCTCCTGCTCCTGCTGGTCCCTCCTACCTCTGAGTCCCACCTACATTTTCGTTTCTTTTTTTTTCCTAAATAATGAGACCTTTTCTTCACAATTACTACATTTTAAATGGCCAACAAGTACATGAAAGGTGATCTACATCACTAATCATCAAGAAATGATAAATCAAAACCACGATGAAATATTACTTCAGACCCATGAGAGAAGCTATTATAAAAAATACATGACTTAGTAAGTGTTGCCAAGGATTTGGAGAAAAGGGAACTTTTGTGCACTGTTTGTATAAACGAAAGTTAGTACAGCCATTATAAAAAACAGGGTAAAAGTTCCACCAAGAAATTAGAAATAGAACTACCCCACAATCCCACTCTGTGTATAGAACTAGAGAAAATGAAATCACTGTCTTGAAGAGATTATCTGCATTCCCCTGTTTACTGCAGCATTAGTCACAACAGCCAACCTGAGTGTTCATTGATGGATGAATTGGTAAAGGAAACGCAAATATGTACATAACAACCTGAGACAATATGAATGGCCCTTGAGGGCATTATGCTAAATTAAATAAGTCAGAAACGTAAATATTATATTTCACTTACATGCGGAATCTAAAAAAGAAAAACCTTCATGTTATAGAAACAGAGCAAATTGGTAGATTTTAGGGATCTAAAATCCCTAAAGGGATGGAGAAATGGCAAGATACCATTTTCCACCTTGGGCACCGTCACCTGGTCCGGTGAGCGGAATTCACCTGTTCCCCCAGCGTGCTCCCCGGGCGGTTCGCTCAGGCATGGCCGTCCCGCTCCTTGGCGGAGCGGCACCATCCAGCCTCCCTGCGCGCTGGAAGCTGTACGGCCAGCTTCCCTCAGGTGGCCCGCGGTCTGCGCCCTGCAGGCAGCAGAGTTACCGGCTCGTTGGCTCTGATTTGTGGAGCCGCCTCACCGGGCCCTGCAGCGTGGTGGTGAGGAAGCACCCAGGCTCCTGACGTCTGGGGCTCACTCTGGGTGGGGGCTCAGGAGGGCAGCCGGGGCGGAGAGGGTTGAGGGCGCCAGGGCAGCCCCCGTGGAGGCTGCAGCCCGCTGGGGTCTTGTTCTAGGGGCCGGCGTAGCCAGTGGCCGGCGGGCAGTCGGGGGGGAGGCTCCCTTGCAGAGGACCCAGTGGGATGCAGCTGAGTGTCACAGAGGATGTTTTCGGATGTCACATTGCATTTGATACATCGATAGCAATAGTCACTTGATTACCATCACTAAGGTATTAATGACTAGCAAGTGACTTGTAATGACTTTTATAAAATGAATTCCAGTGCCTTTGCAGCTAACTGGATTTTTAATTAAAAGCTTTAGAGACTATTAATGGAATTTAGTATTTGCCTATTAACTCCAATTAAACATTTATTTTCTGGTCTAAATTAGTGTCTTAAGAGTAGGTGGGATAATAAAAACAGAAAACATTGAATCAAAATGAACTTTGTTTTCAGTATTAGTTATCAGCTTTGAGAATTAATTCCTGACTCTTCCCTTCCTTTATACCCACGTTACACTCCACCATCAAGTTGGTTTTCTGTGTTCTCAGAGCCCAGCCAGAATCTACCGTTGGCCCCCGCCCTGCCCCTGACACCTGGCCTGCAGCCCTCGTGTCCCCTGGACCTCCACGCCTTCCTCCCCCACGCGCTGACCCAGGTCCCACCCCGCACATGTGTCTTTTCCCCTCCAGACGCTGACCCGGGTCCCACCCCACACATGTGCCTTCTCCCCCACCAGACGCTGACCCGGGTCCCACCCCCCATGTCTGCCTTCTCTACCCCCAGACGCTGTCCCGGTCCCACCCCGCACATGTGTCTTCTCTCCCTGCAGACGCTGATCTCAGGGGCAGTGGTGGAGCAGCTTGACTTCCTTCGCATCAGCGACACGGAAGAGTGAGTTGCTTCGGGCGTCCCCGGGTGTCTTCAGGTGACACGCACGTGCAGGAAACCTGACACTGTCTCGCCCGCTTCCAGGCTCCCCGAGTTCAGGAGCTTTGAGGGGCTGGAGCCCCCCAAGCACTCCAAGGTCAAGCGGCAGAGCAGCGCCTCCAGCGCGCCGGAGCCCGAACGGCAGCCAGACGTCACCGTCGCCGAGTGGAAAAACAGGCCCACGCAGGACATTCTGCAGAAACTGCAGGTGAGGGGGCGGCAGGGCTCCTGCCGTGTCCTCTCGTCTGCCTGGCCGTGCGGTGGGGCCGTCTGCACCGGGCGGAGTCAGGGGGCTGCGCCCCAGCCAGCCTGTCGGTGCGGGCGGCTCACAAAGGCTCAAGGACGGGGTGAAGCAGGTTTGGCTGGACCTGAAGGTGTCCTGGGGCCACTGCCCAAGTCAGGCGGGTGGTATGGCCCCCAGGTTTCCCCTGCCCTCCTCTGACGGCCAGTCTTCTCCCCGCCCAGCCCAGGGGCTACCGCTTGCTCCGTGTCTCCTGGTCCCTGAGGAGAGGACCCTGTGAGCGCACCCATGTGAATGTTACGCCAGCAACCTAATAGTTTACCTTCCCGGAGGTGGTTTGCATTTTAAAAGAAGGGCCAGGCTAGAGGCTGGTGCTCCTCCAGAGAAAGAAGTCGCAGCGGGTGGGGGTGCCGGTGGGGTGAGTGGCGGGCCTGCCCCGCGCCTGTGGAAGCGAGCGTGTGGGCCCCCCCAGCCTCCTGCCAGACAGCAGCGCCGCTGTTGATGGGCGGGTAGAAGCCTGGTTGCGCTGCTCCTCCTGGAGCCCCGAGCGCCTCCCGACCCCCTGCCAGCCGGGTGGCGGCTCAGTGGCTGGGCCCCACTCAGCCAGCGGCAGCCTGGGGATGCTCGGAGGTAACCTGGTTTCCCTCCATCGCTTATCTTGTTTCCTAAAAAATGTGAGCATGGAGCCCTAGTACCCTGGGGAGCCACTGTCCCCGTCTGCCTCCCGGGGAGCTGAGATCCATCGCAGTGCCGTGCCGCCTCTCATGTGGGAGGCGGTCCGTGCATTTTCTCCTCCCTCCGTTCCGGAGGCCAGGGTTCCTGCGCCATGTGATCGGGGCTTCGCAGTGAGCTGTCCCCAGGGTGATGGCTGGCCCGCTGCACGCGGTCACCCGTGGCTTCTGCTTTCAGGACTGCAGCTGTCTGGCCAGCCAGGTCATCCTGCTGGGCGTGCTGCTCAAAAGAGAGGGCCCCCACTTCATCACGAAGGACGGTGAGTCACAGCGGGGCTGCTGTGTCGGACAGGCACCTCATACTGTCATGAATGTCCACCCAACGTGGCGGGTTACTTTCTTCTCCGTCACCTCTCCTTTAAAAAGTTCGAGGGACAGGACTGCGTGGTGCGCAGACGGCAGATGGCTGAGGGGCACGTGGCTGTTTCCCTGCCTCTCTGGGTGGCGTGGGAGCCTGGGTTCTGCCGGGGACTCGGCCTCTTCCAGCCCCGTAGCTGCTGACCACTGTTGCTGGTCCAGTTTTCTCGCCTGTTCGTTTTCGAGAACAACTGAACTGTCACAGCTGTAGAAACCAGCTGCTGGTGGCCCGCAGCAGCCATTTGGAGTAGACTGTGGCGCGTGATAGACATGACTGTGCTCTAGAGGTGGGCAGCAGAGGTCAGAACTTCGATCATGCCCGTGTCCTCTCCGCAGTCACGGTGAAACCGTGACCCCTAGAAGCCGTGTCTGTGTGCGAGTTGCTATTTTGAAGAATCATCGTGTTCTCCACCGAGGTCTGCTTCTGGCATTTTCTAACAGAACAATGTGGGGTACATCTGAGTGTTATTGCCTAGATACTCAGAGTTTTCTGGCCCATCTGAAAGCCCTCCCTCCAGAGGGGTGTGTGGATTTGGTTAGAATTGGAGATTTTGGTCAGACTTGGAGATTGAGTCAGAATTTTAAGCATCAGTGTAATTACTGAGATGTGTAGTTTTGTAGTGAACCAGGCATAATGACTTATTCAAATAAGGTCTGCTTAGTCTTTATAGTATTGTCACTTCTTGCTGCTAAGAGGTCACCTTCAGTGTTCTACATATGAATTGAATGGCTTTCATTTTCTTAACTAATTGAAAGCAGAAGAACTTAGAGCAAATTTTAAACAATCCCTCATTTCTAATTAGTCTTGAAACTAAGTATAAGCAGAACCCTAATTATATTGAGGACATACATTTAAGTTGATACTTTAAAACGATAGGATTTTAGGGGGAAAAAAACAGCAAACATTTCATTAGGAACCTAGATTTCAGAATGGTTATTTCAGTAGCCCTTTAAAATAGACCATATTTATATAAAATAGTTTATAATGAGAATGCAGGGGGAATATTTTGAACTATTTGTGTTAAGTTGCGAGTAATAATACTCATTTTTTACTTAGATATTTGAAAAAGTTTAAATGTTTGCAACCTGTAAAGCTCTGATATGTTGAAAACCACAACCACATATAGAACTGGATGTATGTAATTTTATCCAAACTGTGATAGAGCTGTAAAATTCGGTTCAGAGTTAAATGAAACCTTACTCTGTACCTTTGTTCCCTTTGTGGAGCTCTGCCCTGGGGCACGGGCAGTGTATCAGCATGTCGGCCTGAGGTCAGACCGAGGGTGTCTGGGCCCCACTTGTACAGCCACCGTCAGGCCGTGTGACAAGTAAGGGACAGGAACCTACAGCGGTTGCTCACTGGCTGTATTCCGCTTTTTCCGGCAACAAATTAAAATACTTTTTTTTTTTTTTTTTAAAGATTTTATTTATTATTTCCAGAGAGAGGGGGAAAGGAGAGAGGCAGAGAGGGAGAGAGACATCAATGTATGGTTGCCTTTCACCTGCCTCCAGCTACAGACCTGGCTGGAGACCTGGCTTGCCACCTGGTTATGTGCCCTGGCTGGGAATCGAACCAGCGACCTTTGGGTTCGCAGGCCGGCACCTTATCCACTGTGCCACCAGCCAGGGCTTCTAAAATACTTTTATTTGTTAAAAAATGAGATTGCGTGTCAACTAAGAAAACAATAAATTTCTAGAAGTAAACTCCCTAAAATCATGCGTTCACACTGAATCATGGCAGGGATAGGCCCATGTACACCTGTGTTTGGGTTACGTATTTAAACATCAGGTCGTTCAGAGCGTCAGCGGACCCTCCCTGGTGGGCGCAATGAAGATGCAAGAGTGACTTTTTAGGAGAATAAATGTTATGCGTTCAGCGGAAAGCTCTTGGCAACAGGACTCTTCCCGCTGCAGGTCCTGTGTCGGATCACATCGAGCGCGTCTACAGGAGGGCTGGCAGCAAGAAGCTTTGGTTTGTATCAGTGTCCTTGTCACTGTTTCATGTCTTTGGTGTCACATCCAACAGCCTAAAGGCAACCAGATGACCTGAAAGGTGGTTGTTTGTCCTAATTCCTACTTTTCAACTCCCAAGATACTAGATATACATACATGCACACGTATATCTGGGAAGAAAGGCGTCCCCAGAAAGAGACCCTGGTAATGAGTCACTGGGTGATGTGCTGGTGGCCGGTGACTTGTGGCCTGGGCAGGCGCTTCAGGTTCAGCGGTGTGTCCAGGAGCCTCCCTAGGGGGTCAGCAGTCACAGGCACAAAGATAGGAAGCAGCCCCTGTGCCATGTAGTCTGAGTAAATCCCAGCAGTTATCGCTGCTTCGTGCAAAAATCACTGACACGTTCTGCAGAGGTAGCCCCTTCCCGGGGGTTGCAGCAAAAATGAGGTAAGTTGGAATAAAACAGTGTGAATTCACAGTGGGTAGTATGCCAGATGCCTGGCTCTGTATTCTGAAGCAATCCTAACAGTCTTATTAGCAGAGAGAGAGTGTATGTATTTTTAGATGACCCATTATTTTCTAGTTTTTAAAATGTAAGAAACTCCCTTAATCTGAGGCTCACTCAGGTTACCGAGCTTTCAAGCCAGGGTTTCGGTGAAACTGTTAGCCGGGTGCCGGTCTGTGCTGAGGGCACAGAAGCCCTTCCACCCGGGAGACGGGCGTAGTACCCACCGCGAGGTGTGGCAGGGTGGGCGTTGCCCCAGAGCTGGGGAGGGCCTCACCTGGTCCCCAGTCTTCCTCTGGCTCAGCAAACCTGTCCTGCTGCGGGCAAGTCATCAACCTGCACCCGCCAACAGCGCAACGGTTGTGTTGAAAGCAGCAGCTGCCGGACGCCTTATTCACTGTGTTTTCCTTTCATGGCTTCACGCTGACACCCCAGGTTGGCGGTTCGCTACGGGGCTGCATTTACCCAGAAATTCTCTTCCTCCATAGCCCCTCACATTACTACCCTGCTGGTCCATGGGAAGCAGGTAACCGCCCGCAGCACGGACGCGTGTGGTGCGCAGCTTTTCTCCACGCTGGGAGTGTCGCTCCGCTAACTGCCCGTTACTGACCTGTGTTACTGCTCCGCCTGGGCGGAGGCGGAAGAATGGAAATGCTTCTTATGGGCCAGCTTTCATAAATGCCCCGAAACGCGAGGAAGCCCTTTTAAGCCCGCAGTTTCCACGACTTTCCCCTTCTGGGGGGAGAAGGGTGTGTGCCGCATGCGCTGCCCTGGAAGCAGAGCCGGTTCTTGAAGCTGCAGCCTTTTCAAGAATGGAACCAGCGTGTGCGAACCCTCCTCCAGCATCCCCGCTCCACCCGGAAGGCGCTTCACTGCGCCGCGTCCTGAGGCTCAGGACCAAGACCTCCCGGGGGCTGGGTGTCCCGGCAGGGCCTGGAGTGGGTGCAGGGACAGGGGCCTGTGCCAGGAACAATCGCTAATTTACTGCAAATCAGAGTACTCCTGGGAGTTGTCTTTCTACCCCCGCCTGTCAGAGGGGTGGTTGGGCCCCCTTTCTTTCTGCCACCCTAATGGCGGCACAGGTGACCTGAGGCAGAGGGGAGGGGAGGGACCCTGCCCCACTCGGGCATGGCCTGTGGTCTGGGAAATGTCGGCTGTTAGGGCCCATGTCTTGGGCTTAATGTCTCCTCCAAATTAATTGAGGACCTCGTGCCTATTCCTGGGGTCCCCCTTGGGCTCCGCACCCCCCTCCTTGGTTGGATACGTGAACCTCTGGCCTGCTCTCTTCTTGCCCGCAGGTCGGCTGTGCGCCACGCAGCAAGCCTTTTGTGTAAAGTGGTGGACAGCCTGGCCCCGTCCATTACTAATGTGTTAGTGCAGGGCAAGCAGGTAAGCCTCCCGCCAGACCCGCGCTCCGTCCCCACGTCCCTGTCCCAGGGCTTCCGGGAGGACCCTTCCGATCTGGCCAGCACAGCGTCGGGCCCCCCACGACCCTGTTACCAGTGTCCTAGGCGTGTCTACAAAGCTTTCTTCCCCAAGCAGGGTCTCCCCTGACAGACCCACCACTGTCCATTCCTCTCCCCGCTGCACCTCAGAGCTGTCACATCAGCCCTGGGCTTCCCCTAGAGCCATGGAGACACCGACGCAGGAGCTGGGCCTTCTGCTGAAGCACCCATAGGCCCAGAGTGGTGGACAGGGGCAGGTGGGCAGCAGAGGGGCCCTCTCCGTCGCAGGGATCCATAGCCCTTGGGCCACCTGTCCCCTCCCACCCACCAGCTCTTGGGGATGCTTCTCACAGAGCCACCTCCAACTAGCTGTCCCTCTGGGGTCTCATGATGGGCCAGTGACCCTTCTCACAGCCACCCTGGGTCCTGTCTAGCACTGTCCCAGGGTCCCCACGTGGGCCCCAGCCCGAGTGGGCCTGAGGGGGCGCTTGCTTGGTGGGTGTGGGCTGGGCCGTGCCCGTGCACGCACTGGTGTGGGTAGGCCGCGGCTGCTGGCTGCGTGTTCGTGTTGTCTACGTGCTGATGGCCTGGCTGGACCCTGGTTTGGCTGGAGTGAAAGCATGTTTCTCGTCTTTGGGAGTAAGTGCTTGACTGCATCTCCTGAGCATGAACCCAGGCACGTAGAAGCTACACGTTAGGAGGGACGTGAACTGTCTAGGGAATCAGCCCGTGGCCCCTTCACTTGTTGACTGAAGTCATTTTATCCCGTAGCCAGCCCCAGAAATGTCACAGCCAGCTGTGCATCTTGCCCTGGGAAATGCTGGTAGCAGTAAGAAGTCAGGTCACGGTGCACGTGACTTTCTGTTTCCTCTGCACCACCGAGAGGTAGAACCCTCTCCCGGTGGGTCAGTGCTGTCGCCGCTGAGCCCTTCTCAGGGCAGGTCCGCAGGCGTGGGAAGCTGTGTGCCTGGCTTCGAGGCCCCTGTGCCTTAACATGCAGTTCACTTCACCCCTGTGAGCCCGGGAGGTTCAGAGGCCTCTGCGGGGGCTGGTGCTGACCCTGGTGACAGGGTGGCCCAGCGTGGGTACCCCCGCTCTGCCCGTGTCTAGAGGTGGCCTGAGACCTGCTCCCCGCCTCCCGGGGACCAGAGCCTGTCCTGCCGCTGTGGCTGGTCCGCTGCCCGTGGGACCAGCATGTGTTCAGGGCAGCGTGAGCCTGGGTGGCCGGCAGCCCCCTCCAGTAGTAGGAGGCCTGTCCGTCGGCTGCCTGCCCCCCTCTGCACTAGAGGAGCGAGCGTGGAGCCTCGAAATTTGTATTCGCTTGTTTCTGAAACTGAGGTAGAATTTCTATGGAGCACCTTCCAGTCACCTCGAGCTCCCTGGCGGGAAACAGGGTTCAGTTGCCCCCTTGGAGGCACCAGCCTCTTAAGTAAATGTGATTCCACTGGACTGACCGGACGGCCTCTAGTGGTGGGATAATGCGGCAGTCCTTTTCCACCGTCACAGCCCTGGGGCACAGGCCCGGGTTCTGCTGCTGCCATCTTCCTGTCCCTCCTTCCTGTCCCTCCCTCCTGTCCCTCCCGTCACTGCCCCAGCTCCGCAGGCAGAGGTGGGGAGGAGGCCTGCGGACCCTTGTGGGTGGGGGCAGAGCAGGGAACGGGCCTCTCTGAGCTTTCTTGTCTCCCTGCCGGTGAGGTGCCCCCAGCCAGCTCACAGGCACCTGGTTCTCGGCCCAGCCGCATGGCCGCACCGGAACTGGCCCTGTCGCTCACCTGACGCGCGGCCGGAAGGGCCACGTCATGAGCGTAGCAGCCAGGGAAGACCTGCCCGAGCGCTAGGCCGTGCAGACCGCAGCCGGTGACGCTTCAGTGAGTTCCGGCTTCTCGGACCTGCTCATCCTGAGGTCTTGCAGAATAATTTTATCCTCATAGTTATTTATCCCTTCCTGTTTCTAGCCGCTCACCGCGCCCGGAGCTGGGCACCTTCACCTGCCCTTAGATTGCAGACTAGACGGGGAGCCGTGGGAATCCACTCTGACAGTTCTTTTAATAAGGAGCAGGGGCCGCTCTTCTACCTAATTCCCCAGCCCCGTGGAGTAATTTCTGCCTTTTAACAGCGAGATGTTTATAATCAGGTCCCGCCCCGTGCAGGTGACGCTGGGCGCCTTTGGGCACGAGGAGGAGGTGATCTCGAACCCGCTGTCCCCGAGGGTGATCAAGAACATCATCTACCACAAATGCAACACGCAGGACGAGCGGGAGGCGGTGATGCAGCAGGAGCTGGTCATCCACATCGGCTGGATCATCTCCACCAGCCCCGAGCTCTTCAGCGGCATGCTCAAGATCCGCGTGGGGTGAGGCCGGGACCTGGGGGCCAGCAGGAGCCCACGCTGCACGTGGGGAAGCACCGCTCTCCCCCCGCGTCCCTGCGTCAGGTGACGCAGCAAAGAGCCTGAGCCAGTTCCCCGTCCCTGCGAGCCGGGCGGACACGCCTCCCGAGGAGAGTGATTTTCCGTGATTTTCCTCCTGACTAGGTGTCAGGAGGACGCGCACCCTTCAAAACACTCTGCTGCACCCATCCTCCCACCAAAGTGGAGTTTTAATCATAAAGGTCCTAAGCGCTGTGTTTGGGGAAGAAGTTGAAAGTTAGGCTCTGATGGTCTCGAATCTTCCTCAGAATGTGGGGAGACAGCGTGGGGAGGTGGGTAGACCAGGCATCGGCCGTTGGTGGGACAGCGTTCAGTCCTGACGGCCCTTCACCGCCCCAGCGCCCGGGACAGACCCCCCTCCTCACCCTGCCCTGCCCCCGGCCTCGCTTCATGGCCACCTCACTGTTTATGGAACGGGAGAGGGGCAACAGTTGGAGAGTCTGTCACCACCATGTAGAGTGTAAGTGCTGCTGTTCTTTTAAAGACGTGTAGATACGTAGATATATAAAATTTACTAATTCTTAGAGAGAGGGAAGGAGGAAGGTGGAGAGAAACATCCATGTGTGGTTGCCTTTCACATGCCCCCAACCGGGGACCTGGCCCGCAACCCGGCATGTGCCCTGACTGGGAATCGAACCAGCGACCCTTTGGTTCACTGGCTGGTGCTCAGTCCACTGAGCCACACCAGCCAGGGCTTAAAATACAGTTTTGATTGTGCAGGTGTCACGGGAATGTTCTGGCTGTCGAGTCAGACGATGCCTCAGCCCACATTGGCCCGTCTGGGTCCCCACAGGCCCCGGTGCCTGTGACGCACTAGCTCACGTGTGCGTGGGTTAAAAGGCTTTGACGGTCCTGTTGGTAAAATTTAGTCCACGTCTCTGGCTCGGATATAGTAGCTTCTAAGGCTCTTCTGCTGTCTTTATTTTAGTCTTTCGAAGAATTCCATGCCAAAAAGATTAGTTTGACCCATATTTTTAAATGAGTAAATGTACTTCAATAATCTAACAGATAAGTTATACTCAGTTCCTCTCAAATGAATGAGAAACACCCACCTTCTCTCTTGGGTGGCTGAGGTGCAGTCTTTTCTATAATTTGCTCTCAGAGCCTGAACAGAAGGAAGCAGCCTGGGGAATTTTTAGATCTGCCTTTGTTTACAGTGCTGGGGATTTTAGAAGGTAAATGTGATAGACTGTTTAGTTGTGATAACTCAAGCTTTTGCAAGACTTTAGAAAGAATTTTTAAGTGAAGTCACTTATTTTAGAAGAGGCTAGCGCCTGAGCTTCCGTGGAGCGGCCCACCTTAAGTGACGCCTCCGAGACGTGCCGTCAGCGCCCAATGACCTTCCCACCTGAGTCTGAAAGGTCGGAGGAGTTTGACGACATCTTTATGACTCTGATCCCGAAAACCCGTCAACAGCATTGTCTCCTTCATCCCTCCAGTTAACTGCGCGAGCGAGCGGTACGAGCGGTGGTGAGGTTCCCGTAGGAAAGGAGCTGCCGGCGGGCGCAGCCTGTACGCGCCAGGTTGTCTGTCTGCCTGGTTTCCGCCTTTGGTTGTGAAGATTTTAAATGGGCGGCCGGGGGGGTGCCTGGGCAGGTCCAGGATGACCGCCGTGCACACTCTTCTGTAGGACGGCCGTCACCGCCCCGCCTGTCCCACTCTGGGCTCTGCCGATCGTCAGAAGCATCTGTCCAAGGAAAACAGTCATTTTCTTGACTGTCACAACACAACAAAAGTAGTGACGTTTTCTTAGTGTCACCTCATACCCAGTTCTGATTCAGATTCCTCTAGGGTCCCCCAAAGTTATTACCAAAAAAAAACGAGCTTTGTGCAGGGGCAGTATCGTAGCTAATGAGGTTCATCTGAGGCGCGGTTATTGCCAATTGAAAACTAAAAATAACGAAACGGGATCCCAGGCCAGGCCCGCACAGGCGGCAGCTGGGACGTCTCTGGAGTCACACACACACACACACACACACACCCCGTCTGGGCCCCCCCCCCCCAGCTCTCCTCCGTGTCCCTGGCTCGTCGAGACCAAAGACAGTCTTCGGGTTTTTAAATGGACTGTTTTTTCTATTTTAGTAAGCTTTTGATGTTAAGAAAGGAATAAAATAACAAGTAGAAGAAACTGACCTGTACAATTAAAACCAGATATTTTATTTAAAGGGAGGATCCACGGAGCAGTTTGCTCTACCTGCAACATGGCTGTAACTGCTAATTTCATGAACAGCTTCTACGCCAAAGCACCCAGGGTCACCGCGTCCCCATGACTGATGCTGGTGTCACATGTTGGCGACGTGTTGTTCACAATAACGCGGGTGGGCGAGCAAAGGAACTCCAGTCTCCGGCAGAAACGGAGGCTGACCTGGCTCCCCTTCCGCACTGGCGGGAGGAGCCCAGGCTGTGAAGCTCAGTCCGTCACCCACACACTTCCCGACGGTGCTTGTGTCACGTGCGGGCGCCTCGCCACCGTGATGGCGGCTCCCTGTGCGCAGCGGCCACCAGCACGTGCTTGCCGCCGTTCAGACCTGTGGCTGCGTCTCTCAGGCGCCTCCAGCCCTCGTGTTTTCCGCATGTCCTGCACCCGCTGGCAGAGCAGGCAGTTCCCCCACCCAGAAGCGGGGAGAACACGGACCGGGGCGGCAGGAGAAAGCAGAGTGTCCCTCACAGGGCAGCAGGGACGCGTGGTTCTGAAAACCAGCCTCGGCGGGAGAAGGCGTCAGTCTTGTGGCTGTTCCCCGCGGTCTCCTCTGCACCTGCCGGGGGTGTGTTTCTGAGCCGAGTTTCACGGGGAAGATGATGGCGCCGTGACGGGCGTGTCTCCCAGGGGTTCTCTCTCCGCCCACAGTACGTGAGCAAAAGGAGATGAACCTGTAAAGGTGCTCAGTAAAAGCCCCTCAGGTCAGCCCTGCTGCTGTGGCCCAGTGGGTTGAGTGTTGTCCTGCAAAGCCGGAGGTCGTGGGTTCAATTCCCGTCAGGGCACACACCTGGGTTTTGGGTTGGGTCCCCAGTTAGGGGCACATGAGAGGCAACTGATGGGTGTTTCTGTTACTGATGTTTCTCTCCCTCTCTTTCTCCCTTCCTTCCCTTCTCAAATACATAAAACATTCTTTTAAAAGTGTCTCAAGTTAAAAAATAAAAATACACATAAAATAATTAAATGAGCCCTGGCTGGTAGCTCAGTGGATAAGGTGCCGGCCTGCGAACCCGAACCCAAAGGTCGCTGGTTCGATTCCCAGCCAGGGCACATAACCAGGTTGCAGCCAGGTCCCCAGCTGGAGGCAGGTGAAAGGCAACCATACACGGATGCTTCTCTCCTTCTCTGCCTCTCTCCTTGCCCTTCTCTCTGGAAATAAAATATTTACAAAAAAATAAAAAAATAAATGTTTTAGGTGTTTCAAGCATAAAACTTTACCACCTTGGAACACGCCAGGCACACAGTGCTGCATAAGCATCTACCTAAATAATGGCACTACAACCGTTTCTCTAAGAATCATTTCACAGGCAGCATTTGAGTACCTATTAAAGAACAGCTTCCTTAAGAATGAAGTAGATGCATGAGCAGCACTTAAATACCTATCTTTAAACATCCATAAAGAAGACTTTTAGTACGTTTCTGATGCACTAGCTAAGTTGTCCCTGTGTGCTAAAGACAGGCACCTCGCCACGTCCTCTCCCATCCCAGAGAAAGGGCTGCGGAGAGAAGGAAATAGGTGAAAACGCTGGTCCTTCCAGGAAAAGACGCATTGGCACACGTTAGCCCTTTTCTGGAATGAGCCCTTGATCACTGTGTGGTTTTACGTCAGACTCGTGAGGAGAGACAGTGGGACAGGTCCCCGTGCAGGGCACCATCCTGCCCACCAGGTGTGACATTGTCTTGGGAGATCCCAGGCTCCAAGCCTCCCGGCACGTGGGCAGTCCGAGGTGTCCCTCCTCCCTGGCGTCAGGGAGCCCGCGGGGGCCTTCCTGCGTGTCCCCTCGCGGGCGCTGAGCCGCACGCCTCCTGTTGCAGGTGGATCATCCACGCCATGGAGCACGAGCTGCGGATCCGAGGTGGGGACAGGCGGGCCGCGGACTTGTACCAGCTGTCGCCCAGCGAGGTGAAGCAGCTCCTGCTGGACATCCTCCAGCCTCAGCAGAACGGAAGGTACGGGACCCCTTGTCGCCCGCGGGGCCCTCTGGCTTCATGGTGACGCCCTGCGCGCTGCGCGGCCTCAGTGAACGCAGGGCTGCAGTGCGGGCCGGGCCGCCGGCGCCAACGCGGACCTGCGGCTCTGATTTGGTGTCCATCGGAATTTTATACAATTTTCAGATGTTTGCAAGTGTCTCCTAACTTTTATTCTGTGCAGAACGAGGCGCCTCGGGCCACTTTAGGCAGCTCCCTTCCTGGTCTTCGTCGCACCCGCCGCCCGCTCCCCGCAGCCCTCGGGAAGGTTCGGGTGGGCCCAGCACCATCTCCCTGCGGGCTCTGAAGCCCCTTGGGGCTCAGCGCCCCCAGACTTACCTGGTGCCGAAGTTAGAATAAGAACAGAACAAGTCCTCATGGATCGCATAGGACTGAAGAACCCTTTTTGCAACAGAAGAGGCTTTGATGCAATTATCTGAGCTGCCCCTCTTTCTGAAGGACGGCTTAACACAGCCATTTAATCGTAGGGTGGGATTTTTAACTTGTAACGTACTGGTGAAGCAGTTTGCCTGTTAAATTTTTTAAAAGATGCGGACTTTGTCCTCCGCTGTGAGCCCTGTTTCACTACGAACTAGTCAGGAGTCTCCGTTGTTGATGGAGCCGGGCCCATCGGCCTGCCCAGGAGGAGCCGCAGAGCCACCTGGAAGCCTTGCCCTCCGCCTGGCGAGCCGCCTCGGGTCTGAGCCCCCCGCCCCCCAATCCGCAGGTGCTGGCTGAACCGGCGGCAGATCAACGGCTCTCTGAACAGGACCCCCGCCGGGTTCTACGACCGGGTGTGGCAGATCCTGGAGCGCACGCCGGACGGCATCCTCGTGGCCGGGAAGCACCTGCCGCAGGTACCTCGTGGCGGCTGGGTCCGCGCAGGACCCGGGTGGGGCCCCGCTGGGCGGAGAGCGGCCCTCCCTCCCCGTGTCCTGGTCACACAGGAGGTTTCGTTTCTCACGACGGCCCACGAGCTGATGGGCAGTCCGGGCTGGAGCTGACGCACCCCCTGGGTGGGGAGGAACTGAAGCAGGTTATTGATGAGCATCACGGGGAGGCGGAGTGTCCAGAGCAGCGTTAACGCCTCCTGTGCTTCCTCAGCAACCCACGCTGTCCGACATGACCATGTATGAGATGAACTTCTCGCTGCTGGTGGAGGACATGCTGGGGAACATCGACCAGCCGCAGTACCGGCAGATCGTTGTTGAGGTTTGTGCCCAGGTAGCGGGCTGGGCGCTGGCCGTCTGCGCCCCGAAAACCTGGCGAGAGAGGCCAGCGAGGGCGCAGCGCCCCGTGCACCACCGTGCAGAGCGCCGCGGGCCGTGGGGACGCGCCCATCGGAGGAAGGGGCCGTGTCGGCGGCCAGCTCACGGCGCACCGTGTCCGTGTCTCGTAGCTGCTGATGGTCGTGTCCCTCGTCCTGGAAAGGAACCCGGAGCTGGAGTTCCAGGACAAAGTCGACCTGGACAGCCTGGTGAAGGAAGCGTTCCGGGAATTCCAGAGGGACGAGAGCCGGCAGAAGGAAGCGGGGAAACAAGTGAGTAGAGAAAGTAGCCTTTTGTAGGTTTATTCTCATGGTCTCCAGTCTTCAAAACACCCCTCATGTCCTCCTGTCTGGCCTACGCAGCAGGCCCAGCGTGCAGAGGGGCCCAGGGGCCGGGAGGGAGGTCTGACGTCCTCGCGGAATTGATGTCACTTTTTGGCTAATTGCCAGCTGATTCAGCTGAAGTTTGACTGAAAAGAAGGTGAGGGCAAGATGAAGTTCCTTCATGGAGGCGGCAGTTGACACCTGCGTGACAGGCAGGGGCAGGGTCCCAGGAGGCTTTAAATTCAGGCGAGGGAGGGTGTGCAGACCAGGCCCGTGGACGCCCCATCCGGGGTCTTTGTGTCCCAGCGACGTCCCCTGCAGCGAGGGCCCCTGAGCACGGAGCAACACCAGCAGAGAGGAGGTGCCCGCAAGTGCCCGTCTTTGTTTCATGTGCCCGGAAGGCCCCCAGGAAAGGAGGGAGAAGCTCCCAGGGCTCCTGGTTCCACGGGGAGACCTTCCTGCGGGTCTGCTCCCCCAGGCGGTGCGGTTCCGCCCGCCAGCCCTTCTCCAGCCCTTTCCCTCCGCAGGACGACATGACCTCCTTCTACAACACCCCGCCGCTGGGCCAGAGAGGCACGTGCAGCTACCTGACGAAGGTCGTGATGAACCTGCTGCTGCAGGGGGAGGTCCGGCCCAGCAGTGACGACCCATGCCTGGTTTGCTAGTGAGGAAGCCACCGGGCTCGGCCGGGCACGTGGCCCCGGAGTGCATGATGCCGCGTGGGAGCTTCGCTGAGGAGTGAGCTGGCGGCGCCAGTGGGGTGGCCGCCCTGGCAGAGCTGGGGCCTGCGCCTGCCCCAGCCGCTGACACGGTTAGAAGCGCTTTTAACCCAGGGAGAACGTTCTCGCGGTCACACCTGCCGCGGCTGCCTTCACCCGATGACAGCGGCGCTGAACGGAGCCTCCACCACTGCCTGTTTCACGGTCCCATCGCGCGTCAGAGCGAATCGTAGTTCCTGGGGCTGAATTCCCCACTCCCTCCCTCCACGTGGGTTCGCCTGGTGGTCGGTGACGTGGGACGGACAGTGGCCTGTGCCGGTGGCGCCACACCAGAAGGCACTTAACGCACCATGAAAGCACAACCAGCCGGCGGGCAATTGATTCTCAGAAATGGCTTAGTGGTACAATTTTAGTGAGCAAACTGCTGCAGAATGTTTACCTTGTAGACGGGACTGCAGCTTGGATTGGCCAACTGTGGGGGTCGGACTGAAGCGCAGTGATCAGTCTGATCAGTCACTTGTGACACTCATGTCACAAATACCAGTAACACCTGCTCAGGCATTTTGCGATCTTGCTAAAAGTAGGGCATGTGTAGGACTACTCCGAAGTACGAACGGTTAACCTAGTTTGTATTAGTAAAAATAAAAATAAATGTTGCCACATTTTATTTCTGAACTAACGAATCCTCTCTGGACTTGTTCTTTGTTCTGATCGCAGCACCAGGTTCCTCACCCCTGAGTACTTTTGTTCCATCGACGCAGAGATGGAGCTGAGGAGGACCCATGGCACCTGCCGCCACACACACTTTCCTCCCGAGTCTCCATCAGAACCCTTTCACAAGAAATAGAAAGTAGATTAACCGTTGAATTCCGTGCATTTATTTTCTTGCTGGGTGTTCCAGCGTATCCCGGGAGTTGGTCTCCCTAGTTTCCCCCAAGAGGTCAGGCTTGCCGCTCGGAAGGGCGCGGCCTCTGAAGCCCGGACAGGGTCTCAGAAGGACGGGGCCTCCAAACAGGCCATCTGGTGTCTAGATGCGTGACCACCAGCCAACCGGGGGCAGGCGGCACGTGCTGACCATGAGGGGCGCCCGCTGGTGACACAGCCACGGTCAGCAGAACAGAGAGGGAGAGATGGAGTGTGACCTCGCGGGACATCTTGGGGAGAGGGTGTGACAAAGGGGCCAGTGACTTGACGTGATGTCATAAGAGAATGATGACGCTACAAGAAGGTAACGCTGACCCTAGTGTACTAGACAGGCATGAAAGGCAAGTGACTGAAACTCAGGGAGAGGCAACTTCCCAGCTGGGGAACAGGAACCAAAGAACAAGAACCACTTGAAGTAGTTCATGTTCACCGAAATCCGGAGGAACATGAACTGTGTTGTATCTTTAAGAATATTTTTAAAAGTCTGATCAGCTGAGCAGAGCCGCCAGGGAGTCCGGGAGCCGCCAGGAGCAGCAGGACCTTCCGGCGCCCGGGCACCGGCGGTGCTTCCGCCCCACGCAGCCACTTCCGGGGCGCCGGCAGGCTCTTCAGCGGCGCCAGCAGGCGCTTCCGGCCCGGGCGGCCACCTGCGCCCTCGGAGCGGACGCCTTCAGCCCGGAGCTGCGCGGGCCCGAGGCCGACATGTGGCCCTGCTGCTCCTGCCACCCGGCCCGCTCGGTGGCCGCGGGGACCCTGAGGCAGGTAGGCCGGGGCTTGGGTGCCCGCCGTGCGCCGCGCAGGTGACGTGGGGGTGGCAAGCAAGTGGGGCCCACCTGCCCTGGCCGGGGACGTCCCGCCGCTCCCCAGGGCCCCCGGCTTCTCGTGGGCTGTCAGGAGCTGGTCCTGTGCCCGGTGTCCCCAGGCGTCATTGCCGCCCGTGCACCTGCGTCTCCGGGTGTGCGCGTTGGGGCGGCGGGCCTGCGTCTGCCCGCCTCTCCGGTGGCCGTTGCCGCTAAGGCACAAGGGCTGCCCAAGGGAGCCCACCTACTTGGTGTCACTCACCACATGCTCCATGACCTTGGGGTGTCGGCCGGGCGAGGAAGGGCGTGGGGAGCCGCTACCAGAGGGCAGCCCCTGGGGACAGCCCCTTGCACAGCCTCCGGCCAGCTGGGCACCGTGCTCGGGGCTCCTGGACCCGGCCTGGCCGGAGGGCCCTGGCCTTCTTTCCTTAGTCTTTCCCGGTTCGGCTTAACCGGCTCCTAGTATTTCTTCAGATGCCTAATGTCTGGGCCGGTGGGGCCTGGAACGGGACAGCGTCACTCCTGCCGGGGCGGGAACTGCCCAGGAACCCCCAGGCCCGACCAGACGCGGAGGCTGGAGTGACAAACGCCACGTGTCCAGGGGAGGCGCGGGGAAGGTCAAGAGCTGCAGGTGTGGCTTCGGTCGGCCGTTTCGCACAGTGGGAGAATTTTACACGCTGGTCTGACAGCCGGGACGTCGGTATAACGGTCAGAGTGCCGGGGTGGGGGTCAGAATGAAAGTGGAGACGCGTTTTGAGGTGTTTCTCTGCGCAGGGCTGGATGCCAGTGAGTGTGCGACGTTGCCCTGGCTCCTTACGTGGCTGCGTTTTCACAGGCTTGGGGGTTTCTGGCGCCTGAGATCCCTGGAGAGGCAGGTCCGGGCCAGCGTGGGCCCTGGGAGTGTTTGCAACCTGTCACTTTGTCTTCTGAGGCGTCCTCAGGCCACGGTCACGTCTTCCGCCACCACCCGTGAACCTTCGGGGTGCAGCTCCCGTGACAGGCTTGGGTCTGCAGACAAAACGCAGAATGGGATTCACCAGGCCTGGGGGGGCCTGAGACTCTGCATGTCCAGGAACTTTCCGGGTGACAGCGACGCAGCCGGTGTCCAGACCGTGCTCCGCGTAGCAAGGATCTAGAGGGAAGATCTCCAGCAGCCCGTAGACCGATGTGTGGGTTTCCTCTTGTTTTGGAGGGGAGGGTGTGGGACTAGGACATATTTCAAAACAAAGCGAGTGACTATTTGACAATAATGAGATTTCCCATGAAAATACATATCTGACACCCTGTGGGGGGGAAACATGAAAGACCCGATGAGACCGGCTGTGCATCTCCACGCCCACCAGTGTCGAAGGCCGGCTGCGTGGGGGAGGGGGGCAGTTGAGCCAGGAGGACTCCCAAACTCCTCTCACCAAGACCCTTTAGGAATCCCCGTCTCTCTTCATTACCGAGTTCTTCAATCGTTAATACACCGCGGGGTCCCCGTGGGGCAGGCGTTAAAGATGGACCTGACGTTCTGCGTTTGTAAGAAGTTGGAGCCTCTCACCCAAGTACTTCAACTCAAGAAAGCACTAAGGGAATGACCGACCACGAAAAAGTACACACGTAGGCAACTTACACCGGGGGAAACCAAAAAAGAGAGGTGAACTATCGATCGATACGGATCGCTGGACATTGAGAATGAAGGGTGACACGGGAAAAACGTTTTCCAACAGGAAGGGCGGCGTGGAGGCCGTGGTTGGGGGTTCTAATAAATACTCCGAAATCGTAGGCGCTGGGAGGGAGAGGGGCAGGGGGGCCACAAAGTTTACAAGTCTGAACGTGAACACGCTATCATCATAGATCGTTTCGGATGAGTGAACAACTGGGATGTTAGGGTGGAGGGTTCACGGATGCCTCGCACGCAGTTTCTTCCATTATGAATTAACTTCCTACAAAATAGTAGGGCACATGCGCCACAACTCATTAACCAACACTGCCTTAGTTACTATGGACTAAATCCATTATTCATATTTTAAAATTTTAATGTCCTTTTTCTCTGGTCTAGTATCCCACCATATCATGTTATATCTGGTCATCGTGTACCTGCAGGGTCCTCTTAGGTGGGACAGTCTCTCAGACTGTTTTTGATTGTGATGACTTTGGCAATTTATTATTTGGGGATGGGGGTAATGGATTTATTTATTGAGGTATAATTCATGTAACTGTATGATTACCTATGTCCCATGTACTAGTCCCCCTAAGAAGAAACCCCGTTCCCTTATTTATCACCCCCTACAAGTGCCCAGCCCTCAGCCTAAGCAACCATTGCTTTTTCCTCTGGGTTTGTCTAATCTACACATTTCATGTAGATGGAGTCACACTGGGTGCCTGTTTGTGACAGGCTGTTCTAGCATCATGTTTTCACGGTTCATTCATGCTGTATCGTGCATCAGCTCTCCATTCCTTTTTACGGCCAAATAACATGTCGTGGTCTGTACCGACCACGTTTTGTTTTCCCTCAGTTGATGGGTATTTGGGTGGTGTCCACTTTTCACTCTTCGAAATACTGCTGCTCAGTTTCAACAGCATTTTATACTTTTCAATGTGCACATGTTGCATTTCTTCTAGTTCATGCCTAAAGCATTTTATTCTTTTTTATGCTGTTGTAAAGAGGATTGTTTTTCTTAATTTCATGGTCAGATCATTGGCCAAAAGTATAGAGAAGTACAGCTATTTTTGCATATTGATCTCATATCTTGTAACCCTGCTGAACTCAGCTCTCAGCTCTACTTGTTTTTGTTACAAACAGAAGTATCGATAACATCTGTGATGTCATTTATATTCAGCTATAAGTGTGTAGTTAGTTAGTTTGATGGTGCCCTTGATTTCTGGTGTCCTTTCATCGCAGCCGGAAGGACTGCCTCTGACACTTCTTGTAGGGTTGGAGTTATGTTTTGGGGGGAAGAAATAGCGCCAAGGTCAAGTGCCCTCCTGTTACATCACATCAAAGGGACACACCATCAGAGTGACTTAGCATGCAGCTGTCACCCTTGGTTGCCTGCTGCGATGGCATTTGTCACTTTGTCACGTTCCTCTTCTCCCCTCCTCCTTCCCTGCTGCGCTCTGTACTGGAGCCACTGTTCCCCTCCCAAGTTAGGAAGCAGGAGCTCCGACTGTGTCCTGGAGGGAAGGTGGCTGCAGGAATTACAGGCAACTCTGCAGGGAGATTTGTCTGCTCCCCCCGCCATCCCGCTGTTATGTGTTTATCCAATCATGTGTCTTTATCAGTATTTTGTCTATTTTAGGTGACAACCCCATGCTATTTTGGTTTGTTGCTCAAACTGTTTCTAGCTTGGGCTACTGCTTCCTCCATTATCCCTTTGAGAAAGGATTTTTTTAAAGGGAATTATAATATCGTGGAATTTGATTATACGCATTCATATATTATTTGATTTCATAACTGTATATACCACTATCCCTTTGAGAAAGGATTTTTTTTTTTTTAAAAAAGGGAATTATGATGCAGTGGAATTTGATTATACTCATTCATATATTATTTGATTTAATAACTGAATGCAGAACTTTATGTCCTTCAAATGCAAAACAGGTTCTCATCTGTCCATGCATATGTTTAAAAATTGAACATGGCCAGGAATAAAATGTTAAATATTTCTAACTATATTCTCTGATTATAATCCAATGAAACCAGAAGCAACTAATGAAAGGGTTATTTTTAAAATCGTAATTACTTAGAAATGAAGAGACACATTTTTAGAACATCTTTAATGAGAGAAAAAAATGGAAAAGAAACCACAAACAACGTGAAAAGACCCAACCCAGTTCAATTCTCCCAACCCTAGAGCGTGAAATGCCTTGATTTTTAGAGAAGACACAATTAGTAAAGGAACAAAATGCTCATCTTATAAACCTAGGAGAAGTAACCAAATAAAATGAGAAGGAAGGAGTAGAGATGAAGGTTGAAATAATAAAACAGAAGAAGAAGAAAGATAAACAAACCCTGGAACTGGTTCCTTTGAAAACAGCAATACAGCAGAAACATTTGCAGGCTTCATTAAGAGGAGACCGAGAGCGAAAACAGGCCAGACTGGGAGTGAGAAAGTCATCTTCTATCTTTGCTCCCCACCCCCAGAGTAAGGCCCAAGACAAAGGCTGATTCCTAGGGAAACAGAAGTCCCTCGATTTTACTCAGGAATTGGAAAACTTGCGTAAACGAAAAATCACAGGAAAAAGTAGCAGCTTACTGCTTTTTAAGGTCATGCCACCAAGTCGCCATCGGGTCCTTGCGTGGGAGGAGGCGGAACTGGTGAGGATGAAGCCGTGTCCCGATGCCCCAACTTGCAGTTGGACCCCCCGTCACAGCTCATCCTGGAAGCTGCCAGCGAGGACGTGAATGTGGGGCCAGCAGATCCATGTCTGTCCATCCCTCTCTCTTTCAAATCAGCAGAAACATTCTTAGTTTTAAAGGAGAGGGGCTTCAAAAGACAGGTGGTCCTCGCTTGACATGCCGAAGATTCTTCTCGACCGTGGTGGAACGCAAGTGAAAGAAAACACTCGGTAGAAACCACTCGGAAGTTTGCGTGCGGAGCTCCTGGCCCCGTCAGCCCGCCCGGGGGAGTCACCGTGGACACAACACGGCGGGTGTGTTCCGTGTGTTCCGGGGCCCCTCCTACCTACGGAACACCCACCTGTGTCTCCCCTTCTGGTGAGAAGAGGAGGGTAGTGACAGCTGCTCCTCCACTCGCATACATGGATGTTTCTACCTGGACATACGGGACCTGCTAGGGACAAAGAAACGGGCAAACAGGTAAAGATATTGCAGATTCTCTGGCCAGTGAGACTCTACACACACTATTAGATCTAAATAGGTGAATGCGCTCAACACCACGGACCGGTCTCAGAAAACCATCATGCGAAGGAAGTCAGGCGCAGAAGCCTCTTTGGATGATTCAGTTTATACAAACTTCAGGAAAAGGCCAAAGCACAGGAATAGAAAATGGAGCAGCGGGGCCGTGGGTGGAAGGGGCCTGAGAAAGCGCTTTATGGGGATGGAACTACCCCACATCTTGCTTGTAGTTACTTTATGGTCCGTAATTGTCTCAAGTCCTCACACTGCACACTTAAATAGGAGTGTTTTATTTTATATAAATAAACCGTAACTTCTAGAAATCATCAAAGAGAAGAAAAAATAGGTTCCTGACGACTCCAGTGCTTAAATGCAAAAACAAAAACCAACTCTCTTGCCAGAAAACCTTGCAACTCAGGGATGAGGGAGAACTTCTTAACTAAGACCAGAAACTTAGACGTTATAAAGGAAATAATAACCTCTGTGCGGTTCAAGAGGCAGTTGAAAGCAAGGGAAAGATAGATCAAGAGAAAAGGATGCCAAGATTATGATAGAAGCAAAAAGTTGTCCGTATTTTTCAAAGCACATTTCTAAAACGGCAAGAAAAATACAACGCTGTTAGATAATTGAAGGAAAGTCCTCACAGAGCAAGTGCTGATGGTCACAGGTATAGGAACGGATGCTTCAATTCGCTGGTTGCCAGCGGGTGCAGATTTGAGGGGTGTTGGGACCCCCATTCCCGTTGGTTAGGAGGAGCTGTGCACAGTGTCCTGTGATCCACAGAGGAAATAGTACCCTTGCTCTGGTGGGAATGAGCAGCCTATAGCTTCCGGCTGAAGCTGTCCTGCAACACTGATGAATAAGGAAACCCATTCGTTACTTAACCTTCTCAGCTTCTGCCGGGACAGCCGCTGGGAAGACAGGCATGTCCTGGACGGGCACGGAAGGGTCTATTGCCACATTGTTTCCAGTGGCACCAAACTAGACCAGAGTGAATGCTGGTCCAGAGAGGGCAGGTGGAAAAAATTTGATGGCTCTGGACCCAAGACGCCAGACACGGAAAAAGGGGGTGCAGTCAGTCACTTTTTCTTTGGTCAAGCAAAGAATAAAATTCTACTTTACGTACATGCCTCTGCATACGTGTATGTGTATAATAGTACAAACACAAAGGAAAGCTATGGAAGGGTGTCCTTCCAGGGGAGCCCACGTTGTGCATGTGGGTACACGTGCAGGTTGGGGTACAGCCAAGCCACCCGCCAACAAGCCCACCAGACAAGGAGGTCTGCCTGTGGTAAGCCTGGGTGTGATCACATGGGCACTGTCTTGGCGTAAAGGACCCAGCGTCTCCCTCAGGGCATGGATGTTACACACAGAGTCGGACACCCTGCAGAGCCATGTTCTCCTGCAGGCCACGCGAAAGTGGGGGGTTTCTTTCACGGCACTGCTGTCCGGGAGCGGGACAGAGAATTGTCCCCTAGCAGTGCGAGGTCTCCCCTGGACTCAGGCATGTCACCGTCATCCTCGTCTTTGTCCCGCCGCGTCAAGGTCCCCAGAGTTAAGGAAATAGGTTCCAGGGGAAGGGGAAGAGGACTGGAAACTTCTTCTTCTTCTTCTTCTTTTTTAAATTTTATTGTTGTTGTATTACATCCGCCCCCTTTTTGCTCCCCTCTGTCCCCCTCCCCACCCACCCATTCCCCCCAAAGTCAATCCCATCTGTTGCCCATGTCCATGGTTCCTTTATTCTAGGTTCTTGAGGAAACTTTATGAGCAGTACAAATGTCTCTCCTTGATACGCTTCTGCGATTGTTCATGGAAAGACACCACCCTTTGAAGCAGTTTCTTCCTGATGAACAAGCAACTTACCAAAGAGGAGAAGCCGCCTGTGATCATGAGTCGTGTTTACCTTGGCGTATCGGCGGAGGTCACAAGGGTGGATCAGGCACAGGGATGGTGACAGGGTGAAAAAAGAGAACTTCTCCTCCAGGCCTGGTGGGAGAATACCTCAGTCCTTTTCTGAAATATAATCTGGCTGAACAGATCACAGTGTCATTTTTTTAATTATCTTTTAGCCCAGGAACATGACTTGCACTCACTTACCCTTGCAAACAGGGGCGCGTGTGAAGAAATGGTCACGTTAGCGTCATTTACGATCAGACAAGGGAACAGGCCAAAGGGTCCGCTCTCGGGCGTGAGCTCACTCACCTGCAAGCCTGCCACGTGAGAACCGCTGAGGGAGGTCAGGGGGGGATATAGTTTGTTTCTTAACATTAAAAAGCATTCTCGGCGCGGGTTTAGGCGTTTAATTTGGGGAGACCTCTGGCCGCAGGGAGGGGAACGGGTGGCAGAGGGCCCCCACAGGCGGCTGCTGCAGGAGGAGTCTCTTGGTAATCGTTACCGACCAACAGCTATTTTCCTCTGTTTCTGAGGTTACGGGAATCGGGAAGGGCTCTGCGGCTGGCGTGCCTGCCACCCGCCCCCGGTGCCCCGCGGGCTCCCGTGGTGCCTTCTTCCCCAGGTGCAGGGCGTGGAGAACTTGACCCACTTTACCTTCCTCGTCGTTCGTGCCCTTGGGGGCTTCCTCGTAGCCTGGTGGTCTCAGGGTAGCCCTGCTTCTTACCTGGTGGCCAGCCTCCCAGACGCAGGGGCAAGGACCAGCGCAGCACCGTGGCAGCCACACGCCATTGAGTGACCCTGTCAAAGGCCTGCTCAGGCCCCAGGGCTGGAGAAATGACAGTTGTTGCTGGGAGAGGCTAGGACGCCCCTGCGATAGAGCCGGCGGGGTGGGGGTATCGTTCCGGCGTGTTTGGAAAATGTGTTCCGCCCCTGTGTCATCGGATCGGATTTACCTAAGTGTCCGTGCTTCTTGATGTTTAAAATACTAGGAAAATAGAGTGACACAAACTGTTTCTGTGGGGTGTTGCAGTTGGAGTAGACGCTGCTTTCTACCTCAGACTTTTCAGCGTTTGATTTCTTTTTTTTTTTTTTTTTACGGCAAACACAAATTACTTTTATAAGCCCTGGCTGGTGGCACAGGGGTTAAGGCGCCGGCCTGCGAACCCAAAGGTCGCAGGTTCGATTCCCCAGCCAGGGCACATAACCAGGTTGCAAACCAGGTCTCCAGTCAGGTCTGTAGCTGGAGGCAGGTGAAAGGCAACCATACATGGATGTCTCTCTCCCTCTCTGCCTCTCTCCCTTCCCCTCTTTCTGAAAATAATGAAATAAAATCTTTAAAAAACAAAAAAAAAACCAAAATTACTTTTATAAGCAGCAAATCGCTTCCCGTGTCAGGTTTGAAATGAAAAAGATAGAGCTGTTGAAAGTCGTTCGCTCACAGAACGTGCCGCGCCGGGAGCACGCGTTTACATGCGTGGCATGTCCGCCCGTGGACCGGGAGCTCCACACTTGGGTGGGCGCGTTTACAGATGGGGGCGGAGGCGGAAAAGCGGTACAGCCATTATTCAGGGTGAGTTTAATGTGGTCCCCGCCCAGCAAAAGACCTAGGCGATGAAGCGGAGCCCTGGGCCGCCTCGTGCAAATTGTGTCCTGTTAAAAACAGGAAGAAAATGAAACACGACGCAGACCAAACCCTTCGAGGAGGAAGGGGTTGGGGACCCTTTTCAACTGTCAGAAAAATGCTCTTCGTCTTCCGTGGGCATCTGGGTGGCTTCTCCTCTCCGTCCGCAGCACCCGTGTTCCGTTAGCTGCAGGTTACCGGAGCGACAGCAGAGGTGTCTGTCGGGAGATTTTCCTCTGCCTGCGCCCGTCATGTCAAGCAGCCGAAGTCACGAGGCTGCATGGATCATACTGACAGTCGTTCCCACGGAAACAGCCCGGTGCCATCACCATGGCATGAGGGCTGCTCGGCAGGACCGGGCAGATGGGATCTGGTGACCGAACCTGGAAGATGGATTAACAGACACACTTGTCTTAGAGCTTGGTTCCAAGGCGCCGGCATGGAGCTGCCCTCCCCGTGAGCACGGCGTGGGCTTTTCTCTTCCTGCCTTTGGGGTTTTCTCCAAGGACTTGTTCACCTCTGACAAGGCTTGGGAGCTTCGCTGTGCCCTGCTGTTGGCCAGGCAGGCTCCCGCCTTCCCCAGGGGTTGTGCCGGCAGCTCTGGGCAGCGACCCTGGGCGGGGAACGGACTTGCTGCAGTCGTGGCTCTGGTCCGGTGGCCGGCAGACGGCGCGGGTGCGGGCAGAGCAGGTTCCCGGACAGCGCGGCAGCCCCGGCTGCGTGCGCACCGGCCTTGTCTGGGCCAGGTGGGCAGACAGAAGAGCCTCCTCTTTTCTGGGAGCAGGACACCCATAGTAAGGGCTCCGCCCCCAGGGCTGCAGCCCCCATACCACCCCTGGGGGGTCAGGGCTTCAACACGTGGATATGGGGGGGACCTCCCCCTTCTCTGGGGCTCCTGGCTTCTTTCGTTCACCCTTCCTGAAAGCTCCCCAGCAGCCTGTCCCTGCACCCCACTTCCTCCAGCAAGGTTCTCAGTAGCTGGCAGCCCAGGGCCCACCTCCCTGGAGATGCTGTCCTCTCCCTGGTCCGCACGCCCCTCTGCCCCCTCAGCTGCCCCCACTGACTGAGGTCCTACACCCCCATCAGGGCAGTGTGACCAGGGCAGGGAAAGGGCACAGGGGAGGCTTCCAGGCCTGTTTCTAGGCTCCGTGGTCCTTATGCAAATCAAGTTCTAAAAATGCTAGAGCTCAGAATTCCCAGGACCATCAAACAGCCTCACTGAAGGTCGTCTCCGCGGGGGTGGGGGTCCCTGAGGCCGCGCGGCTGCTGCAAAATGGGAGCTGGACTCGGGGCGTCTCCCTGCCGGTCAGGAGGGTCCCTGGGGGAGCAGCTCTCTGAGCAAGGGTACTTTGTCTAGCGCTGTGACAGCCGGGGTCAGGGCGTCCCCTTTACAGGTGGGACATGAAGAGGCCCGTAGAGAAGGCTGTGGCGGTGAGGAATTTCCTGCCTCGGTTGCAGCATGGGGGGCTCCCTGCCGGCCTCCTGGGGCCCCTGGGTGACGTCCCTACCTCCCCGATTATAATCCACCTGAAGACGGGGGCGCAGATCTGACACCTGGTTTCAGCCCACATTCAGGTGCTAAATATTTGCTGCGAGGCACAGTCCCCATCATCGGTGCTGTCAGAGAAACCAAGCTTTCCCGGAGTTCATGGACAGCATTTGCTCGGGACCCAAAATGTGGAGTTTTCTCCCTTAGGGTTTACAAACACGGTCAGCATCTTTCCGATACGTTGCATTTCCATGTCTTGCGTGTGAATGGGAGACGCTAACTTGGTGTGGGGGCCCCGCCAGGCAAGAGGGACCCCCACCTGAAGTGCTAACAGCCTCTTTAACAGACGGTTGCAGCGAAGAGGTTTTATTTGTTTATTTTGTCTTCCCGGAAGGGCGTTGGAATTCTGAGCATTTACATGCGCAACTCAGCCGAGGCATAGCTGGATATAAATAATACATGGCAATTTTTATGTAGTTAAGCGTTACAGGAGTCAGAGGAGCTCGGCAAGGATTTGCATTTAATTCTGGGGTTTAAAACATGTGTTTGCTAAAAATAAAATAGTTCAGACATATAAAGTAGCTAAGACAGTGCGGAGAATTTGCAATAGAAAATGGTTCCTGCTGTTGGGTGCTTGAAGGGGAAGGAGGCAGCTGCCCCAAACTGGTGGTTGGGATGCTGGTGTGGCCCTGCAGGCTCCATCTCGCTCCTCCTGGGCTTCTCCCAGGGCCAGCTCTCCTGCTAAACACGGACGACAGACTCACCCCAGCTGCCACAGAAGCCACAGATGTGGGCAAGGACGGGGGACTGGGAGGAATGCAGGAGAAAGGGGACAGCCTGGTTCACCTTCACCTCGGTCCATCGCTGGGGCTTCTTCCTTTTTGCAGGGAGCAGTTCTGGGCAGGCGAGCAGGCCTCCCACAACCTCGGGGTCCCGCAGCCTCGTGGTGACGGGGTCAGTCTGCTACGTCACTGTAACAACAGCCACAGGCAGGGCGGTTGAAGCCTCAGAATAATTTCTTCTGGTTCTGGAGGCTGGATGTCCAAGACCATGGTGTGGGCGGGGCAAGTTTCTGCCACGGCCTCTTCGAGGCATGTAGGCGGCTGTCTCCCCGTGTCCCCTGCTGGCCTTTACTCTGTGTGCGTGCATCCCTGGTTTTATAAAGTCACCGGCCCTACTGGACTACAGGCCCCCCTTATGACCTCATTGAATCTCAAGGCCCTGTGGCTGCAGTCACATTATGGGGTTAGGGCTTCAACATGTGGGTTTAGCAGAGGGGGACAGAAATCAGTCTCTACTAGTGACCCTGGTCTCACAGGTGCCGAGTGGCAGAGGCCCCCAGAAACGTGTCTTGAGTTCACCCTCTCGTTCCTCCCCCACTTGGTCTGGGAGGGCACAGGGTACAGTGGTCTAGTCTGGTTTCCTCCTGTCACAGCCTGGGGTGACCCCGCACTGTCTGTGACTTGTCCTCCATGCAGTGGGAGTCCAGCAGCCCTCCTGGCTCGGACCCACCCAGCAGGGCTGTTCCTGGACTCGGGTCCAGCCCTGTTCCTATGCTGGGTCCCTGGGACACACCGTGGTGACAGCCCTGGACTCTCAGAAGTGGCCCCCAGGCAGGTAAAGCTGGGACAGAGGAGGGAGCAGGTGACTCCCAGGCTCAGCTCCCCCTGGGGAGACAGGGTGGCTCACTCTCAACCACCTCCTGTGCCAGGGGTCCCACCCACATGGCAGGGCCCTGCCCACCCACAGGCCCCATGAGGGCACGATCTCTTCACCCAAGCTCACTGTGGCAGAGGCACTACTTTTTTTATTGAAATATATTTCACAGAACATGAAAGTCACTATTTTAAACATTTTAATACTACAATGCAGCTTACAGTACATTGACAATGTAGTGTAACCCTCACCACTGTCTGGTTCCAAACCTTTTCGCCATCCTAAAAAGAAACTGCCCACTTCCCACCCCCACACCCCACCCCCAGCCCCTGGCCACCACTCACCCCTGCTTTCTTTCTCCATGAAGTTGATATTCTGGACAGTTCACGTAAGAGACATCGTACAACACGCAGCCCTTGGTGTCTGGCATTTTTCACTTGGCATCGTGCTTTTAGAGGTCATCCACCTTGTTTCATGCACCTGTATTTCAGTTCTTTTTATGCCTGAATAACATCCCACTTCCTTGCGACATTTGATTTATCCATTCATCGGTTGATGGACATTTGGATTGCTTCCTTTTTATTTTTTGGCTATTATGACTCATGCTTCTGTGAACATTCACATACAGGGTTTTGTCTGAATGTGTATTTTCAGTTCTCCCAGGTCCATGCCTGGGAGTGGAATTTCTGGGTCCTTGGGCAGCACTGTGTTCATGGTTTGAGGAGCTGCTACTTTTGTGCTCAGGTGAGGAAACGGGCTTGGGTACTGCTGGTCAGTCAGCTAACAGACCACTGCAGGCCCGGGCCCTCTGTCACATGCTTGGAGGTAATGGCACCAGGCTCAGGAGTTGAGCACAGGGAGATTTTTACCCAAAAAAAGGAAGTGTGAAAAACACTGAAGTAAAACAAAAATGAAAGCCACGACTCAACTGAAAAGGCAACCACGCAGAGAAAAACTACTTCCAGCCTGATGACATTGGGTTCATAGCTTTGTTACACAAAGAACGAAAACCCATCATGAAAACATTTAAACTGAGCTAGATAAATGGGCACAGGACGCGAACAGATGATTCACCAAGCAAGAAATGCAAAGCCGTAAACAAACATATGGGAAAATGTGCCACTTCCAGTATAATCAAAGACATGCAAATTCCAACCACAGGAAGGGAGCCGTTCTTTGCCTATCAGGTTAGCAGATGTTTTCGAAATGGTAATGGCCATTCCTGTGAGAATGCGCGGCAAGGCAGTTCCTGCACATCAGGGCGTGTTCCAATCCGAGTGCCAAGTGCTCCTACCCCCAGCTCTGTGACCCTGTTCTGGCTCCCGGCCACCCTGAAGTTCCATCACATGTGTGGACAGCAGAGAAAGCTTGGGAACAAGAAAGCAGGGGCCGAGGTGACCAGTGTCCAAGACACCACACGCCATGCACGAGGGAACACCGAGGCTGCTCCAGCCCTGAGTTCTTTGTGCAATTTCAGAATCACCATGAGCCCAATTCTGTGGTCACCTAGTTCCACGTTTCCTCCATAGTGTCCTGGATGACATTGTGACCCAAGCTGGAGACCTGGGTGTCGCCTGTCCCTCCTTGCTGTGGTCTCATTTGTGTGCCCCCCACCTGAGTTCATGTGTTGACAGTCTACTGGATGGTGTCAGGAGGTGGGGCCTTCTGGAGGCATTTACGTCAGGAGGGTGGGGCCCCCGTGAGTGGGATTAGTGCCCTTAGAAAAGAGGCCTTATGGATGTTCCTCTCCCCTTCCCCTGCAAGGTCGCAGTGGGGAGGCTCTGCCCATGAACCAGACTGCAAGATTCCCCAGTCACCTCCACAGACCCTCAAAGATCCTTTTGTTAGTTGCCCAATGGCCACTGCCAAACAATCCCCTCCTCACTCATGACCTGAGGGACTTCTGGGGCTCATGATTGCGAAGGTGTGGCTTATTTGAATCCCATTTTGTCATACAGAGATCTGAAATTAAAATAGATTTTCGCTAGTGAACCAGGATGGGGCAGAACACTTTGAAATTTGGGGCTTCTTTACCAACACTGAAGGAAAACTCTGATTTTTAAAGGAAAGACAGCTTTGGCAGAATACAAATTACCCCTGGTTCGCTGAGTTAGAGGTATCAATATCCATTCACTTCATGCCACACGTGCTGAAGCCACGGGGCTGTGGTGTCAGGAGGGGCCCCAGGGGCTTGGGATTTTCCATCATGGCCTGGGCACCAGTGGTTTATTCAGGACAGTGGAGGAAGGGGGTTTAAGGGAGTTCCTGCTAGAAGGGCAGGCCCTCTTACCGACCCCCTTCCTTTCTCTGTAGACTTAACCTCAGACCCTTCCTCACCAGGCCTTCCTGGGGCTTGGTCCTCCCTTTGGGCCCTGCGCCCCAACAGGGCCCCTACTCTCCACCCCCGTAGCTTCTGCCTCTTCCTCCCTATTCCTTTTTGTGTCATGGCAATTTTATCCAGGTCCTTAACTCATTGCTTTATAACATTGTTTTAATATTTATGAGCCATCGGGCAGGCAGACGTGGCAGTGACAGGCAAGACTGGTGATTAGGAGCCACCCCCGGCCCCACACCCCACCCCACCTCCGCTGGAGCGATTGAACGCACGCCACCGGTCCGTCAGATGAGCAGCCACTGGCCTTGGCTGGAAACAGTTTGCACGCAGGACCCCAGCCAGGTCCCCAGGGATCAGATGCGCGTTCCAGCTCACCTTACTAGGCGCAACAAGGGGACAGCCCCGAACCCTTTCTCACCGGAGCAGAGTCACCCAGACACTTAAAGATGCTTGGAATAGCCACCCTGTTATTTTTAGCCTCAGGTGTCCGGGCCAACGCCTGTTTCCCAAATGTCATCCCTTTCTGAGAAACTGTGCATGGGAGCATACGGATATTATTGCTGTTGGTCTTCCTCATCTTTGAAACCCTCCTACCTAGCGTAGTTCTCGAAATATCGTCACTGCTCGATCATTATGACACTGGATTAAATTCTGAGGTGTTGGTGCAGGGCAGCAGTCAGCTCGGGAGTCCCAGGGCTGATGGAGATGAACTTCAGCGCAGTTCCAAGAGTCTTATTCATGCTGCTATTACAGAATGTCGTAGCTGGGCAGCTTCCCAGCAGCAGAAGTGAACTCGTTATGGCTCTGGAGGCTGGAAGGGCAAGGTCAGGGGCCTGCAGGACCGACCTCTGTGCTGAGCCCCCCGCCCTCCTTCCCCGCTTTGCTTTATCCTCCCCTGGTGGAGAGAGAGGGTGAACAAGCTTTCCTTTCCGTTCTTCTTCCTCTAATCCTCACTCAGGGATATGTTTATTGATTTTAGAGAGAGAGGAAGGCATCGATGTGACACAGAAACATTGAATGGTTGCCTCCCATGTGTGCCCTGACCAGGGGCCAATCCTGCAGCCTTTTGGTGTACAGGACGACACTCTGACCAGCGGAGCCGCCCGGCCAGGGTGGGAACAAGCTTTCTTATAATAGTGGTTCTGTCTGGGTGTGAGACCATAGAATATTTTTATCTTCTTTGTTTATCTGGATTTCCAAAACTTACTCGTGACTCTGACAAGGGCGCTGATCCCATTCGTGGGGCCCCAGCCTTGTGACCTCACTAGATACAACATTGGCTCGATACTTTTGGTACAGACCTCTCTCTCTACACACACACACACACACACACACGTAAATTCCCAATTGTCTCCCTAAGGCCCTGCTTCCTCGCGCCATCTCATTGAGGGTTGGGTTGCAACATACATGTTGTCACCAGGGGTAGAGAAGGAGCAGATACTTCGGGAATGGGGTATTTTTGTGACTAAATGGATTGACAAGATATTCTGTCGCTGCTTTAATGAAATATGTTTTGCACGAACTGACACACATCTGCCCTTAACGGCTGGTGTAAGCTTCTTGGGCATGATGTGCTGGGCAAAGCTTTTCAGCGTCCTGGTGCAGCCTTGCCGTCTGCCGTGCCGAACGATTTTTCTTAGCCAGGCGACTGAGCAGAGCACATGCTCCTGCGTCTCTGCTGCTGAGAGATTTATGAGCTTCAGAACTCTCTCAACACGTATGTTACGCTATTCCCAAGAGTCTGGCGACCTTTTAGGGAAGGCAGGGCCCTTCTCCGCATTTTATCAACTGGGAAACTTTGGCTTGAATCAAAAAAGCTCTACCTCTCTCAGAATTTTTGTCCTTCTGACGGATGTCTCTTAAGACAAATATTTTATATATAGGCACACAAAGAAGAGATAAAAATACCTGGTGGTCCACACCCGGACAGACCTACCGTTAACCCTTTGATAGCTATAGTTTGCTGTAGCTAGGTACACAGATGGAGAAAGTACCAGATCAAATACTGTGTGTACTGTCTTAGAGAAGTAATTTGTGTTTAGGAAAGTACTAGGTACCTTCCGCTATGGTAATAAATAAACAACAGCACTTCAACGTAGGAGGGTGGTATATATGAGTGTGGGCTTGCACCATAATTTATGACCATTTTGTTCGGGCACGTAGGTATTGTTATTGTTTTTATTGTGATTAGAAGCCATTCTGTAGTACGTCGTGCAGCCAAATTCTTACGCACGTTATTATTTATTTCTTCAAAAAAGTGCTGGGATCGGAATCGCTGGTCACATAATTTGAAGTCTTTGATCCACCCATGTTACCAATAGTCCAGGTTGGACACCAACCAGCAGCTCATTTTTCTCCGGTTTCATACCCTCTGAGCCTTAGTTTCAAAAACGGCTTAAGGGTGAAAACAGCACCTTTCCGCTTAAACTCGTGTTTCTTATTTTACTAGGGAGATTGGGCATTTTTTCAAAAACTCTTTTGCCTTTGACTCTTTTCCTTCCTTAGCTTCTGTCTTACGGTCTTTGCCAGCATTCCTGTTCCACAGCCTTGAAATCTGGGTCTTTCAATGCACTTTCTTTGGATGACAAGGCACCACCTTCATGAGAAGACGTATTCAGGACTGGTCCTCAGCCTGGAACATGCTCTTGCCTTTCGGGTCCTGACCCTCAGGTTCCCGGCTGTCCCAGTTCTCACTGTGATGATGCACTGGGGTCTCTGCTGCTTTACCTGCACAGATGACCTCCATTCTCACCCGTGTCCCTAGAGGCAGGCGGGGTGAGAGCAGTGGCATCGGTGTGACGAGGGACATCGAGGCTGAGAGGCTAAGGGACCAGGCAAATCTTGAACCAGCATCTCTTAGGAGCCCGGTGGGAGGTTTCTCTGATAAGCTAATCACACTGAAGCTTAATGACTCTCATAATGCATTATCCTTTCCAAATGCATTTGCGTTGAAATAGAGGAACGTGAAGCAGTCTTTGCTTAATGTGCCCTGTCAAGCCAGGGAAAGAACAATTTTAGGGCCTTGAGCCTGCCCACCCCTTGATGAAGGTGTCCACCCCCTTCACCTGCGCCCGGCTCACAGCCCGTCTTAGTGGGCCCGGGCCCGGAACGCCAGCGGTGCCGGTCTGCACGCACACAGGACGAGCCGACAGCAGCGGAAAACTCTCTCTTAATCTAAAAATAAAAGGCCTTTCAACGTGAGAGGCAGCAAGCGTTTATTTGAGATTTTTCTGAAATAGCTGTGTGGGAAACCGTTGATTCAGGCGGGGACAAGGCCAGGTGACTTTATCCAGGGGGGGCAGTTATGACGCAAGAGGCATTTCGAGGGGTGCCGATAACATGACGTAGGGACGCTGATTCTAAACAGTATCTTTAATTTCGGCCCTGTAGCCGTCAGACCAGTAGTCAAGCATTTGCTTTCTCTGCAAACAGTTCTTTGGGGCCCACGGTTGCTGTAGGCCCCGGGCAAAGGTTGTTTTGCCATTTAACCACCTAAAAGGTCTGAGACACGAGACGTGCAAGGCAGCTCCTCTGGCCCGGCAGTCCTGGCTCTGTTTATTATTATTCTGACACGTTCTTTGTGCAGAAAATTGTCTTTTCAGTTTCTTCACAAAATTACTCAGAGCCTCTTCCCTTTGTCTCTGAGGTTCAGGAGTTCCTAAGTGAAAGGACATTCTCCAAAATGTCCTTCCAGCACCTGGGAGAAGTATACCTGGGGTGCTGGGAAGTCCTAGAACATGAGCCCCAAGGACAGCTGCTCCCCAGCGTGGATGCGTTCAGGCTTCTCCGGCCCGAGACCGTGCATGGGACACGGTCACGGCTGTGCCCGTCGGAGCAGGTGGGGTGTCTCTGAACACCCTCCATCCGGGTTCTCAATGGTCTCCTGACCCCTGGCATCCGTCAGGATGCCCCTTAGCCTGGAGGCTGGCTTTCCATGGCACCTCTGCCTCCGTTTTCCCTCTGACAGATTTTACCACGACGACTTCAAACACTGTGAGGGCGGACTCTGCGATTTTTACGTACGTGACCATTTTTTGCAGAAAGTCTTGGGCCCTGTGTTGCTGGTGTCTTTCACAATGATGGAGGAGAACCACTTCTGTCGGGGACCAGTGCCCCATCTGTGTTACCTGTGCTCCCCTCTATTTGCTTTCGAAGCATCTCCTAAAGGTGGTTGTTGGTGCTTTAGTTTCTGTGGCGTCAACGCACGAATGAGGGAGGACTGGGAATGCTCACACGTCCGAGGGCGGGGGATAGTCGGACACAGGTGACTCCCGGTAACTGCCATGCCTCCCCGCTGTGTGTACGTGTGTGCACATGGGTGTGCACAGCAGCAGAGACCGGATTCCATGGAGTTAGGGCCAGTTCCTAACTCATCCCGGACCTTGGCATGGTCCACGGACTCCCTCCTCATATAAGGGTGGCAACAGTTCCCGCCTTACGAACCTGACAGAGTAGAAATAGGGTTGAAGGTGGAAGGACTTGGAGAAGAAGGCCGCACGGTCCTGTTGGTTACTGGCGACACCGGGCTCCCGCGGGGACCTGGGGTGCCGGCAGGTGGGCGCGCCAGGCCGGGCGACTGAGACATGGGTGGGTGAGTCCCACATTGAAGTGTCTGCTCCTTCGAAGGACACACTTCGGAAGCTAGAACGGCTGGAGCCAGAGCCGCCCCTTCCCCTCGCCTTGGCAGAGGCAGTGTGTCCGTTTGGAAGCTCCGTGGTCCCCACCGCCCCTCCCTGTGACGACTGAATGCCACTTGCCATTTCGGGCTGCACAATCACCCAGCTCTGTGCCTCAGAAGAACGTGGAAATGAGTGAAATTGAGCACGTATGGGGCAGAGCACCCGGGCGTGGCTGACACGTCTGCACCTGTGTCATCCGAAGCTCTGGCTTCCTGTCCTGGTTTGTGCAGACACCCAGATACAGCCTCGCCGGGGCCTGGAAAGCAGGAACGGCAGGCCAGGGTCCAAGGTGATCCGTAAACCCGGCTTGGGGAACCCGTGCGCAGGGCGGCTGGGCGGCTGCCTCCTCTCCCCGCCAGCACGTCTATAGTAAGCAGGATTCTTCTGATTGCGAGGGACAGACGCGCAATTCCAGCCAGCGTCAGTGAAGAAGGGGTGCAGGGGGATGATCCTGGGGTCCCGGAGAACAAGGAGCTGTGGGAGCAGGTGACACTCAGGGCGGGAAGCTGGGGA
This sequence comes from Noctilio leporinus, assembly GCA_004026585.1. Lineage (NCBI taxonomy): Eukaryota > Metazoa > Chordata > Mammalia > Chiroptera > Noctilionidae > Noctilio > Noctilio leporinus. Next base: position 89,792 of record PVIW01000880.1, on the reverse strand, counting down.
CTGGATGCCAAGACTCTGTGTCCCTGCTGTGTCTGGGCACGCGGGGTCTGCTGCGGACACTTCTGCCCTGCTGGTGGCGGGGTGCCCAGCGTGCACAGCCGGCTCTGTCCTTCCTGCACACCAGGTCCCTGGATCAGACACCTGACCTCCGTGCTGGGGGCCTATGCTGGGGGGGGTGCCAGGCTTGAGGTGGGGGGACAGTGGGCTGTGACCAGGAGTCCCCACCCGCTTCCAGCGAGTCCACTGTCTCTCCACTGCCACCACCGTCCTGAAGCCCCCTTCCTTCTCCTCAGCAGGAGCTTCTCTTTGCTCACGGCCACGTCCAGAGTGACACCGTTGGGACAGGGAGGGAGAAACACCAGCCGTGCCAGCCTGCTGTCCCAGCATTTGCTGGGCTTATTCTCAGGCTGGAGCTGCCACCGTTTGGGCTGCTGGTATCTATGTCATGGGAAGAACTGAGCCCCTTAAAAAAGGAGACTTAAGAGAGTCACTGGCTGAAGCAAGCGGTGGGTGTGCAAAGGTTCCCAGCCCACGACTCTGAAAGGACTTCTAGGCTTTCAGGCCTCACGGTCCCTGTGGCAACCACCCACCTGTGCCGCCTGTAGGGTGACAGCAGCCACCGACGAGGTGGGACAGGAAAGGTGACACGGAAGCGCCTCCCTGGCCCTGAGTGTCCTACCGCCTGCCCCATTCTGTCTGCTGTAGGAGTTGCTTTACATTTTCCTCAGTAAAACACGCAGCTTCTTGTGTCTGGTGTTACACGGGATGATTCCTTTCTTTTCTAAGATTTTATTCATTATTTTTAGAGAGAGGGGAAGGGAGGGAGGAAGAAAGGGAGAGAGACCTCCATGTATGGTTGCCTCTCACCTGCCTCCAGCTACGGACCTGGCTGGAGACCTGGCTCGTAATCTGGTTCTGTGCCCTGACTGGGAGTCGAACCGGCGACCCTTGGGTTCACAGGCCTGTGCTCAACCCGCTGAGCCACCAGCCAGGCGATGACTTCTCAAAGGGGGGAGGGGGCACAGTTACAATGTCCTCACCCTCTGCTGCACGCAGGGAGCACATGTCACTTAGCCGTCACTGTGTTCTGGTGAAAGGACGCTTCCTCTGTGTGAGCCGAGTGGGATATTCAGCAATCGTCTGAACTAGACAGCCTTCTGCACGCAGGGGTTGCAAAAACCTCCTCTGGCCTGAATTATTGAGACTGGCCTGGAGGCTTGGCTGGGCGTCGGGTCCAGAGGACCCTTGTGCTGTCCGAAGTCAGTCCCTGGTGGCCAGCGCACCTCCTGGCCCAGCCCCTGTTCCTGCACTCCCTCCTCTGCGCATCGCTCTGTTTCCATGGAAACGGACACCAGCCCAGCTCAAGCACAGAAGCGCCGTGTAAAAACACTGGTGATTTGGCCCCGGTTTCTATGGAAATCCCACTGAGCAGGCAAGGGTGGCCACGTGGGTCACGGTCCTCACAGCCTTCCAGGGGCCCAGTCTCTCTCCCCATCTCTTCCCTGCCCCCCGTTCCTACCGGAAAGTCCCAGGCCCCAGGTTTCTAAGAAGGGAGCACAGGGGCGCAGCTGGGCCAGCGAGGTAGCTGGGTGTTGCGCGGCTCCCTCAGGGCACGGTCCCCGCAGGTGCCTGATTCCATGGGTTCGGGGCCCAGTCCTCCACCCGTCTGCCGTGCCCGGGGGGCCCAGCCGCGTGTCTGACGCACTCAGGGTTGACCATTCACTAGAGAGCAGAGTTCAGGGAAGTGCTGCGGTGCCCTTCTGGCAGTGGCACAGGGCAGAGGTGTGTGAGTGTGAGTGTATGTGCGTGTGTGTGAGTGTGTGTGTGTGCATGTATGTGAGAGCAGGCGGCTGCATCTCTGCCCGTGCAAGCACGCCTCGCTGCTCCGCCCACCCTCCCACGCCCCCCTGATGCTCTTCTCCTGAATTTCATTCCTTCCCTCCCTCCCCCGCTTTGTACAGAGGCTCAATGCGGGTTGATTCCATGAGCCTGACCTTTGCTTCCCCCGCTTGGCTGGCTCCAGGGCCACGTGCGGAACTGCAAACGTCAGGGAGGCTGAGGCAGCTTCTGCTCCTTCCCAGGCTCCTGGCCTCGTCCAGGTTGGAGTGGAGGGTCAGAGCCGCCCCGGGTCCTGGGAACGGCTCTGGGTGGGTCAGGCTCTTTTGCTAGACAGGGACGTTAGGGGCCAACTGACACTCGGTGGACAGTGAGTCTCCAGGTCCAGGTCTGCCGCTCGGGGAGACCACTCCCCACCTCGGGTCTGTCCCCATAGGGAGATAAGGAACCAGGCTCAGTTCACCACGAGGACCCCCGGGGAGCAGGCACAGCAGCGCCCTGTGGACCAGAACCGCTTCAGCAGTGAGGGCACCCTGTCTGCCAGGCCCCAAGAAGCCCTTCCCCAGGGGAAGGTCCCTCTGTGCACCCCAACTGTCCTGCCTTCTCCATCTCCCCGGGCCTCTAAGTGGGGGTGGTAGGCAGAGGACTCTTCGTGTAAACTGTGTCCCCGTCACATGTGCACATACAAGGAATTGTGGTGGGCTGCTCGTCTGAGGCTGTGTCCGCCCACAAGATGCCCACGGTATTGTCATAAGGTTGTGGGGCTGTGGCTTCGGGGCGAGGTCCAGTGGTCAGATACGGGCAGGCAGATGACAGCGTAGAAACAGCAGCCTCTGTCCCTGAGCATCCTGGGCCAGGCTCCATGCTGGGTGCACAATGGGAGCCACCACCACCCCCCGAACCTCCCAGCAGCCCATGGGGGTGTAGGTTCCACATTGGTGTCCCTTGTGGTTTGAAGCATATGAGCACCTTGACCCCAGGGGACGGGAGCTCCCCGCCAGCCACGTAGCCGGGATGGAGGCACCAAACAGTATTGATTTTGCTCCTTCAATATGATTGAATTCCATTCCCAGGGACTTGCCTCTCCCCAATTTGAGGCTGTTCAAATGGGAAAGAGGCTGAGATGCCATAGAAGAACCTCATTCCACACCAGCAAGAAGCTTCCAGTGAAATGCAAGGGGCCGGGTGGCTGTGCACGTGGGTGAGCACGTGTGTGTGCGTGCACGTGCGTGTGAGCCCAGCAGGGAGGCTGCTGAAAGTCCTCAGCCTCTCCTTTCTTTGGGCTTCCAGATATTTATTTTAATGTCATTTCCCCCAAGACCTTGGAACCAGGCTGCGATGTTTCACTGGGGCGCGCGGCCCTGAACGAGCTGTTTCTCTCTGGCCTGTGCTCTTGCTCTGTCCGGGGCAGTGAGGAGGGAGTGGCCGGAGGCAGCAGGAAACGGTGCGTGCAAAGGCCCTGAGGCAGGCAGGATCTTCTTACCTATAACTTCCCTTCCTTTTTCCTCCGCTAGTTTCTCAATGTTCTCCCCAGCCTTGGGGCTGGGCACTGCCAAAGGCACTGCACTTCAAGAACAGGTGGGCTTGAGGGAACCAGGGGGTCAAGTGCCTAAGAGGACTTGCAGTCACGAGCAACGGCCACGTCACTGCCTCCCCCGACCCCACCCCCCTTTGGGCTCTAAACTGCTGACACTGCACAGCCGCGAATTAGGTGGCGTGCGTTGTTTTTATCCTCGCAAACAGTCCGTGGGCAAAACATGATTCGATTTGATTTTTCCCTGAAAGGCTGGCAGTGAAGTTATTTAATTAAGATCCTGTCCAGGCACAGCTCCATTTTTCCCTTCGGCCCTTTTCATTTTGAACGTGAACGCGTGCCTCTGGGACCCCTGTGCAGAGACGGCTCCGTCTCTGTTATTGAAAGTTCCAGGTTCATTTAATCAGCCCGTTCCCCGCTCACAGGCCCACGTGCTCCCGGGGTTCTTTTCTGCTGGAAATGTCCAGTCAAATGCCATCCGTCCTGGGCTGTAGCTGAACTTCATCTTATGCCAGACTTTCATCTCCTTTATCCACTGCGTATGAATTGACTTCTTTTTTCTTTTTAAGATTTTATTTATTATTTTCAGAGAGAAGGGCAGGGAGGAAGGAAGAAAGGGAGAGAAGCATCCATGTGTGGTTGCCTTTCACCTGCCTCTAGCTACAGACCTGGCTGGAGACCTGGCTTGCAACCTGCTTATGAGCCCTGGCTGGGAATCGAACCAGTGATATTTGGGTTTGCAGACCGGTGGTCAATCCACTGAGCCACCAGCCAGGTGAATTCTCATTGGTGCAGGACACTTGCTAGGGTCTGAACATACAGTAATGAAAGACCAGGGCTGTGATTCCTCTTGCTGAAGGCTTTTGACTGTGGAAAACTGTCAACGAAAGAGAAAGGACATGGCACCACTCCATGGCATTTGTCACCCCCAAAGATGTCCCCTCCCCCTTCTTGTCCAGACCTCACCTGCCCTTTCCTTGATGGATCAGGCCTCACGGGCAAGCCCCGCCATTCCTTACTCAGAAATTCTTTTTCCAACTGAGTTCCCTCCAGGCAATCTGTGCCGCATGATTTTAGGTTTAATTGCCTATTGTCTTGTTTCTGAATGAAACAAAAGCCTTTTTAAGGAGCGTGGACCCTATCTTCCCCTTCTTTCTCTCCCAGCACCTGCCACTCACTGGTCTGTCTTGCACACAGCGGGCACTCACTTAATTGGCAATTAGCAAACCCACCCGATGTCCCTCAGATGACCTGCTTGGACTGTGAGAGTCGGTTCATATCCACCACTCACCCACCCACCACCCACCCCTCTGTCCATCGCCCATTAACTTTCGTCCACCATCCATCCCTCCATCGGCCCACCAACCAGCCATCTCTCCACCCATTCATTCATTCATTCATTCGTTCACTTTCCAAGAAAAGGTTGTTAGAGTCAGCTCATTACGGCAAGATCTATGGTTTTAAGATCCTTTTATCTTATGACATATTCATGGCTGCATCAAAAGTGTCGAGAGAATCAGAACAGAAAGGGGGAACCCAAATGGGGGCAGGTACACCCTACGGGCCCTGGAATTTCCTCGGATCCAGATCCTCTCTTGTCCTTAGGCAGCCTCCACTGTGGTCCTACTAAAATTCAGACCCCAGAAAGAGACTAGAAGTCCTAGTCTCTAAGGGTCTGAGTCCATGGATATCTATTATGTCAGCCTTGCTTTCCATGAGATTTCTTTAGCAGCAAACAATTGCCATATTACAAGTGGTCCTTCCCAAAGCTTTCTAAGAAGGCAAATGCACAGCTTGTCACTGTTCTGTCATCACCATCCCACGCAGGAGAGCGTGACACTGAGTAGGTACTTCGGCGCCTGGAAACAAAGCCGGCCTGAAAGGACAAACGATTGCCCTTCGGCTCCCTTGGAGGGAAACACCAGCCAGATGGAGCATGTCCTACACCGCGTCACAGGAAAGGAGGCTGGAGAGGTGGAGCCGGAGGAGTGGGGAAGGGAGACAAGGGGTGCAGATGGCCAAGGCTTTCTGAGTGGCCGGACACAGGGACGCTGTGGAGAAAAGGTGCGCTCTCGCAGGGCCCTGCGCCCAGGCTGCTCATGCTGGCTGCCTGCTGATTCCCACCCGGGCCGCGGGGCAGTCCCTTCCCCAGAAGGCCACCTGCGTTTCTTCCCCTGTCAGAGACCCTGTCCCGGCACCCGGGCCGCAGCCTCCTCTGCGGTCTCATGGGTCTCCAGCCCACAGCACCCAGACCCAGGGAGCTGGCCAAAGAGCCATCGGGGAGTGAGGCGGCTGTGACACACACGGAAAATGGGACAGCTGGCGCCTGCCGGGGATGGGGGGCGGGTACTGGCGTGGCCAGGACCAGCCACCATGCCACCAGACCTTCCTGCTTAAACAGAACAACAAAACAGTCCCTCTGTTGCTTGAGATGAGAACTCGATTCGTATGCTTGGGAGGGAAAAGAGGAGAGTGGTGGGAAGAGACCACAAGCCTAACGCAAACATTGCTGTCCGTTTTCACCCTGGAGCATCTGATGTCCAGGATCTGCGGGCGGGAGGCACCTGTCCCAGGACACAGCCGTGGCTCCTGCGGGGCTCACGCGCCTGGAGAACAGGGCGAAGGACCAAAAAGGGAGAACTGTGTGTCATTCCAAGAGGGGGAAATGCAGTGGGTGTCGGAGCCCCTGGCCAAAGGAAAGAATGTTGTGCCTTTCTGGCTTGGGGTTGTGTAATTATTTTATTGTATTTGTTTTTTAGTTATTATTATTATTTTAAAGATTTCATTTATTATTTCCAGAGAGAGAGAAAGGGAGAGAGGCAGAGAAGGAGAGAGACATCCATGTGTGGTTGCCTTTCACCTGCCTCCAGCCACGGACCTGGCTGGAGACCTGATTACGTGCCCTGGCTGGGAATCGAACCAGTGATCATTGGGTTTGCAGGCCGGTGCCTTATCCACTGAGCCACCAGCCAGGGCTTGTAATCATTTTAAAATATTTAAAATGATTACATGGCTGAAGCTCCCTAATCTGAAGGGGGTGGGGCAAAACATGTACAAGAAATACTTCTTCCTCTTGCTCCCCAGTTTTCTTTCTTTGTCTATCTATTCATTTAGCTGAAGATGACCTCCTGTGGAGAAACGCGGGCTACCTTGGAAGGCCCAGCCAGGAGCCGGAAGCCTCCAACAGCCCCGTGCTGGGTTGGGGGCCAGAGCCAGAGTGAGGTCTGGCTTTCCTCTTCCTGCGGGCGTGTCCTTCTCTCCCCGGGAAACAAGGAAAAACAAGTTTGCTTGGGTGAAGCAACCCTGCTTGCTCTTTCTTGTGTTGGGGGGCAGATCAGCTAGTCCCTCAAAATTCTCTTTCTGCGCAGCCAGATGGGTAGAAAAGGATGAAAAACAGAATCAGTCTCAGCTCAGGGCCGAGCCTGCATCCCAACGCTGAGGTGCTGTGTGACCCCAGATGGAACTGTTACCCTCTCTGAGCCGCTGTGTCCTCCTCTGCAAAATGGGGACAATGATTTTCACACTTCAGTGTTCACACACACACACACACACACACACACACACGTACGCAGCAGTGCCAGGTATGGAGTTAGAACCTGCTAAGCACTCATGGCACTGGCCCTGTGCTTTGCCCTGTTCGGGACAGGTGTTTGTACGGTTCCCAAACCAGAGTCACAAACCTGCTGGATCCAGTGACTGTCAGACTGTGCCGCAGTTCTGAGCAGACGTGCCCACGGGAAGGCTTCTGTTGGCAGATGGGGGACCAACCAAAATGTCGCCTTCCTTGGAGGGAGGGTGGGGGCCTGCCCGGCAGATGACCTCACTAGAGAGGACCAGGGGGTTCCCTAGCGAGGCTGGCACCCCTGTGGGCTCAGCCCCTCAGGCTCAGCTGCGGGGAGCCTGCCCCCCAGGTTTGTCGGCAACTCCGTTCGTTCGTGCACTAAACTCTGCTAACTTCCTGCTCCAAAGGTGCGTCTATTTTCTTTCTTATTCACACAGCAAAGGTTTTCTTTACAATTCGCATCACATTTCTATTTTGCAGCTATTGCTTAAGTGAGAGTCCATTTAGATCATCTTTTTGCTGCAATTCTTATCAGCAGTCCCTGACCAAATCGAATTAAAAAACCCACAACAGCAGCAATAAAAACCTCAGCGCGCACAGCTGCCTTCTGGTGGGTTTTCTTGCGTTTGGCTCATTCTCTCTGGCCAGGTGTTTCGCACCTCTTGCCCCCCTGTCCCTTTCATTCGGGAGGTGGCCTGTCTGTGCCCATCTATGGGTGCCCTAGTCTCATTTTTCACCAGAAGGCCTGCTCTGAGCCAGTGAAGAGAGATCGATTCTTTTTCTTGTCATTTTGTTAGCGGCAAACAGCACCAGATGTTAGACCTCAGGGCTTGCATTCAGCTAAGAAAAGAATTCAGAGCCAAGATTTATTTAGAAAGTCGCAGAGGTGAAGGGAGTTGAGTGTGGAAGAAGTGAGCCACAGGGCAGCTTTGGGGGTCCTTCCTCTAGAGGGTGTGTATCCGGTGGTCTGGAGTGGCCGGAGGTCTCAATAGGATATTCACCAGCTCTCCAGGTGTGTCCTTTCAGGGTCTGGTCTCTATTGATTGGTGGCCCAGGGCAGGGGCCCCGAGGCTGCCATGCACCACCCCCTGGCCTTGCTGCTTTTCTGGGCCTGGAGCTGAAACACCCCCGAGGACCAGACGTTACCTCTGGGGCTTGGTGCTTAGGGGTGGTCGTGCCATGGCTTGTGTGGGGGCCCCAGGAGGCTGTGCACCAGTCCCCTGGTTCCTCCTCTAAGGGGGGCTAAACCAAGTGACTAGCGACATGCCAGGGGAGGACAGGGCATCCTTGGGGCATGAGATCCCGCCCTGCAACGCTTGGTCTCCCCAGTTTTTCCTGCTGCAAGGCGCCGGGGTGTCCCCGCCTATCCACCCTCTCTGCTTCTACCTGGGTGCCTCCTCCTGTGCATACAACATTGCCCTGGGAACCCTGGCCAAGCAATTTACAAGTGATTGCGAAAGGGCTTTGGCAAATGGAGAGTGATTTTGAGTGAGAGAGAGGAATAGACTATGAACATGTCCACCTTTCAGCCGGGTTTCTGCTGCGCCAGCTGTCTGCTAACGAGTGTTTTTGGTTGCATCCTTGATCCTGTGATTCACGGGGTTCAAAGGCCTCATCTCTGCACCCTGTGGGCTGGGATTGACTCTCTCATTCCCGGAGCCCTTGCCCCCTGGCCCAAGTGGGTCGTAGAGGTTAGCTTTCGCAGGCCAGCCTGTCAGGGAAGCACCCGGAGGGGGTTCACTCGCAGGCCCTCCACCCGCTGGACAGGCCCTTTTCTGAGTCCGGCCTGGGGCATCCAGCCGGGAGGGTCTCTGCCTTACGCAGCTGCCTCCCAAGTGCCATTTGGAGAAAGGGAGACGTCAGGGCCATTTTCCTCGCTTGGGGGACGGTGTTATTATGGAGCAGGAGGGGTGAGGACGCCTGCCGTGCTAATGGCTGCTTCCCATTTCACCCCGGAGCCCCCGGACCGGGGTGACTGTGTGTGGGTCCAGCCCCAGAGCCTCGCCTGGCGGGGGCTGGGGACAGAGAGGGCCAAGTTCAGACCTGCACGTCCCTGCCGCCCCTCACCCTCACATCCCGGGCACACCGGCAGGTCCTCCAGCGTCCCTCGACTTTGCCCTCTCAGGAGCCCCAGACAGCTCCTAGCCCTGCCCGCCCAGCCCCCGCCCAGGCCCCCACCAGCTGCCATCAGAAGCTCTCAGGACATCTGGCTTATTTCCTCCCATGCCATTTCCTGTTTGCCAATGTGAGGGCGAAAGCGTATGAACACTTTTCCTCCTACCTTCTCAAGATCTGCCACTCACAGGCAACCCCAGCCTGGACAATCCCCCCTTTCTACATCCATAAGGGAGGCTAATCCTGCTTCCCTCTTAAGGTCGTTTTGACAAATAATGAGACTCAACCATTTTTGAAAAGTCGATCTGATCATGGCCCTCCCCCCTTCCTCAAAACCCTCACAGACTCGTGACATGTGGAACGAAGTTCAAACTTCCTAGCACAGTGAGGTGACCTGGCCCTTGTCCGGCACGCTGTCCACCTCTCCTGACCCTTGTCACCTCACTCCTTGGGCCCCAGTACAGCTCGATACTGGGACAGCCAGCTGTCACAGGCCTTGCTTGTACCACCTTGCCCAGGTCTCCGGTCCAGCAAACAGGACGCTGTCCTGCCTGTGACCTGAAATACCTCCCGTCCCTCCAGGCTCTGTCAGCTGCCCTTTCTCCACAGCCACGTTCTGTCTGCCTTCCGGTGGCCTTTTATTTGCATACTGCCCGTGCCCCTCCTGGGGATGCAAAGTGGTGACCATGCCGCCTGCCCTGTGCCCAGAGCAAAGCCTGCAGCTCAGGCCCCGGCAGGAGCCTGGCACATAGTAGGAGCTCAGCCAACGCTGGTTTTCGCCCTCCACCTTCTCAGCGACCAGCTCCAGCTTCACGGCGGACGAGGAGAAGGTCAGAGGCGGAATTTTCTTGGGTGTGTTGAGCCACACGGACCTTTTTCCCTCCCGTCGCTGCACGCCACTGAGGTTAACAAACAGAGAATTCCCATTTTCCTGTGTTCATCAATTTGTTCCGCAGAAAGTGTGCCGGGGACGATAAGAGCAAGTGTCAGGAGCCACGTAATGAAGGGCTCAGCCTGGTGAGGGGGGGCTTATCCCTCACAGCCAGCAGGCGCAGACGCCCTCACCAGGACCCGTCCCTCTCCCGGCCCCGTGGCTCCCCGGCTGCCGGAGGCCTGTTGGCAGGTCTGCCTGCGGCTTTGTGACGGGTCGAGTGGAGGTGCTTTGCTGCCCCCAGAAGCAGCCCCGACGGAGCTCCTGCGGCTCCCGGGTTGACTTGGGGTCCGTGGAGTGCGGTAACCCTGCGCGGCGACCCCTGTGCGGTGGTGAGACCAGAGGTGGGGCAGAGACGCCCTGCAGGTGTCACAAGAAAGCAGAGGTGGCACCTGACAGGGCAGGTGCTGGAGCTGAGACTCCAGGACCCATTTCCGAGCCGGGGCAGGGTCCGTGCCGGAGAGGAGCGTCCCGGGCACAGGGCAGCGCCCTTACCCTGCCTCCACCCGCATGGAGAGCCGCCCCCGCTCTGTGCCTCGGTTTCCCCACGTGTCAGGCGAGAGGCCGGGAGCAGGGATTTAAGTTCTATCCCAAGAGAGTTCTGCTGGCTCCTCTAGAATGGGTGCTCTCTCTCCCTCCCGTCTTGGAGCTCATTTCTCCTTCCCCTTTTTTCGTTGACCTTCTCCCTTTCCTTCTCGTTGTCAAGTTGCCAAGGGCAACGGAGGATGCCGCCGCAGGTGAGGTCTCGGGAACAGGGCGCGGAAGGAACGCCAGCTGGCTGATCCAGCAATTCCTTCTCGAGTTGAACAGGGAGGGGCGATGTGGAGGCAGATAGTAGGTGGGCACGCTCAGCCCCCTGGTGGGGAAAGAAACATCGGGGCCTGGGGGGGGGCAGCGCTGGGGTGCACGGAATTCTCCACGGGCTGGTAGTCAGCGATGGACACGAGTCACCCACTCACTCATGGGCTCTCCCTGCCATCAGCCCACGGAACTCCCACAGCAGGTCCATCTCCCTATCACCCCCGATTCATGGACGAGGAAACTGAGGCTCTAGAGGTCACTCTGCCTCAAAGTGAAGCGGTGGGACCAGGCAGGGCACCCCGGTCCCCAATCCCAGAGTTCCTGCATCCTGCGCCCCAGGTGAGCTGCATGCCAACATGCCATCTGGGTTCCGTCGCAGCTTCTCTGGGTCTCAGTTTCCCCAGCAGATCTCTGCAAAGGGTCCCCGGCTCTAACTTTTTAATTTGGTCGCAAGGCCCTATTCTTTCCATGTCTGACGTCACCATGAGATGGAGGAGACTCGCTGGCTTTGTGGGACGGGCTGTGACTTGGTTTGGTGACTGGGGTTGTGTTGCACTCAGGGACACATTGGGGGTGGGGGGCTGCATGTCAGTGAACCAGGACAGTGAGAGGAGCGCGCCCATCAGTGTCTGGGACACACAGGGAGGAATAAAAACCAGACTCTACAAGTCCTGGCTGGTGGCACAGTGGATAAGGCACTGGCCTGCGAACCCAAAGGTCGCTGGTTCGATTCCCAGTCAGGGCACAGAACCAGGTTGCAAGACAGGTCTCTAGCCAGGTCCGTAGCTGGAGGCAGATGAAAGGCAACCATAAATGGATGTCTCTCTCCCTCTCTGCCTCTCTCCCTTCCTTTCTCTCTGGAAATAATAAATAAAATCTTTAAAAAATATATCAGACTCTACAGTGGGAAGAAGGGGCACCATGCCAGCTGGAGCCCAGGGAACAGACTTGGCAAGAGGGGAACCTCGGTTTATTAAATATTAAACAAAAAATGGTTAATAAGCTGGCTCACTCTTCACAGCCGTCTCTGGGGTGCGACAATGCCTAATTCACTTCCCCCCTTAATTCTCTTAGTCAGACCTTGGGTCTAGGAGAACATGGTCGCTGGCTACTGGTAGGGTGCTAAGCCACTTACCAAAAGGGCAGCTCCTGAGAACGGTCCCTTCCTCCCTTGTCAGTGTAGGAGCTGGTGTTTGGGGGGCAGGAACCAGCCCCTGTTTCTGGGCTGTAAGCGCAGGACCACCGGTCTCACCATCAGACGGATAAGCTCTCAGGAGCCCTGAGGTCCAGGAGCGTGACCGCGTGTGTCACAGGAAGGAGACCCAGGCTCCATCCCAATCGAAGAGATGGTGTGACTGAGGTAATGAGAAGCAACAGCTTCTGCCCAGGGAAACGCGGGGCTGTGGAAAGACCACCGGGGGGACCGACAGGAACGCGGATGAAGGTTCACTTGAATTACAACACAAGCATGCGGCGGAGAGTTGCTGACAGCGTGAGGTTAAGGTATTATCAATAATGCACAAACCTACCAGCCCCCATCTCCTTTCCCATCCATATTTAATTTATTTTTCATTTAAAAAATATTTTAAAGATTTTCTTTATTATTTTTAGAGAGAGGGGAAGGGAGAGAAGCAGAGAGGGAGAGAGACATCCATGTGTGGTTGCCTTTTACCTGCCTCCAGCTACGGACCTGGCTGGAGACCTGACTTGCAACCTGGTTCTGTGCCCTGGCTGGGAATCGAACCAGCGACTTTTGGGTTCGCAGGCCGGCGCCTTATCCACTGTGCCACCAGCCTGGGCCCTCCCATCCATATTTAAAATACATTGGCTGCGTCCCGATTATCAGACAAGCAAAGCTCGCCCTCGGGTCTGATGGTCCCCTAGATGTAATTTCACTGGATCCACCCTCGTTTGCTTTTCCATTTGCTACAGAAACGCGTGAAAAACCGCCCTGCGCAAACCAGTGCATAACCGGCATTTAAAAAACCACATGCCCAGCCCAACGGCAGCGTGTTAAGAGAGCTTTAATAAATCCGTGCACTTTAAGCGCCTGAACGTACACCCTCGTTTCCAGGACATTTTATGAAATAATGTACTCTCGGCCTGCTTTGAATAATTGTACGGAGATAGCTCGTGAGCATAATAAATCTGTACCCTCTTCTCCGTACAAGCTGTTTCCGAACGTCTCCAGTTGAAGATGGTACTTAATGGACTTGTCACTCAGTTCCCGTCATTAGCATCTCGGGGCAGATGGCTCCGTGCGCGGTGACTGTGCTGAGAACCCCGGGCCCTCCCTTCCGGAGAGCTGGCTCCCTTCATGAATCATTGCAAATCATTATATTCAGATGAATTTTTCGTCTCCTGCGCAGCCCGCATTAGCATGTGAAATGGTGCTCTCAGGTCTGTGCTGGATTTTAAAAGACTGTGTGCAGAGCAGACAGGACCGACCTCTGTCGGTGGCAGGTGACCCTGGGGGCACTGACCTCCGACCTCCCACTCAGGGGCAGCCCATGGGCTCTGGTCCTGGGGTGAGGCGGGCAGGGCACGGGCGGAGGGGGACCTGCGCTGCCGCCTGTGGCCGGGCCTGGTCCTCTGGGATGGGCCGCTGTCCAGCCCGCTAAGGGCGGTGACTAGCTTTTGAGCCCGTTAACCCAGGCCGTGGCATACAGCTCGGGGGCTTCAGAGGTCAGCCACGGGGACCCCTGGCTGCCGGACCCTGACCCGCCGGTGTTCAGAAAGGTCTCGTGCCCCAACTTGCAGAACAAGAAGGAAAGGAGGTGCAGCCCCATGCGGAGCTCCCGCCTGGGGGCCCAGGAGGGCAGTTCTGACCAAGCCACCCCTGATCCCGGCAGGTGGCGGGGAATCCCTTCCTTCGGGATTTGGCCTCGGTGGGAGAATCGGGGTGACATTTGAGTGTCCCTTGGCAGCACCATCAGAGAGAGGGCAGCGCACTGTGGCGCTGACCTGGGAGAGAAACACCGGACTCCAGCGTTTGCTGAGTTGCAGTCGTTTGGGTGGTAGGTCGGTTTCCTAAATCCTGGGGTGCAGCGTGCAGGCCCGCGACGGGGCCGGATCCTGGATCCCTGGGGTGCCCCTGAGCCGTGGATGTGCAGTAGCTGCTGCCGTGGATTCCCCATCGTCATCAGCCTTGACTGTCCCTGAGGCTTGGACTGTTTTTTTGAGAAACTTTCTATGCCTGTTGTATTCATACGGGGGGAAATGCATTAGCATGTGTGTGCGTGTGTGCATGTGTGTGTGTGTGTGTGTTTGGCTTCCTGGTGGACAGTGAGCCGACCAAGACCAACACGTTTGAGCCCTGGGGAAGGTGACTCTAATGTCCTCTCCCCAGAAGCCCAAGTAAAAGCTGGTCCCAGTTCCTGGAGGGGTTCACCCTTCCCGTCGGTTAGACAAGTTCCGGGAACAGACGGGCCCAGATAATTTCCTAACGTTGGAGGGAACGATCATTCAGTGAAGGCATTTCCTCTGTAGAAATGGTTGGAGGTCTGAGGCAGAAGGCGACATTGGAAGAATTTCCGAGCTGTTGGAAAGGACGCCGCGCACGAAACTTAATCAGGAGTCGGGCCGTGGGACTCCAGGGGAGAATTCATGACGTTAATAATGAACCTGAACTTGGGAAGGAGGAGCAGATGGGCAGAGAAAGATGCAGGCTGCGTGATGTTCCGTTGCTTCCGAGCAACATGTAGCTGCAATGCAGCTCGATGATCCATCCTCGCCATCTGCTTCCGTCTAAACGAATTTTAGGTTTTCCACAAACGTGACGAATTTTCACCTTGTAGTTTCCCGTCAGGGGCTTGTGCGGTGGACGGGGCTGGGGAGACCCCAGGTACCCTCTCCGAAGCCCACTGGCCGCGCCCCAGGCCTGGGCCCCCACAAAGCCTCAGTGGCACCGAGAGGGAGGGTTGTCACCTGGCCCAGGCTGGCAGAGAGGGGGGGGGCCTGGATCTGGGGTACAGGGCTCGCCCAGCCTGGTGGGGAGTGAGGAGGAAATGCGTCCCGCTCTCTCCCTCCTCCCGGTTTGGCTCAGTTCTGTCCCCATCGTCCTAAGTGAGGGTTTCTTCTCCGGGTTCCTCTGCTGATACCGTCCTCGTCCTCAACGTCCGTGACCTTTTCACACCAATTTCCAAGTGTTTTCCGCAACTGCTGGGGGACACGTTTCCTTTGCTGTCCCCGGACCCCTGTGTTCCTTTCCCTCCGTGAAGTCACCCCTGCCCCCAGTTCTAGAGTCCCCACCTCGTTCCTCCCGGCGCCAGGCCAGCTCCTTCTCTTCCCTCCCGGAACAGGCCTTTGCTGACCGCCTTCCTTGCCCAGCGTCAAGGGAATGAGCTCTGGGAATCGGTGGTGAGCAGAGCGGTGTGATCCGTAGGCTCTGCAGCTCGGGGGCTGATAAGGAAGACACGTTAAATAGCCTTCACCCCCCCGCCGCCCCCATAGGCCCCGATGTGCCGGTTAACTTAACGTCAGCGTGACTGGGCCAAGGGCTGCCCAGGAGCCGGTAAACGTGATTTCTGGGGTGTCTCTGAGGGTGTCCCTGGAAGAGACGAGCATTTGAACTGGTGAACCTAGTAAAAGCAGCTGGCCCTCCCTAGTGTGGGGCCTCACCCCATCCTGGGGGAGCAGCCAGTCCTTGCCCCACCCTGCCCGGCCTCGGATTAGTGTGTCCCTGGTGCCCGGGCTCAGCCCCAGCTCCCAGATCCCACCTGTTCCTCTGTAGGACCCCGAGGGCACCACCCCAAAGTCACTAAGTCAATGTTACCGAGATATCATTTAATACAATTCACATGTTACATATGCGGGTCAATGGCTCTTGACCCTGGGAGCCACCATTCCCAGAGGCTGCATTTCCAGCACCCTCACCCGCCCCCAGGCTCCCTCTGCCGGGCCCCCCACCCTCCACCCTCCGCTTCTCCCACCGCCCTCCCCTCAGAGACTGCGACCTTCCGGTGGAATGTCACACAAACGGAATAACACGTTGTTTGCTCTTTTGGGCCTGGTTTCTTGCACTCAATCTAATGTCTGTGAGAGTCTTCAGTGTTGTATTTATGAGTAATCTTTCCTTTCTGTTCTGAGTCTACACACGAGGATAGACACCAGGGTTGTTTTCAGCTGAGGAAGAAAAATGCTGTGAATATTTATATTTTTATTATTCTTGAATAAATGCCTCGAAGTGGGATTGCTGGGCTGCATGGAAAGTGTGTGTTTAACTGTATAAGAAATGACTGCAGGGTTTCCAAATGAATCATAAACTTAAACATAAGAGCTACAGCTATAAAAATTCCAGGAAAAGGAAAAAATAAATAAAAAGGAGAAAGTGTTCCTGACCTTGTAATAGACACAGATTTCTTAGACATGTTATGCTCTGACACAAGCTATTTTTCAAAAACCTTACAAATGGGACCTCATCAAAATTAGAAATGCCTGTTTAAAAAAAAAAAAAACTTGGAAATTTAAAAAGGCAAGTCGCAGATTGTAAGAAAAAAATATGTAAAATGTACTTGGCAAAGTACTTGCATCTAGAATAGGTAAGGAATTCTTATAAATGCCATAATAAGGAAACACCTAAAAAAATAAAACAAGGCCAAGTAGTTGAATGAACACTGTATAGGAATAACTAAAAAGCACATGGAAACTTCCTGCCTGTTA
Organism: Noctilio leporinus; assembly: GCA_004026585.1. Lineage (NCBI taxonomy): Eukaryota > Metazoa > Chordata > Mammalia > Chiroptera > Noctilionidae > Noctilio > Noctilio leporinus. The sequence continues at coordinate 73,352 of PVIW01000880.1, read as the reverse complement.
TGAGTCTTCAGAGAACCGCGGATTAAAGCCACAGTGGTTTCCTCTTCACGCCCATGAGGAGATATGGGAACGAATGAAAACTCCAGCATCAGGGAGGCGGCGAAGCCCTGGAGCAGAGCAGGCACCTGGGTAAAGTGCTGGGCAATTATTTATTAAAAGCACACTTACAATTCCATCCCAGGTAACTACCCACCTGCCAGGAAAAACGCAAGTGTGCGTCCCACAAAGACATGGACACAAATGCTGGGGCCGTGAGTAATCACGGCCACTTAAACTGGAAGTGCCCCAAAAGCCAGCACCTGGAGCACACACACCCAAAGGGCTCCGTGGTGGAGAGACAGACTCAGCAAGAAAAACAAGGCACGGGCTTACAGACATGTCAAGAGACGGGAAGGAGTGCGCCCTGGTTCCGTTTATATTGCATTACAGTGAGGGCGATTCGTAGCCACAGAGATGGTGGTGGTGATCCGGGCCTGTGGGTGGCGGGAGGTCTGCTGCCAAGGGGTCGCGGGTACTCTTGGGGTGACGCTGATGCTCTGTACCCTGAATGCGTGGTGACATGGGCGTTACTGTCCTGCACGCTTCATGCGGATGCAGTCTTTTGAATGTACATAGTATGTCAGTAACGTGGATCAGGATTCGTCAGCGCAGGCCCGCTAGGGAGGGGTGACTGGGAGGCTCTTCTCTGTCCCACTGTCTTCCCCGGGAGGAGTGGACACAGGAAGCCAGCCTCCTGTCCTGTGGGGGCGGCCGCTATACGCCACCTCCCCCAGCCACGGGAGCTGCTGGGGTGCGTGCTGCCGTCCCACAGCAGCTGCAGAAAACAGGACACAAAGCAGGTTCCATATGACACCTGCAGCTGTTTGCAGGGACGCTGAGGACCGGCTGAGCAGAGTGACACAATTGAGTGGGTGTCACTCCTGATTGTCAAGCGGCAGAAAACATTTGGCTGAGTCTTCCCCTGGTTAGACCTGAGACAGCTGCTCACGGGTGCGGTATGTTCCCCGTGTGACCGATGACACATTCCGTTTAATTTGCAGAACAGGCTTTCTGGATGGCTCGGTTCCTGTGGGATGAATGCTGGGAACCGTCCTCAACAGCAGCACCTTCTGATCCGGTCTCTCTCCGCGGACAGTTTGTCTTCACCTGGGGGCGTCCAGGGGCCCGGGAGTGGTGACGCACCTCAGCTAGCCACACGCCCACTCAGAGGGGCCAGCCCTGTCCCTCGAAGGGCACCAGGCCTCAGAGAGCTCAACGCTCCCTCCTTCCTCTGCAGGCTTCGCAGGCTTCGCTTGATGCCGAAGTGAAATGAGCCCTAAGAACCCCTGAACCCATTGGCGGGGGGTCACGTGTCAGTGAGCCACGCTGACTGCACCGGGCTGCTGGGCAGACCCAGGAAGGGGCTTCCTTGCCCGGGTTGGGCCTGCAGGACTGCGTGTCCGAGCTAGCGTCATGTGTGTGCATGTGTAGGCTGGCCGCGGGTGCCTGTGTGTGATTAAAGGGCCTTCCTGCAGTCCCCAGAATCTGCACCCCTCTCCCTCCTCCAGGTACTCCTCTGGGAGTCCCACTGGTCGCTGTCCCCTGGCAGCACAGGGGGTTCCGCTGCTCCCCAAGCCCCAGTTCCCATGCTGGCCCGGCTCAGCTGGGCGCTCGGCACGCCGGTGGCCTCCTGGGACGCTCTCGCCGGGCGGACAGCAGCGGGGTGGACAGCAGCGGGGCGGTCCTCCGTGGGCTCCCCTGCTCGCGCGTCACAAGGCTTAGACAAGCCTCCGGGCTCCGTCCCTTGTTAGCCCAGGATCGTTTCCTCGTTGACATCTCTGAAATTTGAATCCCCCCTTCCAGCGGCAGGAACCTGGTGATTCCAAACGACAGCCTTTTTCTTCCTCAGCATCTTACATTTGGTTCAACGTGGCATTTCTTCCGGCTGAACACAGGGCCATGTCTCTCCAGCCACTTTACTATTGTAAACTTACCACGTGACACTCTCTTGTCTCCCATCACAAACATCTCCAAGCGCGTGGGGTTCCGGACCCTGGTCCCAGCTCCTGGCTCATTCGCTTTCTCATTGGAAAGGACAGAGGTGGACAGCGAGGAACCAGGACAGGAAGTGGTCCCTTGAAGTGGATGGAGTGGGATTCCTTTCAGTGGAGGAATGGGGGGCACCTGACAGAGGGGAAGGTCCAAGTGTGCTCCAGAGACCAACCACACCCCCCAGCATCTCCTGGCGGGGCCCTAAGACGTTGGCTTCCTGGACCACGTTTCGGGTCACCTTAGTCTTGTCTCGGCAGGTGGAGCCCCAGCAGGTGTCCTGCAGACAGGCTTCCCTAGGAGGTTTCCATTCAAAGCAAGATGGGCGCTTTGGGGGAGGTGGAATACCCGTCACAGACCAGGAACTTTCATTCCAAACGGCTAAGATTTAACTCTCAAAGGCCCTTTAAAAAAAATCCTCGCCTAAGACATGCTTATTGATTTTCGAGGGTGGGGGGAGAGAGAAAGAGAGAGAGAGAGAGAGAGAGAGAGAGATTAGTTGCCTCCCTAGCAGAGGACAGGATCCAAAACCCCTTGGTGCCAGGACAACGGTCCTAGCAGCTGAGCCACCAGCCGGGGTTCAAGGCCCTGCATTAGTCCAGTGTTGGCAGTGGGTCAACGGAGGCCCTGAGAGCCTGATGACTGACTTCCCAAGTCACCAGGCAGGAAGTGAGGGAGGCTGGTGTGAACCCCGCCTGTCTGACTCCGGGGTTCTCTGAGCCCCGTCTGGTCTGCAGTGAGTACAGAACATAATTCACACAGGACCTTTTATTGGAACGCGATTTGACACAACCTCTGGAATCCAACGTGCCTGTTCCCTCTACCCAGCTGTTCAAGGAGTTGCCCCACCAAAATGCTCAAGTATTAATCCAGGGACACACCCACAGACATTAGTATTCACTGCGGCATTACCTATAGCAATAAAAAGGCGTTAGGAATCATCTGTAGGCCCATCAGTAAGGGAAGGACAAATTATGATTCTCCCATTCTATGACATACTGTGCAGCAATAAAAATGATTATGCATCTGTCTAGTAACAGCATGGAACTCTCTCTAGGACATCTGAATAATGTAAAAGGTGAACTTAAGTACAGGTATGTAGAGAAGACTGCAGTTTCTATAGAAAAAAAGACTTTTATGTGTTTATGTTACACATATGAAGGCATAGAAAAATATCTAGAACATTATATACCAAATTGCAAATAGTGGTTATCTTTTAGGAGGTTAGCAATAGGTATTTCAAGCGGACGGGGTGGAAATGTATTTAATATTTATTAATGAAATGTATTTAGTGCTATATCTACACTATATTAATTTTTATCATGAGCATTTGGTTGTTGAGAAAAATTTTAAATGAAGAGAAAAGGCAAAGTCACCAGCCTGTGAACCCAAAGGCCGCTGGTTCGATTCCCCAGCCAGGGCACAGAACCAGGTTGCAGCCAGGTCTCCAGCCAGGTCCATAGCTGGAGGCAGGTGAAAGGCAACAGTACATGGATGCTTCTCTCCCTCTCTGCCTCTCTCCCTTCCCCTCTCTCTGAGAAATAATAAATAAAATCTTTTAAAAAAAGGAAAGAAAAGGCAAATCATATAATAAACTGCTCACATACTTCTTGAGGTGAAGCACAGAAGTGGCTGAAGACTGTAAGTTCTGCAGAATAGCTCATACAAAGGGTCTTTGTTGTTTCTTGTTATGAATTATGTTCTCTGCCTAATGGGTAGCTTGTTTTTCTTTTTTTTAATCTCAAATCAGAACTGTGAAGGATAAAACTATAACTCAGCAAAACTGACAAGTGCGACCTATGTTAGCGAAATAGTCCTATTAATGCTAATGTTGGGTTTGTTGGAAACTAGTCATATTTCATTTTATGCTTAGTTGCTCCCAAGTTTTAATAAAGAGCCCATAATATCTGCTATTTACCGGGGGAATTTAAGAAATCTCCTCAAAATGCAAACAAAAGAACAAAGATGAATTGCAGGCGATGAATTGCCACATTCTTCTTGGCATATTAATGGAAAATGACAACTTTACCGAAAATTGCTATCCCCTGTGTCCTTTCGCTGTTTGGAAAAACTCAAATTGACTCATAGCATGGCATTTCAATACCTCCCCATTTGTCTTGATGAGGTCTTTCAAAGGTGCCTATAATTGCAGGCTTTGAGCTATAAATTACCTGATTCTCAACCCAGAACATGCTCACTGAGGAAATGCTCTGCTGATGTGGCTTCCAGTGGGCAGAGCAGTTTTTCTTAGCTAACCCTGGGGCAGCAGAAAAAGCAGAAATTCTCATTGTTCTCAGCAACAGTGACTCATCTTGCTCCCCAAGCTGGATCTTTGGTTTCATCCCTTCACCACGGTGTCTCGTCCCACCAGCCACTGCGGTCAATGAGATCAGTCCACCCACAGCCGTGTGACCTGGCGTAAGCCACCCACCCACTCTGAATCCCGTTGTGACACAGAGGAGCTGCCCAAGGCCATTATACATGTCTTCGTTCTGGAATTCAGGAGTTGGAACTTCTCCGTAAAGAGGTCCAAGGGGAAGGTCTGGGCTGGTCTTGGGACCTGCTTTAACCAGTGGATGGTGGCAGAAATGACAGCGTGTCAACTCCGAGCCTACACTCCAGAGACCTCGCAGGCTTCCGCTGCCTCTTTGGGAACCGTGCTGGTCTCCATGGGAACAGGTTCAAGCGAGCCAGCAGGAGGCCGATATCAAAATATCGATAAGACAAGACATGATTTTGATGAGGGAGTGATAAAATACACATCTCAATCGCTCCACTTAAATGCATACACAAACTCTCCAAGGCATTACCGGGAATTTATCCTACAGATATATGTGTAAGAATGTTCACTGAAGCAAGAAACTGGAAACCATGTTAATTGAAGGACCCTGGTTAAAGAAATCATGCACTGTTTATACAGTGAAATGATATACAGATACTAAGACACATAACTGCTACAAAATGATTCATCTGGGTTGTGGACTGAAAGTTTGTGTCCCCCCAGAGTTCCTAGGTTGAACCTAATCCCCAGTGTGACAGTATTTGAAGGTGAGGCCTTTGGGAGGTAATCGGGTCACGAAGATGGAGCCCCCAAGTGGCACCCTAGTGGGAAGAGATGAGAGCATTTGCTTCCCCTCTCTCTGCTCCCCACCATGTGCAGATACAATATTTCACTATCTCTGTTCTCCACCATGTGCAGATACAATGTTTCATTATCTCTGCTCTCCACCAAGTATAGATACAGTGTTTCACTATCTCTGCTCATTACATTGTGGGGATACAGTGTTTGCTTATCTCTGCTCTCTACATTGTGGGGATACAGTGTTTGCTTATCTCTGCTCTCTACATTGTGGGGATACAGTGTTTGCTTATCTCTGCTCTCCACCAAGTATAGGTACAATGTTTCACTATCTCTGCTCTCTACATTGTGGGGATACAGTGTTTGCTTATCTCTGCTCTCTACATTGTGGGGATACAGTGTTTCACTATCTCTGCTCTCCACCATGTGCAGATACAATGTTTCATTATCTCTGCTCTCCAACATGTATGGATACAATGTTTCATTATATCACCTGAAAACCAGGACGGGAGCTCCCACCAGGCACCACCTCTGCCAACCCTTCCCAACTTGAAGCCACCCAGCCCACGGCATCTTTGTTACGGCAGCCTAAACTGACTAAGCCACTTCGCAAGGTGTTTGGTGGGTGAAAAACAAGCCAGACACTGTGTAAGTCAACATCCGTGGAAGCCCAACAAGAATAATCTACCCATGGAAAGCTGGGGGAGAATCCTAGAGTTGGAATTGAACCCTGGAATTGCCTTGAACACTGGAGCCAATTGACCGTCTGGTGCTGTCGACATTCACATCAATTTTCTGCCCTTCACCTGGGCTTACGGGACATGACAGCCTCATTACCCGTGCACCTCAAAAGAGTCCTTCCAGGGTCCTCTCTCCAACCAAGGGACTCCTGGCGGAGGGGGACATGTTCAGTTGTCTTTGATGAAGGACCGGCCCCTCCCGGAGAGCGAGGACCTGCAGGAACGGGCGGCAGGGTGCACGGTCACACCGAGGTGCTGCTAACGTGTCCTCGAAAACCAGCGTGATCAGCTGCAGAGCCCAAGGCCCTGGAAGTGGGCAGCTGGCCCCTGTGGCGGGTGTTGGGCCAGCACCATGCCCACTCAGCCCACCTTCAGTTCCCCCTGTGGCTCTGGGGGGCAGGTTTACACACAACCTTTCCCTCTGGGGCCAGCGGGTTGCTCTGTCCGCTACCTGGGCCCCATCCAGCACTGCCCCCTCGGTGCCGCCTCCCCTTCCTCCTCCTCACAGGGCCGCTCCCTCACCCCTCCTCCGGGAAACCCTTGAAATAAACCCTCCGCATGCGTCTTTGCCTCGAGTTCGGAGTTGTGGACAAACCAACATACTTAATTTGACTTCTCATCAGCGAGGAAAAGATTATACACCCACGCCCATCCGTGAACACATAGGCCCAGACATTTGTACACATACACACATAACTGAAGCCAGATCTCTCCAGGTATTGACGTCTTGTCCTGGCTCTGTCCTGAGCCGGGTCTTCAGTGCTCCGTGTTCCTGTGGCTGGGCGCCCTCACTCGGCAGCACGCGGAGGACGGGAGCTCAGATGGAAAAGCATGTGTCAGCATTCGGAACTGGCTGCCTGACCTTCAGCCTTCTGTCTGCGGCGCCTCGCACGGTTCCCTGGTGGGAAGAGAACACGCTGTGAAGCAGGAGGCTGGGGGGGCGGCAGTGCCCCTGGTTTGCAGGGACAGCTGGCCCTGCCTGCAGTCAGTGGCCCTGCTGGTGCCAACCGGACCCTGGCGGGGAGACCCCGATTGGAGTCGACCGTGTTGTGCTTCATGCAGGTGCCTTGATTCCTTCAGGGTGGCCATGCATCCCGGGCCATCACTGTGGAGAAAAGTCCTGGCCACGGGTCCGGATCTCCTCCTGGTGCCGGTGCCCGGGGAGGCACTCTGTCCGTCTCCTGCACTCGAGTGTCTGTCTGTGGTTTTCGGGGTCTCTGTTGCCCTGGGACCTCTCCTGGCTGACAGGCTGAAGGGGAGTTATTCTGTCCTCAGCTGGCCCAGCTTCACCTGGTCACTGGAAGGCAGGCGCAACTTTTATGCTCCTGACATGCTGGTCCCCACCCTGGAAGTCCAACTTTTTTTTTTTAAGAGTATATTTATTTAGACTAAAATGCGAATAGGAATGAAAGGCCATTCCTAGGCCGTAAGACAAGTGACGTTCTACTGGATTCAGGTGGGACACTTCTGTGGCCCGTGGTGAGAGGGGGTGGAAATGGCCTCTTTGTTCTCCTCAGATCTCAGGTGGCAGCTCCCTGACCCTGACTCACCGTCTGTGCGCCCAGCGCCCGTCCCTGGGCAGCTCCCTGGCCGTACGCCATCCACATGCGTCCAGCGGCCACCTGTCCCCGGGCAGGCCAGGGCCCCTGCTGTCAGCTGTGATTTATGGTCACGGGGTTGCAGGGAGTAGCTGTTGGGGCCGCGTTGACTCAGCACCCGAGGGCAGCCCGTCCTGCTGTCCTGGCCTCCCCGCCCTCCCTTCGCACCAGAGAAGGAGGACCTAGGTCAGCAGCAGGGACACCCTGCGTCTGTCCCCTCCAATGGCTGTCTGGACTGCAGGCTGCTCTGAATCGAACGCCGTTCACCCTGGCACGGGGCGGGGCGGGGGGATAGATGCCCACCGTGTGGTGGGCACGGGTTCCCACAGCTCGTCCTGTGAGAGCAGGAGGGTCGGAGCAGGAGGCCGTGGTCCGTGCGACAGCCCAGCTGGCAGGGCCTGGGGAGGGCGCCTCCCACGCTGTGGGCCCTCGTCGGGGGCCTCCAGCTCTGGGGTGATGCCTCGCAGGAGGGAAGGGAGGGCGGCCGCCCTCTCAGCTGCCCAGGCTTCCCTGTGCCCGGCCGCCCCCTGAGGGAAACCATGGAGAGGGCAGGTGAGCACAGCCCCATGGGAGGGTTTCCATCGGAGCCTCTGCCCGTCCCCGTGGGTCACAGCTGTCTGACGTCTCTTCACGTGTGTCCCCCGCCCCCCAGGGACACGCACAGATTGCAACAGTGAGTGAGAAAGTGAAGGAAGGCGGCCCCTGCCAGCCACTTGCAGCCCCTTCCCGTGGGAGCTGGGCGGACTGGCCGGCGCGGCGGGATCGGGGGAAGCAGAGGTGGCCCCAGGGCTGCTCTGGGCGGAGGCCGAGGGCAGGGTGACGCCCTCTGGGGCCTGTGCACATCCAAGACTCTCCCTTCCTCCTCAGCAGGGCCTGGGGCTGTCGCCTGGCCACCAGCGCTAACTGGGCAGCCTCACTCTGTGTGACAGCGTGACCGTGACAATCCGTCCAGCCTGGCCGGCACACCAGACGCCGTTTTACCCTGGGAAAGCTCTCCCTTCATCGTATTAATTGGGGTTTCAGGGCAGGTGGGCTCCCTTTCCAGGCCACACTTTGTGGCATTGCGTGAGCATGTGAACGGCGGAAACTCTGGGCCCTGAAACAGTTTCCCGTGCGTGCCAACGCGTCGGGATGTGGCAGCTGTGGAAATGTCCCCTCCCTGGGTCTGTAGGCATCTCTGAAGCTGCCGGCACACTCAGGTCACAGCACCCGACGGACCTGACCAAGCTCAGGGCTTTTCTGGCTTCCAGACGATCTAGGGACAGGGCAGGACCTAGGCCCCAAATTGTGGCCTCTCCCCTCCTCCCCCTCCTGGCTACGCCTGAATGGATTTGAAGTGGCTCGTAAGTTGTACACAGCAGGGCAAAAAATAAATAAGGGAATAATATTCCTCCTCCCGGAATGGAGTGATTTTGGAGGAGCAGGTGTTCTGGCCAGGCCTGGCAGGCCACTGTGGGGTCACTTTACCTCTGCGAGTGGCACGCTGGTCACAGGGTGGGGCTGCCACACCTGCAGGGGCGAGAGACCAGAGCCGAGGACAAAGGGCTCAACTCAGAGGTCCAAGTCCATTTTCCCCGGCAGCCAGGGTGGCCCCGGGACGGATGTGGTGTTGGTTTTGGTTCTGGGGGAGCTGGCTTAGAGTTTAAAAAACATTTACATTGTGACCTAAATGGAAACTGCAAAATAAAGGACTAGGTTTGGGCTTTCCTGGGTGGACAGGAGAGCAGGCTGTGCTGGGACCTGGCCAGCAGGGGTCAGCTGGGCCCAGTAGTGGCTGCTCCTTTATTTAAATACCTGCTGGCACGGATCCTGCTCTAGGTGTGGGGTCCTGCTCCCCAGTTTCTTAAAGGAGCTACCCAGTGACTCCTTCCCCCTGTCACCACCCCCATGCCTCCAGGGCAAACCCTGAGGGTCAGCTTTGCATCTCCCCAGAGAACACCCCCCCCCAACCCCACCCCTGGCTTTAAATAAATACTAATACAGTTTTTAACAGTCTCACTCCCCATGAGTAGAGCAGAGACCCCCCATTTCTTCCCCTCCTAGCTGGTCCTGAACGGGAGCAGACGGAATTTAAAGAGAAGCCACTTCATATTTATTTGGAGCTGCAGAGGCGGGAGCAGGACCCCTCACCCTGCTGGTGCTCTCCGCCTGTTCTGTTATTCTAATAGCGAGGACGGGTGGGGTTTTAATAATAGCGCCATGGGATGGCTTTCTTCATGCATGAAGTATTCCTCATTTGAAGGGTGTGGGGATGCTTTCTTCTGCGGCTCCTTCCTCCTTTCTAATGTCTTCTTCCCCCTCCTTTTCCTGTGGAAAGTGACGACTGTCTTCGCTGCCAGACACAGCACTGTTGGAACTCCCGTGGCTGCCGGCCAGACCCACACTCCTGGGGGGCCCTTCCGCAGCCAGCCCAGCCGCAGTGGCTGATGGCAGGGGACCTGGCGCAGAAAGAAGGGACAGGAGAGCCTGGGGGAGGGGGGCCCTCTCCCTCCCGTGAGCCTCATCAAACTCTGGTGGGAGGCGTGTTGCCATCCTTGTTTGTACTGAAGGACGGGCCCTTCCCAGCCGGTCAGTGGCAGAACTGCTCCTCCAACACCCCAGGAGGTGGGTTGTTTCTCGTCCCCACTTCACAGGTGTGTCAGGTTCCCGGAACTTCCTCGCCTCTAGTTGCAAGTCTGGAAGCTTCAACCCCCTCCCGCAGTGCCCCCTGGGGACCGACCACCCTTCTCTTTGTTTCCACAAGCTTGGTTTTCCCAGATTCCCCGTGGAAGTGAGAGTAAATGGCGGTTCCTTTCTGACTAACCTCACCTAGCATGCGGGCCTCCAGGTCCATCGAGTTCTTGCAAGCAGTGCGATCTCCTTTTTCATGGCTGAGTAATATTCCACGGTGTGTCGGAGGGTGGCATCCTCTGTACCCATTTATTGCTTACACGTCAAAGTGGCTAAGAGACTAGACTGTCAGCTGTCCGGAAAGGAGTGGCGTGCTGGGTCCCGATGGCTGTGTGAACAGGGTGGGGACTCCGGAGCCTCAGACTCACTGGGGAGGGGGCAATGGCCAGGGTCCGGAATGCTGGGGGAGGGGCTCCCATTTCGCATCCAGGTGGCTCATCTGAGCACAGATGCCCCCCAGCCCCTGTCCTTGCACAGGATGGCAAGTGTGCCCTGCACCGGTATCAGCTGCAAATCTATGTGCGGTTCCATCCCTCTTTCATGTCTCAGCTTTTCTGTTCTTTAAACAGACCTTTGTTCCTTTCTTTTCCTTTTTTTTTTTTTTAAACATTTTTTTGTCTCTCTACAAGTAATGGGATGAGTTCACAACTCCTGCCGTCCTCAGAATTGCCTGCCTTTCAGATGCTTCCCAAATCCTTTCATGGTGCTTTCATGCCCCTGGAGGAACGAAGCCTTTCCTAAGTCTTTGTCGCAGGCTTGAAAGGGCAAAGTCATCTTGTCAAGGCCACTGAGGTGCTCAGAGCTCCCCCCAGCCCCTCTCCTAACTGACAGGCTTCCACCTGGCCAGCTGGCTGTCCCCTCCTGGGAACCTGCCCCTTCCGTGGAGAGAGAGGCGACTTCTCTGCGGATAATTGCTTCTTTTCGGGCTGTGACCCTTGGATCAAAGGCTGTTACCAAATTCCAATGATCCGGCCTTCCCTGTGGCTGGGGTGGAAGGCTAGAAATAGGTTGGATGAAACCAAGTTCTCTGAAGCAGCTTGGCTTGGACTCCAAGACCAAGACCAAGGCTATTAGTGTTGGGTGGGGGCACCCATGGGTGCTACTGATGACCACGGAGGCGGTTGGCATCGCTGCCCTGCAGAGCTCAGGTGAAGGCACCTCGCCCTCCCTGTTGTGAAACCAGCACCAAAATGCTCCCTTCCTTAATCCTCATGCTGTCTCCCTACAGCTCAGAGGCTGTATGGAGACAATGCTTGTCTTTAAATAGTGGCTCCAACTTTTCCATTCTTTCTTCAATCCCTTCCTGTGCATTCACCCACACCCCGACTTCGGTGCGTTTCACCCACACCCCCGACTTCAGTGGCCTCCAGTGGGCCGATGACTCACCCCCTCCAGTCCAAGGGCCCCATCCTGCACCTCTCAGAGCCACACCCCTGCCTGGCTCCCACCCCCATGGGCCCGAGTGCACGATCTCCCCCTAGAAGCTTATCTTCGGGGGTCCTGTCTCCATGAACAGGGGCCCCGCCCGCCAGCCTTCCACGAACACCACGTGTCCTCCTTCTTCCCTGCCCACCCCAAGATCTCTTGTTCTGCCCCTGGGGGGGCTCACACAGGCCCACATGCTTGCACCCCCACCAGCCCCTGGCCCACACCGCCCTCCTGGCTGACTGGCCCACGGTGTACGAACCCCCATCTTTTTCCTACTGCAGGCTTTCTGAACCATCCATCTAACCCTGCTCCCTCTACCTGCAGACCCTCAGAGTTTTCCAGTTGATGGGCACCCAAGTCCGGACACATCCCCAGGTCATTGTTCCTGGTCTGACCCGTAAGCAGCCACACCTCCCACTGGCCCTGGTGCAGGGCATCGGCACCCTGAGGCTTCTGCATGTGCTCTTCCCTCTGCCTCCTGCACCACCCCCCACTTTACATAACACCCCACCTTGCAGAGCTCTGCACAGTGGGTGCTCACCCCTCGAGGCTTCCCGCGCCTCCCTCCGTGGGCGCTGTCCGCTCCACGCCCCCGGGAACCTCCTGGGGGAACCTCCTGTGGGAACCTCCTGTGGGAACCACCTGTGGGACGCCCTGACACAGGGCTCTGACCCGAGAAGGCAAGGGGTGCCTTTCTTTCGCCTCATTGGCTGTGGCGCCCAGCACAGCAGCCGTACACAGATACTTTTAAATGAATAAATAATGCCATTCAGGCATAAACCCAGATAAGCGCCTGTGGGAACTTAGATTCCAGATGGAAAGAGAGAAGAAAGGGACCCTTTACTCCAGGTCTGGCGTGGGGCCGGGGGCCCTGTGGTCACTGCTCTTCCTTGCGAGGGTCTCTAGCATCCCCGATGTCGGTCTGCGCCCAGTGGGTCTCCTTCCATTCGAGGTACAAATGGGGCGTGTGCTGGGAGGGGCTGTTCTGCATGGGGGTCCGTCGTGGGAGACTGTCTGCTGGTCGCTTAGTGCCATCCCGGAGCTCCCTGACTTCCAGGCAGTGTCAGGTGGGATGGGTGGGGACACACCTCTGAGCCTCTCCTAACCCAAGTTTCTTACCCTGTGAAGTGAGGAAGCAGCACAGAGGAACGGGCCAGTGCTGGGCTGGGGTTTGGGGAGGGGCAGAGGGGGAGGAAGAGGAGGCAGAGGAGGGAACAGGTTTCCGTGAGCGCAGGCACCGGGCAGGAGGGCAGGCATGGCCTGGCAGGCCCAGTGACCAGCCCCCAACGGCAGAGATTTCATGCCCTGGGGCCTCTGTTAGCAGAGGGGGGGCCTTCATGTGACTTTCACCATCCCTTTACTCAAAATAAAGAAGTAAATAAGGCAGAGCGTGTGCGGCTGGGCCTTACATATTTTCATAATGCAAACCGAACACTAAGTTGATGGGATTTATGCTAAATATTTTAACACTTGGTCTTGGCAAGCAGAGGAGATGAAAGCACGCAGGCTTCCGTGTCTGGCTAAGTCATGATAACGTGGTCACAGCCTCAGTTTTCGCATCTATAAAACGGAGTGAAAATGCCACTTAGCAATGGTAAGTTGCTTCTGTGTGCCCGGCACTGAAGGGCGCTAAGGAATTGGGGTGCACACTGCAGGGTGCTCTGCAGGCCTCTGACATCAACCCACTTGGGGAGGATGCTCACTGTCCCCACCTCCCCTGGGGGGCACAGCGGGGTTCCAACAAGCACCCCACAGACCCGTGAAGCAAGGCCGCCCCACGGCCACCTCATAGGGCTGCCCCGTGGGTGCCCAGACCTCAGTGCACCTTGGTTCCCTCCACCAGCTCTGCCCTGAGCTCTGCAATGTGTCACATGCTGTTCCTGCTTCATTCCAGGTGTCTCTCTTTCATCAGTGACCATGGGAAATGCACTTCTTTACAAAGGAAGGGGACAGCAGTGTGTGTGCCTCTGTTGCCCTCACAACACATCTTGGGTTTCTCAACGGGAAATTTCCAAACGAACCGAGTAGGTGCTTCCTGGTTAAAGAAACAAAGGATTTAATTTTTGAAAAGCAAATGTCAGCCGAGGCTGATTGGCTTGTATGGCGCCTTATTTATTTTACCCCACCGAATTCTAAAAGAGGATTTGAGGAGGATTATACAAACAGGGAAGATTCAACAGGATGAAAGCAAACAAGTGAGAACATCGGAGAGGAGGGAGAATCAAATTAAACCGGGAGTGTTGATTTCTTTGTCATTTCTTGATAGAAATTTGCCAGCAGATAGCCAAGATGAAAGCCAGGAACCCGTCACGAGCTGACACTTATTTCTGTGGACTGTTCCTTGGGCCCTGATGAGGAGCAGCTTGACTCTCAAAGGGAAGGGGGGCTGGGTGGGAAACAGAGGGACTCGGAGGTTTGCCTGGTGCCCAAGAAAATGCCACCAGGTTTCCCGAGACCAAGGCAGCCGCACGCACTTCACGATGTGCTTTCTCAGAGCAGAGGGAATCGCGCCTCCGGACCACTTAAGTACACGCCCCAGCAGACCTCACGTGTGTTCCTGCGTCCACGTCAGCTCTGAGATCGGCCACCACGCCCGGAAGGCCCCGACTTGCCGGGAGAGTCACTGCTCTTCCCTCCTGGACGTAGACTCGGTCAGGAGCGGGCCCAGGAGGTCCCTGTGGAAATCAAGGCTGGGGGAAGGAGGTCACCCGCGCCCCCTGTCTTAACTCAGCCTCTAGGTCAGCGGTCCCCCTGGGCTGCCCGTCGGAGCCACCGGGCAGCTTTAGACGGTGATCAGCACTCACGAGTCTGATGTAACAGGCCTGGGCAGGGCCAGGGGTCACTCCGTGTGAGTCCCTGAGATGGTACAACCATACTGGAAGGTTGAAGGGAAGTGGGGTGTGAGGCACTGTTCCCTGTTGACTTGGGTAGGGAATGGCATTCGCTGGGGGAATAGGTGGGACCTGGGAGATACAGCGGAGGGAAGTTTAGCTCTGAACGAGCTAAACCTGCTCAAAGTGAAGCCTCTAAGAACCAGAGGGAGGGGGTTCACGAGGGAAGGGAAGAGGTCGGGGTACAGCTGTTCCTATGGGGAACAGAGGCAGCGGTTGATAAATGATAAGACAAGAATAAACCGCGCCTCGTGTACTCACAGCTGTAACCCCAGTGTGCTCACCCTGGCGGCGGCTGTTTCTATTTTTCTTACCAGCTTTTAAGCACTCATTGACTTTTTAATAATGTGAGCGTATTTCTTTGATACGTTAAAACGAAGGAGACAGGGGAAACACGCCCGGCCCTTCCTTGTCTGCTGCTGGATGTGCGTGTTAGGACTTCAGTTGAGAGCTGGGGTTGCACAGGTGGGTTTGGCTCCATCAGGCCCCCTGTAAACAGCAGGTCCTGAGTCGGAGCGGAAGCTGCGGGGAAGGGGACAGCTGGCCCGTGGCCAAAGGGAGAACCCCATTTTCTAAGAGGAATCTGGGCTCCAGCCGCAGCTGTTGAGGTCGTGGCCATGGGCTTCGTTCTGGCCCAAGTGCCCAGGGAATCCGTGTCCTCACCCCCTGTGCAGGGCCGCCTGCCCCGGCATCGCCCGGCCGGCTGGGACAGCCTAACCAACCGCCGCCCCGCTAGGAGGATGTGGACCTGCTCCCTGTTGCCATAGAAACAGTGCGGCTCTCATCTCTCTGTTGCTTTGGTAACCCACCCCCAGCTCCTCGCATCCCTGCCGTTGGGGTATTTTGCTGCCAAGATAATGGTCTCCATTGTGGATTGAATGTTAATGGGGCGGTACTCTTCCGCAGCCTGCGCCCCGTTCCCAGGCCTGTCTCCGTGGCCTCTTGACGAGATGCTAACAGACACTCGGACCTGATGGAGGGCAGCGGGAGTGTTTGTGGCGGCCGGGTGGCTCGTTGAGGTGAAGATGCGTCTGGCACCTAATCTTGAAGAGAGGGGGGCCGTGGCGGGACGGGGAGAGGCAGGGGTGGGGCGCCCCGCAGCCTGGGGCCTCAGCTGCGTGTCAGGGTCTGGAGGGCCCCCCAGCCCGTAAAGGGCAATGATCGTAAATGAAGCCGACTGGGTAACGACTCTGCCGGGCGCCCGGTTAAGTACCACACGCTCATTTGATCCCTTTTGTGCAGAAGGAAAGGGTACTCGACCTGCAAGCATCACACAGACTCAGAGTACAAACTCCAGTCTCGTTGCTGTGCGGAGCTGCCGCTCAGTTGAGGCCGGAAAACGGGAGACGTGTCCTCGAGGGTGCTTGTGCCCCAAGGGCTTGCTCTTCAGTGGGGAAGAGGACGTGAACCCCAAGGGGGACGTGAGAGGCCACCCTCCCCCAGGGCGTGATGAAGTGGGAAGTACGGGTGCTGTTCCCCCGGAGGCTGGCGGGCACGGGAGCCAGAACTGACTCTGCCCGGGGAACCATGAGGGGGTGCCTGGTGGGGGAGTCACAAGCCAGTCCTGCAGCGAGTCAGGGTCTTGGCCCAGCCCCTGGGGTAGCCTGCAGCCGCCATTTACCGCCCCCCCCTCCAGCACAGCCTCCCAGCAGCCCAGCTCAGGGAGACCCCTCTCTCCTCTCCTCATTTCCTGTGTCCTCAAGCCTCAGAAAAGTCACCGACTGACTCTTTGACTTGGAAATTTAAAAAAAAGAAAAAAAATTGAAGTTTTAGATAAAACTGTTTTTAAATTTTATGGCTCTCAATTTCACAATCCAATAATTCTATTTGCTTTCCAAGTAATTTCTCTTTGCCACCTCAAGTCCTCCTGGCGTTAAGTAGAGTATAAATCTTCAGAAAGAGAATCTTTACGGCATCTTGATTTTCTTAAAAATCAGAGTTACAACATGCCGACTTGTCCCCTGGGCCTTCTGATTTGCCCCCACCCTCCTGCTCTGAACGCTGCTGGGCATGGCAGCCACCCAACTTGGGGTGGGGGGACCCCGCATCTCCCTGGAGGCCTCAGGGTGAAGCCTCCCCACATCCCCAGCTGCGGGGTCTTCTTCAGCCCAAAGCAGGTGGGTGGCTGTCAATGCCCAGCTCTCCCCAGGCATCTCAGGGAAACATAAAAATGCTTGACTGTCCAAATCAAATGAAGATACACTTGTTTTCAGCCTTAGGAAATACATCCATATGTACGTCGTCAGGAAATCTGAGGGTGGAAGGCAGGGAGGCGGCATCTGCACCCAGCCTGTCTGCTCGGCCTGCCCTCCGCCCCCACGGCTGTGTGACCCATGGCGGGTCGGTCACTGTGCACTCCCAGCCTCCATCCTGTCACAGGCAAAATGAGGAAATAGCGCTAAATCATGTTTGTGCTGATTGAGTGGAACTGAGTGGAACTGGTGCCTGGCACGTAATGCTTAGCGGACACGAATAGTGCTTATTCTTCTTCCTCCTTTTTATTGAATGTACTGGGGTGACACCAGTTAACGTAAGTATACAGGCTTCGGTCCCCTATCATTTCACTCACACGCAGGGCCTTATGAACACGACGAACAAACAAGCCAAATAGAAAGTTGTTGTTCTTGAAAGAGGGAACCTGTTTGGCATTTCCCGTCTCCAGAAGGAGCCCCTCTCCCTGGGGCGCCGGCTACTCCCCCTCACGCTCTGCCTGGTGTAACATGTGAGTCTGGGCACACGGGAGCCCTGTCCCCTGTGGAAGTCCCCAGGTAGGTGGTGGAGTCAGCGGGGCAGCAGGGCATCCTGGGTAGAGTCCCTACCCTGGAGCTGAGCCCTGGGGGTGTCTCTGAGTTGGGTTTCTCTCTCCAAGGTGCTGAAATGCCTTTGTGGGTGAGTGTGTGTGTGTGCGCCCGTGTCTTCGCACACATGCAGGTGTGACTTTCCTCCTTGGAAGGAAAGAGGGTGATGAATGGGAGCCTGTCTGTGGAGGGCTGACTTGGACCCTGAAATGACCTTTTCGCTTTGACCTGCGAGTCCTTTCCAGAAATGGGTTTGGGTAATGACTTGTCCTTATGAATAATCAGTGTTTGCAAAACCCTGGGAAGGGGACCTGCCTGTTTGGTTTTGGTTCTGGTTCTGGTGTTAGCTTTGGAAACTTGACTCCCCTTGGACACGTCCTCTGAGAGGGCACATTCCTAAGGGGTGAGAGAAAAATCACGGAGATGAAACTGTTAGCCCTTCACCGGCCTGAAAGAAATGTGTTTTTGCATTTCTCGATGTAGCTAGAGGTACCCTCCGGACGAGGCCAGATTCTCTGTAAACCTTCCGATGAAGGCTGACATTTAGAAGCCAAGAAGAGAGCCACAATTTTTATTTCTTACTCAATGTGTTTGATCACGCACCAGAGGGTCTGCGAGAGCTTACCACGCGTAGGTACTGATTGATGTTGGAAACAGAATGGGTCTTCCACATCAATCTGTCCAGCCCTCTCCCTGAGCAGGTGAAAACTCAAGCCCTCCGAGAGGGTAACGCGACGTTGTGTTTTAGTCCTTAATTCATAGTTTAGAGCTTGAGCTGGCTGACCTTTTACATCCCTTCCAGACGTAGGAACAACAGAGCAAAGTATTTTGAGCAGGTTGAGGTGTAGGGAATTCGTGAGCTCGCCGTCGCGTTCGCAGCACGCAGTTCTAGGAAGACAAACGCCGGCGCATTTTCGGATGGATTGTCTCAATGCAGACGACATAAGCCCCTTATCTGCTCTGGTAGGAGGGCTGTGTGGTGCGGGAATCCAGTTCTAAAGTACAGGCATATCTCACCTTCAAGATGAGGCTTCCAGTCCTGTCAGGACGGTGTTCCTGGTGGAGCTGTGGCCTCCTCCTGTGGGTGGTGACAGTCAAGACGGACAGGACGGGAGACAGAACCACGGCCCTCAATTCAGGTGACCATGCAAAGCAGCTGTGGGCCACTCTTGGCCCTCCTGGTTCTAGTAATCTGGTGGCTATTCAGGTCAGTGGGGGACATGGTCAGCCCAGGAGCAAACAGGGCAGAAAATAAACCCATGGGTCGCTGCTCTTTCATCTGCTGGCTTGCTTCCCTGGTGAGGCACCTTTTCTACATTTGTGCCAGGACTGGCACACTGGCTCATGACATCTTTAACCAGGAGTGGGAGCTGACAGGACAGGAGCATTACTACCCTGTCTTCTGGTCATCCTGGGGACACAGTGGCACTGACTGTCATGTCCTCCTTTCTTCCAATCTGGGTGACAGCCCCCATTCTCCAGGGGAGACCTGACCCCTCCTCCTTCCTCCCGCCTCCTTGCATGTCCCTGTAAAAGTCCTCAAAGCAGGTGGAGCGTGTGTCACTGTGGCCTGGGGTGTTGATGGATGTGTGACAAGGGCTGGGTCATCATTAAAAGCCATCTTTGCGTGACTTAGATGGCCGACCCTCATGGCGTGAGAGTGAGTCTGGGAGGCAGACCTGTGTCCCTGTGTACCCACTGGGTGCATGGCCTCAGGCATGTGACGGTGCCTCTCCGGCGGGCATGCTCATGTGTAAACCGGGGAGAGGGGCAGCAAGCACCCCCAGGAGTTACAGGGAGATGGACGGCACTCAGTGCCTGTGTGCGAGGCCCCACCAAGTGCCTGGCCCGCAGTGAGCGCTCGTGAAGGGGACTGGTGATGGCTTTGTCTGGTGGGGACAACACCCGTAAGCAAGCACCTGAGCGACAGAGGGAGGTTTGTCAAACTGCACACACTCCAGCAGACTTGACAGGTGCAGGTCTCCGTGTCCTGCAGGGTCAGAGCTCTAAACCTCCACCTCACACTGGCCGTGCCCCTGCGGCTCAGCTGAAGACGGAGCAAGAAGACAGATCAGGTCATGGGGAAGGGTATAAAAACAAGCCCCCCAAGACAGGGCGGGGAGATGGGGGGCCTCCTCCGCAACTGCTTCCACGCTCTTCAACACCGGAGCTTCTGCTGGGGAATTGGAGGAAGGCCAATTAAGCCCTTTCATTTTGATTTCTCATTAGATCCCTAGAATATCTGCAGAAAATTAAATGGTGCCGCAGGCCTCCAGCCGGGAGATTTATCCAATTTAATGTTTTGAAAGAGACTTATTATCTTGTCAGGAATAATTTGAGAGTCCACGTAAGAGCAGTGGAATCGGCAGAATGTCCGCACAGCGGACCGTGGCGTGCAGACAGCTGACGCAGTGTTTCCAACACGCAGCTCCTCGGACCCCGGCCCTTCCCACCACCCTCCCAGCCGAGCCCTCGAGTTGGGGCCCCGGTGAGAGGCCCGGCAGGGGCGTGACCCCAGAGCTGAACTTGCTGCCCAACTGCCACCTCTGATTGGGGTGCCTTCCGCCCGCCTGCTGCCCCTGCTCCGCCCGTGTCCTTGGCCGGCCGTGTCCTCCGGGTGGAACAGCCACCAGCAGCCTCCTCACTGTCTCCTGGGGCGGGGGGCTCCCTGCTAGGAGCAATTAGGTGGGTTTCAAGATGTGATCGGCCCTGGTTTTCTCACAGCCGTCAGGGGTGCCTGTCAGGACACGGCTCCTGACCCAGCAAAGCCTGCACCCCACAGGGCAGGTGGTGGGCGTGGGCCCGACCACTTCCTCCTGCCTCTCCCCACACTTCACAGCCGTGCTGTGGCTGTTCCAGCCCATGTTCCCCGCAGCCCCGATCCCGCGCGCTCGGTGTCAGAACTCAGACTTAACGGCAGGGACACACACGTATCCTGGCTGCATCATGGAAGCAGCTGTGTGACCTGGGCCTGCTGGGCATGCTCTTCATGAGCCGGGACAAAGGCAACTCTGGTCACCCTCACTACTTACCCCCCGTCCTGACTCCCAGGGGAGTGGGGCCCAAGGAGGTGTCTTGGCTGATAAGTGTGTGTCCCTTCCCGGCCCCAGGGAGGAGAGACAGGGACGCAAAGCCGAGGGCAGCCAGCCTCCATCGGGAAGGGGCCGCGCTGGCCTGGTGGGTGACCGGGAGAGGGACGGAGCTCAGCCGGCTGGCACCGGGAGGGAATCTGGGGACCGAGCAGAAGGGGTGAAAGGACATTTTTACGAACTTCGGCCACATGGTGTAAAATGGAATCTCCCGTCCCCTTGTACCTAACGTCCTGGAAATGCAACCTTTGGATGTGGGTGTCACTGCCCAGCACTGGGGCTCGGGTGGCATCCCGGGGCCTGAGGCAGCTGAGCCCCTGTGCCAGGCGGGCGCCAACGAGGAGCGGCTGAGCGCGGGGTTGGGCCAGCTGCTGCCCAGCCCCACCCGCCGGTGCCCTCACCAGACCAACTGGGCCATGGCGCCTTCCTTCCCACCCCCCTCTCCCGTCTCCCTAGGGGCAGGGTCCGTGCTTTCCGCTGAGTGTTCTTATTCTTTTCACTCTTATTTCAGGTCATGAGTTTCAGAAATCGCTGCTCCTGACTCTCCGTCAGTTTATTCATACTCACCGAGTGCACATTTCACGGCAGGCAGATTTCTAGGCGCCCGGGAGAGGCGGGTGGCTCTCCCCCTGCAGTGGCGAGACAGACAGACGTTCAATAAACCGTCAGGTGGTGGGTGACTCGCCCGTGGCAGGAGAGGAGATGCAGTGCCCCCTGGAGGCCCTTCGGCAGAGTTGCCTCCTCCAAAGGGTTGGGGAGCAGGCGCCGGTGGCAGGGCGTCTATTTGCCCAAGTTGTCCTGGGGGGTGAGCAGACGTGCTGTGGGGGGAAGGGGAGGGAGAACGTCCCAGAAAGCAGGTCCATGAGTTCGCAAGGTTGGAAGCACGAGAGGGTGCACATCTTTCAGGACAGGAGCCGCATGGTCAGAGCCCAGAGTCGAGGGAGGCGGAGGTGGGAGACGGGGCTGGTGTGGGGCCCTGGCCGGGCCCTGCGGGTGGGCACGGGACAGCGCAGGCCAGGGTGTCAGCTGCGGATCCGGGAAGCCCGATGGGGCCTCTGAACCCCTCCCTGCTCCCTACGGGCACCCCCTTCGCGCTCACAAGCGAAAGCAGTTTCCACTTCCTGAAGCCAAGCCCTGTGGGCACCGAGATCCTAGACAGAGACACCGAGGTTCCACAATCTTTCGGCTACACGGTGCCAACGTGGGCGTGGGGCCACGGGGCCTGCGGGGAAGGGGACCTATTCGTGACTGAGACTGAATTCATAGGCTCTGTGATGGATCGGCTCAGAGACGGCGGAGGAATAACCACCGACTCATAAATGATTGACTGGAGAAATGAGGTGGGTGCCGGCGCTGTTTCGTAGGCTGTCAAGAGGGGAGCTCAAGTGGTTTGGGTAGAAAACGGATTCACCCCACGCCGGGCGTCCTCCGTTCGGGGCACGGTGAGGTGTCCACGTGGACAGCTGGGCCGTCTGTGGAATATCTGAGTGGAGGGGCTGGGTACCTCGAGCCTTGGAAACACTTGGGGCACCTGCAGAATGAAATACGGTTTCCAGGCAGGTTTCTGAGAGGCAGCATCATGAAAGGAAAAATGTTGAAAGGCAGAGGGACTGAAAAGGAGCAGCTGGAAGGCAGCGGGGCTGGGGGGAAACCAGAAAGGAGGGTGCGCAAGAAATCCAGGGCTGGAAGCTGGAAAGTGTCCCTTTAATGTAGCCAGGGGAGGTCAGAGGGCACGTGGTGGGGAGGGAGCCAGGCTGGAGGGCACAGGGAGGGAGTGGAGTTGGGGGTGAGGGTGGAGGTACCCCAGCCGCACCCCCCGGGCTGCTCACTGGCTCCAGGCCCGGGGAAGCTCCAATAACAGCGACAGTGACACACCCGTCCTAAAGGGCCCCTGCTCACCCCTGGAATCTGTTCTGTGGTCTCACGGGTGGCCTGTCCTGAACACTGTTCCGTGCGCCCTGGAGAGGCTTACGTACGCAGCTGTTACCTGGGGACGCGTCCTGGGCACATCTGCCTCGTTTGGTTCGTGCATCACTTTCCCGATTGTACGTGGTTGTCACCTGCGCTCCCTTCCTTTCTTTTTTTTTTTTAAAGATTTTATTTCATTATTTTTAGAAGGAGGGGAAGGGAGAGAGGCAGAGAGGGAGAGAGACATCCATATATGGTTGCCTTTCACCTGCCTCCAGCTTCGGACCTGGCTGGAGACCTGGTTTGCAACCTGGTTATGTGCCCTGGCTGGGAATTGAACCTGCGACCTTTGGGTTGGCAGGCTGGTGCCTTGTCCACTGTGCTACCAGCCAGGGCTTCACGCCCTTCCTTTTTAAAGCATGCTACTGAACATAGAAAAGTCTCCCAAACTCACGCAAAAGGAATCGACTTACAGAGACGAGCATCTGACAAAAGGGGCAACAAAGAAGGCCGTTGGGACCCCCAGGGAGGCACTGCGGGTGGGTCGCAGCTGCCACTGAGGCTCCCCTCCTGTTCTGGGAGTTTCCGGGGCCAAGTCGACATCCATCACGTCCTCTGACGCAGCGCATGCATCCGTGACAGCACCTGGCAGGCCAGCTCCAGGCCGGCGCTCCCATTAACAACCTGGCGGCGGGAAGAGGATTTGATGTTACGGGACGGGAGGAGCTGGTAATAAACGCAGAATTGAGATAAATACCCAGGATTCCCGGCCGCGGTGTGCGGGGCCTGGGGGAAGGTGCCATCCCTACGGCTGTGCTATGAAGGGGGTGGAAACAGCGCCGGGCAGAGCGGGACCCACTGTCCCTCTGAGGGTGGACGGCGGGGGCGTTGCTGAGCACTCTGGTGCTGTGGGCTCCCCGTGTCATCCTTTGTTCTGCTCCCCAAACACGCGCATACACAGGAGTTCACCTGCAGTCTTCCAGGCTAGTCAAGCTGGGGAATTTCCATCCAACGAGGGGCTTCAGTCTTGAGCCACTTACAGGCCCTCTGTAGAAGGACTCTCCCAAAGAATATGAGGTGGGTGGAGCGGGGAAAACAGGTGTCCTCCCAAGTGACCAGCTTGGCCCAGTTGCCCCGGGGTGGCCTTCCATCCGTGGGGGGCTAAGCAGGGCTGGTGGGGGGACTGGGTGGTGGTAGCAGGGCTGAGGGTTGGCGGACGTGTGGCCACTGTCTGCTCGTCCAGCGAGCAGGGTGGAGGACAGCAGCTGTTTGCCTGTCCCACCTGCACCCCGGTTGTCTCTTGGGGACCCCTGTTATCTGCATGTAGCTGCTCCCACTGTTACATGGTGCCAAAGTTGGACACCTGACCCAGGTGTGGCCAATGATAATAGAGCATCCGCCCAGTGACCCCGACTGGACCCGTCACACCAACATGATCAACTCCCAGACTCTGCCAGCATCCTTGCCGCCCTCTGGGGGCTGGGGGCTGGGACTGAAACCAAGGGGACAGAGCAAACGTCCCTTCATCCTTTGAAACTCCAAGGGGTTGGAACTGTGCTTCAAAGTTGATTTGTGTGTCTGACGTCTGCAGTGTCATTACATGACCCAACCCTGGGAAGTTGCTCCCCACCACAGCTCCTCCTCCTCATCTTTGTTTCTGAAGTCCTCCATCAGCCAGGTGAGAGGAGACAGAAGGTGAGCATGGGGGTGGGACCCAGGGAGGTCTCTGATGTGAGTCACACGGGGCCTCCTGCAGGGGCGGTGCCTTCACCTTTGACGTGGGGCAAGGGGGGCCTCCGAACGCCAGGATTCATCTTCCGTCCCCTGTCCCCTGCGTCTGATCCTCCCCAGCCCTTTCATCATGGACCCTCCACTCAGCTTGTTACCATGGAAACCATGGCCCGTGTCAGAGCACCTCTGGGAGGGTAGGAAGGCGGCCTGAGCTGTTGCCATGGCAATGCCCGCTGGCAGTGGCAGCCCGCGAGGGTGCCATCTGGGTTCTAGGGAGGGAGGCGCGGGCCTAGGGAAGGTCGGATTGCTTCCCGGGTGGGGCGTGGGAAGGACCCCCGGAAAGCTCATCTGTCCTAAGCTGACCCCTTGGAGCCGTGCTTTCTAGTGAGGCCACCACCATCATCAAAAAGCGTCCGTCCTGATGTTTCTGCTGCCATCCTTCCCCAGCTCAGGGGTCCGCTCAGAAGCTCCGGGGTCAAATGCTGGCCTGGTCCCGTGCTGGCTCTGTGTGACCTTGTGTCTGTGAACTTGCCGGGGCCTCAATTTTCTTATCTGTAAAGTGATAAAAATAGTGCCTGCCTCCCGGGTTGCCCGGGGAACCAGGTCGCTGAGGTTAAGGAAAGCTCTGACTCTGATCCCACAATAATCCCCCCCGTCAAATCCATGTCAGCAGTTGCGGCTGCCACTCCTAGGAAAGACGGGACACCCGGCAAGTGCTTTGCCGCGCCAGCCATGGTATTTATTCCTCGCTTTGCCGGCCGCGTGGCCTGGTGAGCAGGGCTGCCCACCTGTCGGAGGGAAATTACTTGGAACCCTTTGGAAGAAAAACCCCTTTGCATCCCAGAGGACTGTTGTGACTCTTCGCACTGGTGGTCAAGTCCCTGATGGTCTTGGGAGTGAAGTCCAGGGCTCTTCTTTGTCCTGTGAAGGGACAGCTGAACAAAGGCTCCGAGTTGCAGCCCGCCGACCCCTGCTCCCCACCGGGGCTGTTTGGGTGGGTGGACGGAGGTCCCAGCTGGCCCTCAGGTGTCTGGGAGGAGGCTGTGTCCTGGACACACGTCCCAAAGGCCTGGAAGCTCTTCCGTCTCTGCTGCCTGAGCAGAGCTTCTAGCTGGGCACCGTGGCACCCGAGGGCGACAGGCTGCAGCCGCGGGCAGCGAGGTCAAGGCTCCAGGGTCACAGCATGGATGGTCCCTGAACAGCGAACCCCGGTCCACCCCTCGACGTGCGAACGAAACACGCGGCAAAAGTAAAAGTCACCGTGGAGCTTTCTGGCAACCTTTTACGGTTTGCTGAGCAATTTCACACCCGTCAGAGCATGAGAAATCACTGTCGCTAATGTTGTTGTTGTCAGGAAAGGTAAGAAAGAGAGAGGGCAGGGCCTACCCTGGAAGCCCCCCCCCGTTTCCCTGCGGGGCCTGCACACCAGGGACTTTCAGGATGTTCTGGCTGCAGTTAGTCAGGGGACACACTTGGCATGGTAACCAGGTACGCACGCACGCCTGTGGGTCACACGGAAATGAAAAGCATTGTGGAATAATGTTGGTCCTTCGCATAAAGGACGCACTTTGACATTTCCCTTTGGAGCCTGGTGTGGTCTATTTTCAAGGGTGCACGACTCACTAAAATGACTATGGGTCACAAGCCCAGGTCTGAAGAAAACCATCAAGGGTCACACGTTCCTCGTTGTTAAGGCGGTGACTGCGTGGAAGTTAAAAGGCTGCATTCTAGGGTCGGACTCCCGGGGTTCGAGTCCAGGGGTGCCAGTTAGTACTGAAGGGATTTCAACCAAGTGACTCCATGTCTCTGGTCCTGGGGTGGGGAGGGCGTTCAGTACCCACCCCAGGGTGTGGCTCCGAGTAGGATGTACAGAAAGTGGCCGTCATGTGATCATTGGCACCGTTATGACTGTTGCCATCATGGTTGCTGTTGTTTTGAAAGAGGGGAGAAGGTGCCACGGACCCCGAATGCTGGTCATTTGGGAGCTCAGGGCTGTACATAGTTGCAGCAGACATGCAAGTCGCGTGGCCCCGCTCTGCCCCAAGGGGTGGGACATTCTCTCCCTAGGGAGAGGGAGGACATGGGTGGGAGGAAGTAATTTTATGACTAGTGTAAGTGACACTGTCCCTTCATCTATCTGGGCCTCAACGACTATTGGCTTCAATGACTATTCGGTTAAGGAATAGAAACACACAAACTGGAGGGATAGTACTGGGCTTTTCTTGACCTGTGACAGTGTTCCAGCCACCTCTATGCTGTTCAGTTCATTGTTCCCCTGACATGACTGTTCCACAGGTCAAGCTCCATCTCTGGTCCGAGGCAGTTGGCCTGCGGATAAATCCCATTTCCTAATCACCAGGTTGGTAGCGTTTCCGCTGGAATCCCATAGAAACTGACCCTTACCTGCTCTCCAGTGTCGTTTTCTCCCTTGTGCATTGTCAAAGGGTTCTCTTGCGTTCATCGATCCCTTTTCCTGGGCCTTCCCAGATTTTAGAGCTTCGTGCCTTTTCAGAGGATCACATGCATGTGTGCTGAGGTCGGTGGTGAATGGGTTGGGTGTGCTTCTTAGCCAGGGAACCATCAATATCTGGGCACCAGCTCTGCCCGGGCACCGCGGCAGGGGAGGAAGACAGGCTGAGAGGTGAGACATGGCTCCTACCCTCCGGGAGCTCGGATTCTGGGTGACACAGACCAGCCACATCCATGTAAATGTTTCCCGTCAAACCGCCATCGAAAATAGCACCTAAAAGTCCACGGCTGAGGCCAGCGACCAGCACGTCGGTGAACGTACTTCTTGGACCTTCGCTCTCAGCAGCCAATTCGAAATTTTGAGAATCTTTTGGTTTTCTGACAAGCTACACTTGGGCTTCGCTGCTTTTCAGCTGCATTTCTCACCTCCTAACGAGTGCTGTGTTTTTACCCGCTTAGCAGAGAAGACTAATTTTCTTTGATAAAAGAAAAATGGAAGTCCAGATGGTAGGCACTCATCTAGCTCTCAGCATACATTTTCTTACGAATTTCCTTTGCATCTGACAGTCTTGCATGAGCGAATCTTTAGATACATCACTTTGGAGTGAAGACAAAAATCTGCCTGTAGATTTGATAAAAAGTTCAGTAATGCTGCCGATCCATCACACAGATGTAATTTGCCACTGCTGTGATCATTTTCAGTAAAATGATCCAATTATACTTCACATAGCTTGTTATGAGGTTCCTGCTCCCAAAAAGGGAAAACAGTGTCACGTTGTTAGCAAATGGCTCAAGTTAGCTTCGTGCAACTCAAAGCCTAATGTTTGACAGTGAATTCTGGGGACACAGAGCCCCAGACCTTCTAATCACTTATTTGCTCAACACATGCGAATAAACCGCCTGCACTTTGCAAGAGGTGATGCGGGACATGAGGAGGGGGAAGAGGAAGAACCAGGAAGGAGTGAGACAGGAGGCCCCCGCCCGGCATTGACGGTTTCCAGGCTGCCCGGACACAGGGTGGTTTCCAGGCTCCCTAGGCATGGGTGGGGGGACTTGGCCAACAGAAGACCACATGCTATGCCCACTCAGCTCCAGTTTCCAACATCTGGTGATAAGGGGCCACAGTGCAGTATGGCCAGATCATCTAAATCCTTAAAAAATATTTTATTCATTATTTTTAGAGAGAATGGCAGGGAGGGAGGCAGAGAGGGAGAGAAACATTAATGTACAGTTCTCTTTCACCTGCCTCCAGCTGGGCACCTGACCGGAGATCTGGCTTGCAACCTGGTTATGTGCCCTGGCTGGGAATCGAACCCGTGACACTTGGGTTTGCAGGCCAGCACCTATCCACTGAGCCACCAGCTAGAGCCCGAGATCATCTAATTTTTTAAAAGAAACCAGCAACCTGGGCATTTGGTGAAATCTTCTGATTTGAAAACCCTGTCTGTTGGGTTCGAGGCTACCCCAGGACCCTGGCTAGAGAAGGATCCCTGCCCTCAAGGAGCAGAGGGGGCAGCAGGGGGCACAGGTCACTTGGACACAGAGTGACCTGTGTCAATGGTGTGCTAGATGCACCCCCGAAGTACGACAAAGCAAGGGCGCAGGGAGAAGGCAGCCTGCAGGGGGTGCCTGGCCCCGGGGCACCAGATGCTCCTCGAGATGCACTTCCGGAAGGCCCTCCGGGGGACACTGGTGGTCCCCACTCCCCGCCTCTCCTCTGCTCCAGGAAGCCCGTGAACCTCCCGCCTGCATAATGAGTTTTCCTTTGTTTGAATCTGCTCCTACAGCTCCTAATTAAATAATAACTTTCACTCCGCTGCGCAGGGCCGGAACTGCCTTTCCATTACCTGCCGCAGTGAAGCCCAAATTACAGGCCTGTCACCGCCCGTGCGAGCATTTGCTCCTAGTGCAGGCGGCACGTTGTACCTCCGCGCGTCCCTTTGAAGCTCCTTCTGGTCGTGGGTGTTGAAATGACGTCTGATAACGTGGCGATGCCTTCAGCATCCCACCCCTCTCCGAATATTAATGAACTCCACCTTGTTCTCGTGGCCCTGTCTCATTTTTCTTTTCATCGCTTGCTGTGATGCGAATTTGACTTTCATAAGTCGAATCCCTTCTCTTCGGGAAAGGAAGAGAGACACGTCTCTCCTGGGCTGAGGTTTCCTTCTTCTTTGAAGGGCGCGAACCTGAAGGCAGGACTCGCCTCCCAGGTTTCAAATGTTGCTTTCAGCAGAGGTGCAGACAGGCGGGACCTTCCCTCTGGGGTCTCCCATAATTTTTCCTATTTGGTCACATACTTCGATGACGGTGCTTATGTTCCGGGTGCTTTATATACACTGACCCTTTTCTTCCTCACAACAGCCTTGTGTTCCCATTTTGCAGATGGGGCAACTGAGGCTAAGGGCCAACGATCTTGCTCAAGACCACCCAGCAAGTGTCAGATGCAGATTGAGACTAAACAGCCAGTCCCAGGATGCATGTATCCGTCAGGGGTTCCCGAGTTTCAGGGGTGGGAGCTCAACGTGCATTAGCTAGGCAAAAACAGAGTTTGTGTCTCATAAAACCAGCCCTCGAAAGACCAGGGAGGGAGACGCTCCCCAGGCACCTGAAGCTGGAGATGCTCTTGCCCTGGTGGCCTCGCTCTCTGTGATCTCCAGCTGTCCCCCACAGTTCCTACCGGCTGGCTTCTTCCACAGTTATTTCGTAGTTGACACCTTCCCAGCTTCATGAGAAAAGGAGGTGCTGGACCACAGGCTTCAATTTAAAAAACAAAGAAACAGGAAAGGACACTGATTGGTTGCTTTGGGTCCCCATTCCCAGTCGTGGCCAGCCGCCGTGGTCACCAGGTGGTGACACAGTGGACAGGGCCTTCAGTCACACTGTGAAATGAAACGTGCTGTCCTGACAGGGCTGGTCCCTCCGGCCCACCCTTCACGAGGGCTCTTTATGAAGCAGCTTTGGCTTCAAGCTGGCTGAGCCGACCGTGACACGTCCATTTACCTTTAACTCCAGTGCTTCACCCCCCGCCCCCCGCCCTCCCCACCAACTCTGCCCCCCAACGGGAGTGGAGGAAGCGGGGGTGTCCCTCCACGGTGACACGGACCGCCCCTCGCATGGGGAGACGCTTCCAAATCGGAAGTCTTGGAACTTTAAAACGACGCATCGGTGTTATAAATCAGGACTGATGGTGTATTTGTACAGCACGTGTAAACGTGACCGAGGATGCGATCCTAAGAGTCCACGTGAAATTATTCATCCCGACAGTGGATTTTCCAACCAGCCCAGAGGCCTTTCTTCCACATGCCTTTGGAGAGTAATGATAGTGTTTGGGCTTTTCTGTGTTCAACAGTTTGTGTTTACGACAAAGAATTGCCGCCCAATTCTACCGAGAAGAAAGCAAAAGGGTTACCCCAGTCTAACCCCGAGAACTAGATACAGTTAAAATAATAGGAATTCTTTTAATTACAAAAATATTATTCCAAACACCTCCTTCTCTTTTACGTGTATACAGGTAGGAGAGGAGATAAACTGAGTAAGCTACGTTTCTAGGAAGCGGGGTAATACCGTCCATGCCGTTTACAAAGAAATTAAAAATAAATTTAATACATGTCATTGAGTGTGGGAAAAAAATGACACCGAACTAAAAGAAGTTGTGAGTGTCGAGCGGAAGCCGCTGTGCGGGTCGAGGCATTCGCGCGATGCTGGGGAAGGTGGGAAGGTTGGCACTAGCTCTCTTTCTGCGTGGCATCTTGAGACCGTCCTGGAATTCTAATGCCCAGCTTCAGTCGCCCTGGTTGACGCTGATGTGAGCCTGGGGCGTGTCGGTCGGCGAGGGGGGCCGCTCCGCAGTGTCCCTGAGGCTCACTGCCTCTGTCATTGGAGAGCAGGGTGGATAAAGAAAGACGAAGGGGTTTCCTGGCTCAGGTGGGGAGCCAACCTGTCCCCCGGCCCACAGCTGCTGACCGTGACCGGGTCCAGGAGCCTCACATTGTCTCAGCGGGGTGGAGGGGACAGGGGACAGACACCATGGCATGGCCGGGTCCAGGCCACCTGGCCGGACGCATGAGGAGAATCCAGTAGCCACTGTGTCCCTCCAGCCCTGTGCGCTCCCAGGAAATGGCTGCAGGTGGGAGCCCTGCCTGAGCGGACAAGTGTCCCCAGAGCCCGGAGGACCCAACGCGGAGCTGGGGGCCCAGACCACAGGGCTGTGGCAAGGGGGACCCCATGGCTAACGCTGCAGCTTCGGGCCTTTTTTCCAGCAGGGGCGGAATCCGTTTTGGTGTCGTTTTGTCTCAAATTGAAAAGAGCGGAATTGATAGGCAATGAAGCGAGTCTTCCGCAGACAATTGCGCACGCGGGCGAGAAATGTCCAGGATAAGACCGACAAAAGTGATGATAACAGCGCCACCCTGACCTCGGAGCAGCGGGAGGAAATCACTCTTCGTAGGGGACTGTCTCTCCGCTTTCCCGTTTTCAGCCGCGGGGAGCCGAGGGAACGCGGCACCCCACCCTTCCATTCGATGCGGCCCCCCCTGGCTTCTATTTCCCGGTAAATTAAATGGATGCCGTTTTACGGGCTCTTCTTCCCTTCCTGGCTCCCGAGAGCTTTGTTTCCAGAAGCCACTCAGCTTCTCCCCTGCAGGTCCCTCCCCACTTCCAGCTCAGCGCCGCTGGAGGAAACTTAGGTGGACGGTGAATGAGAGGAAGGTCTCCTGCACACAGTAGGCGCTCGGAGGTGCTGTGCTGGTTTAAACTGTTCCTCCTCTTGGTGTCAGTCCCACCGAGGTTTACAGGGTCTGGGGGGATGTGCTGGCCGCCCCTCCCACCCCCGTCTGGCTCCCCTTCTCTGTCCATCATGTGGGACAGGCCCTGGGGTCCGCCCACCCCGCTGGGACGAGCCCGGCCCCCCAGAGTGCAGGTTGGGAGAGGAGGGGGCCAGCCCGGCCAGCGGCCGCCTGCAGCCCTCAGCGGAACCCGTGAGTGCCAGGGAGGGATGATGGTCAGAGCCGCCGACGTGTACGGACAGGTAGACGTCCCAGATGCCCTGAAATCTCAGAAATGTTCACAGCCTGAAATAATCATGGCTTTGCCCTTTTTTCCTCTTTTCCCTCTTTGTAAACAGCCCTCTGGCTGCTTCTCCCGGACCACAGCAGCCCCTGGTGGCCGCCAGGGAGGGCCTGCAGGACCCAGGGGCTCCCCCGGGGGGCTTGGGGACTGAGGCTGCCCCTCCCTCCCTCCCAGATCTGGTCACCCCTCTGCCCACCCCACCCTCCCCTCCGACGGGGGTCAGTCTGTGATCTACCAGGCTACTAGCCACTAGGAGCCTAAAGCCTCCCACCCCCTTCCTGCTCACCTTCACGGACCTAACTTTCCTTCTGAGGGGCTGGGGGGGGGGGCTTCCAGTTGGTTGATGCACGCTGGTGCCCACTGCAGGGTTGGGGTGCATCGAGGCAAGGAGCCCCTTGCGGGGGTGGGGTCATCCTTAAGCACAGGGCGTGTGACTCTCAACACGGTGCCTGTCGGCTGGCATGGGGGGGCTGGGACTTGATTTTTGTCCTGGGGAACGGCTCTCAGACAGGGAGGGGCTCAAGATGCACTTTTATTCTCTGGAAGGGCTGCGCCAGACAGCCTGGCCAAGGAAGAGCCCCCGAGCCAGCCCTTCCCGTAAGCACTTCTGTCTCCGGGGGTGACTTTGCCCAACCCCAGCACCACCTGAGGATAGCGTACAGCTCCTGATAAAGGAGCCCACACCTGTGACACCCAACAGCCCGGGCACATGGCCCAGGGAGCCTGATGCCCACCGCAGGCGCTGTGGACCCAAACATGGCTTTTCCTATAAAGGGCCTGCGAGTCAAGTCCTGAAGTTCCTTGTAGCCCCTCTTCCTGCAGCCAAAGGCCGGTGGGGAGCCCCAGCCCCTCCCAGTTCCAGGGTCCATTGTCAGCGCAGGGAAAGAAGGGGGAGTGGGTGTGTGGGTGCCTCCCGGGTGCAGAGGCTCGAGGGGTGCTCCTTTCACCCAGCTCAGGCCCACGTGGAGAAGGCCGGCTCCAAGCCCCGGAACCTGTCCCGAATGGACCCTGCAGATTTTAAGTTAATTTGGCAGGGCTGAACCGGGTTGGGCGATTTTTAACCTCGGTTAACGCCCTCCTGTAACAGAAGGGGTCTCGGAATTAAACTGAACCAACAGAAAAGAAAAACCAGCCCTTGCAATTCCTGCTTTACCTGTGCAGCATGCGGGCAGGGCAGTTCCCCAGGACCGATGGCAGCGATTCAGAAGATGTTAGTCCCGAAGAAAAGGCCCAGAGCTCTGCATTTTGGGAGGAACATGCAGGCGGGTCTGTAAGGGACGGAAATCCGCTTAACCCTGCGTGATCCTGGACGTGTGAGGCAGGCTGGAGCCCCCGAGGGGTGGATGTGGGAGCAGACAGGCCCTGCACCGGGGTTAACCGAGCCAAGGTCAGGAGAGAAAGAGCTTTTCCAGGGACCTGGCGTTTTACAGACCTGGGCCTCCTCCCTCGTGACTGGAGCAGGCTGAGTTCGACCTGCTTTCCGAGAGCTATTGAGGCCTCCTCCGCTTGGAATGATCATGCTCCCTTGGTGGTCAATCCCTGCTTCCCCCTCGAGGTCCAGTTCTCCCACAAAGCACCCCTGGACCCTTGACCCCCCTCTCCTGTCCGCGTCTTCTGGCCCCGTGTGTCCCTCCCGCTCACCAGCGGTGTCTCCCTCGCCTTCCTGCTCAAGTGCTGCTGCTTCCAACCGTCCCGAGCGGCTGTCTTACCTCCTCCGTGAGCACAGGCACTGTTGTTTGGCGGCATTGAGGCAGCGAGCACCTCGAGGCCAGGCTGGGTCTGTTTGACGGCTCTGCCATTCCCAGAGCACCTCTCTCAGGGGAGCGCGTCACGGTCTCCGGTGGAGCCTTATGAAAAAGTTCCAGCACCAGGTTAGCTTCCGCAGCCGCCGATTCGGATTTCGTTGGTCTGATGTGAGGCCCGGGCCCGGGTGTTGTTTTACATCTTTGCAAGTGGCTCTGATGTGCAGCCCGGCGGGAGAGCCCGTGGTGCAGCGCCTCCCGGCCTTGGAGGAGGATGGATTCATACGTGACTGATGGGCGGGCGTCCGGGGGGGACCCCCCATTCCGTAGCGAATTACTCCAAGTGATTTGACTGCCTAATCCAGCGGACTGGATCGGTGATGCTGGGCCGCGGACGGGCACGTGGGGGGTGGTGAGGATGACAATGGTGCAAATACACCCCGACAGCGTGAGTGTCCTCTCAGCACCAGATCGCTCCCCAGGAAGAAAGGAGCTCCCCTCTGGCTTGGTCTGTGCAATGCTGCCCGCTTCCCCACCAGGTGCCCTGTGCCCCCCAGGCCAGGAGGGCTCTTTGCAAGGCAGCAGGCTTCCTGTTTCCGTGGTGCCCACTTGTTGGCGTGGCGGGAGGGGGTGCCCAGGTCTGCCTCCTCCCAGGGCTCCCACGCTGTATGGAAGGCTGTAGTTAACCTGTCACTCTGGGGGACCCCTGCACATGCACCTCTTCCCTAATGAGGCCTGGCTCCCGGGGACGGGGTGGGGACTCCGTCTTCCAGCCTGCGGCCTGAAGTTCTTAGAAGGGTAGGGGTTTGCGCCAGTGGTTGTCACCAGTGGCTAAGGGACATTTGCCAGTGAGGCCAGTGCCTGGCTCCGCGGTGTGAGAGCTGCCCCTTCTGACCTGCAGCCTGCAGGTGCCCTCAGCGCGCTCCCACGGACAGTAGGAGTGTGTGGAGGGTGGGAGGGACAAAAATCAGGCATGAATTTTCTTCTTCCTTTGTTCAGCTTCTGCGTAAAGTTGGAAGGAACCAGGAGGGGTCTGAGCAGAGGAGGGGCAGAGGGCCCTGGGCAGGCATGTCGGGGACCCGGGGGAGGGTGGTGGCCGGGCCACGGCTCTGGGGTCGTAGGCTGACTGTGGGCAACCCCCACGCTGGCCTTCCACCATCACTCCAGCCATTTGGGAAGAAGTGGGGCTAGCAGGCGCTAGCGACAATCCTAGCTCCTCTGGGTCAGGGCAGAGGGGCAGCGCGGCTTTTGTGTCATCATGAGTTGGACCCCAATCCTTGCCTCTCTGTTGCCGCTCCCCAGCTCTCGTCTTCCAGGCCAGGGGTCCCCAACCCACAGGATAGACAGCCATGTCCACCAGGGTCCAGGGAGAAGGGCAGAGTCAGCCCAGGTCGTCCCAACAGCAGCGTTTCCATGTGGAAATGGGTAACCGAGATAGTGCAAGAGCCAAGAAGCCACGCAGAGGACAGGGCGGTGTGCCAGGCACGGCAGGCGATGGCGGGGAGTCACTGTCATGTGAGGCCGGAGGGTGGTCGGGAGATGGGCCGGCACGAGCCAGCCCTCCAGGCAGGAGGGAAGAACCTAGACGGGGGAGGCGGGGAGGGGGAGACCCCAGGGTAAGCAGAGAGCGGGGGAATAAACCCCTGGCTTGTCCCCTGTCCCTCCCAGGGAGCCAGGCAGCCTGAGCAATGTAGTTTCCTGTGACGCAGGCACTGGGGCTGGGAGAAGCAAGAAGTTGACAGGCATGGCCTCCTTTTCCTCTTCCTATGCCCAGAATTTTGACTCTTTGGGTGAATTGCGGGGCCCAAGGGCCTCTCTCACAGGGAAGCCCCGAAGCACAGGTCAGTGGCATTTCGGGGTCCCTGGGACCGCGGCCCCCGGGGCTGCAGAAGGTGCCACAAGACAGGAACAGAAATGCCGCTGGCACCAGGGGATTTAACTTACTTGTTTTCTTTCTTCTTCCTTTTTTTTTTTCCCCTTCCCCCCGGCAAGTGCTTCCATTCCTTTCATTATTAATCTGGGCTTTTTCTTTCATGTGCTTTACATGTCTTTGGAAGATTAATTTCAAGCAAATCTGTAGGTTTCCCAAGGGGCGAATCCCCTTCTCCTGACTCTGAACAAAGGACGTCTATGACCTATTTCTTATCCACAGAGGAGGGCAGCATTCGGGGTGGGAGCCCCGCACCCCTGCCTCCTTGGCCATCCGGAGGCTTGAGGCCCGGGTGGGGGTTAAGCTTCGGTTCTGGGGGTGACAGCCCCATCGCTCCCCCTCTTTGGCTGCTTCTGTTCCCGTTTCGCATCCCCACTGTCACACCCCGGCCCATCATGGCAGTCGGTGCTCTTGGGTGACCCAAACTAGACGTGGTGGCGGGGGGCGGGGCAGCTGCCACCATTGACCGGGTCAAACCTGCGTTTGGAGTGGGGCCCCCTGAGGGGTGTGGGGAGACAGCCTCCGGTCCTCGCAGGGACGGGGGGCGTTGGCTGTGCCCGCACCTCCATCGGAGGAAGGCTGGGGGTGGCTGCGACCCTGCGGAGGGCGCGGCGGGACCCATGCAAGGAACCGCGCAGGAGGGGGAAGCCCTTCAGGAAAAAAACCAGCCCAGGACGACAGGTGTGGGGAGTTTCATTTCCCGCTGCATTTTAGGGGCCCACAGAGATGCTATAAAAACGTCATTTACAGAGAAACTGCAACATTTTGTTCTCCCGGTTATTCAAACGGATCAAGTGCAACGTGCGGTATGATTTGTTCGTTTCAGGTGTCTTGTCAAACCCCGTCCTCATTCAGTCTTCCGTGCTAGGAGCCCACGTAGTCACTGCTCGTGGCACACACACAACCCACGTGAGGAAAACTCGGCTCTTGTCCCTTCCGGCAGCGAGGAGGGAGACCTCAGCAAACGTGCCCGCCCTGTTTACTTTGGCCGGTGTTCATCAGAAAGGCAGCTTTTCAGGCACAGAGATGGTATTGACCAGGACGCAGGCGGGGCGCCTGGCATTTTGGGAGGTGAGGGGCGGTTGTCTTAGCCCACTGGCCTCGTCTGCTCTGCTCCCCACCCAGGACCGGCCTCGGGCCTCTACCACGCGTGTCCGGAGGCGTGCGCCCCGTGGCCTCTGCTCCGCTCCGCCTGCGGCCGGGGGTGGGAGGGACAGGGACCTGGGCTGCCTGCCCGTGGGGATGACGGTCCTCTACAACTAGCTGCCTGGGACCTTCACAACCGGACTTTGTTTTCTGCTGCCAGTAGCATCGCGAACGCAGAAAAAGGCTTCTCAGCGAGGACTTCCGGCTTGTCAAACTCAAGCACCTGAAAGTCAGAGAAGAGGGGCTGAAGTTGCGGGAAATGCCCACCGCAGAGTGCGCGCCACAGCGGCAGCGATGCTGGCAGCTTCCCGCACCTTCCCGCTGTCCATGACCAGGACGAGGTCGCAGTTGAGGACGGTGTTGAGGCGGTGGGCGATGGTCAGCACCGTGCAGCCCTGGAAGGCGTCTTTGATGGTGCTCTGCACCAGGCTGTCCGTCTTGGCGTCCATGGAGGCCGTGGCTTCATCGAGGAGAATGATCTGGTGAGGAAGAGACCGGGTCCGAGTCACATGAAGCCAAAGCTGCACGTAGAGGCCAATGGATAGCCTTCCCTCTGTTTCTTTCTTGAAGGAGAAAGGCTGAAAAGCAGTGAGCAAGGTGCCCATCTCAAACAGGGAAACGGCAGCAAAACAAAATCACATCACACCACCTTCCTCTTCTTCAGAGGGACTGGCTGGGGACAGCGGGTTGCACGGGCTTGATGCCTCTTTCAAAGCGGTTTACTCTCACCCTGCAGACTGATGGGAAGGGGCCCCCAGGATGAGCCACTGTGCCAATGTGGCGTGACAGCAACGCTTCCGCGTGCTGCTGCCGCTGCTGCAACAAGTTCATGCGGATTCAGGGACTGAACGCAACACGAGCTTACCTCACGGTGCCGGACGCCCGAAGTCGCAAGGTCAGGTACGACCAGGGCTGCACCCCTTTTGCAGGCTCTGGGGAAGACGCTGGCCGCTCGCCCCGTCCAGCTCCTAAATGCCACCTTCACGCCTGGCACTTCCCTCGTCAGGTCACCCCCTCTTTTGGGACCCCTGCCTCTCTCTTGCACAGACCTGGGCCCACCCACATTGTCCAGGATCATCGCTGCATCTCAAAACCCTGGACCGAACCGCATCTGCAGAGCTCCCTTTCCCAGGCGAGGTGACACGGGCACAGGTTCTGGGCACCAGGTTGAGGACATCTTGCTGGGAATGGGGGGGTGGGCCTTGTTCTGCCTCCCACTCTGCCAGCCAGAGGGCTGGAGCTCAGCGTCCACTCC
Source organism: Noctilio leporinus (assembly GCA_004026585.1). Taxonomy (NCBI): domain Eukaryota; kingdom Metazoa; phylum Chordata; class Mammalia; order Chiroptera; family Noctilionidae; genus Noctilio; species Noctilio leporinus. The sequence continues at coordinate 35,783 of PVIW01000880.1, read as the reverse complement.
CCTTGACCTTGGCTAAATCACTTAACTCCCTGAGGCTCCGCCGCTCCATGTGCGTCCTTGTGGGTAAAAGGAATTACACCTTTATCAAGAGCATGAACTGCAAACACAACCCAGAATGGCTGAGTGGTCAGCACGGCGGGGAGTGGGGTGGGCTGGCAGCCTTTCAGCCACAGCTCATCTGAGTTCACGTCTGTTGGGGTTCAGAGGAGGAGCTCCCCACAGCACCAGCAACCGCTTCCGTGAAACCAGAAAGCAACAAGGCCTATGTGGCTAAGAAAAGTGAGCATAAGTGCGGCCACTCTTAGACCCCAGCTATCCTGAGTGTCCTGGGTGCTATTCATCCGGCCTCGGAACCACCTGGGGGCAAAGGGAAGAAGCTGAGCAGATTTCTCCAACTCAGACCACCCAAGAGGACAGAGAAAATACCTCGGCCAGAAACCCCAGGGAGCGGCAGGCGCTGCTGCCGTAAATGGCTGTTATTATTCGATTTTTACCTCTCCCAGCCTGGTCTTGGGAAAAAGTGATGGGTTTTTAAATGGCTAAATTGCTCTGTCTTTGCTGAAAGACAAAGTCAGGGCTCTGCCCCCTGGACCGCCTGGCACAGCGGGGGGACCCCGGGGAAATCGACCCATCCATTGTGTGCCCTGCTTTCCTTACTTTTGAATTCCGGAGGAGGGCGCGGGCCATGCAGAGCAGCTGCCGTTCCCCCACCGAGAAGTTTTCTCCGTTTTCTGTGACTTCTGCCTCTAATTGCTCTGGGAGCTTCATTATCTGCGGGACAGAGCAGGCCACGTGGGTGCTGGGGGTCCATGAACGTGTCCTGGGTCAGTCACCCACTTGGTTTGCCCCTCCTCCTGCCCATCAGCTGCTTTATTTTCCTGCAGGAAAGGAGGCGCAGAACAACAGTGATTTCAGTGCTGCCCACGGGGGCCCGGTGGGGGCGGACAGGGAGGGGGTGGACATGGTGAATTTGAAGCCACAGTGAGCTTTTACCCCATGACACCTCGCTGGGGAGACACATGCTGCACAGTGGGGGCAGGAGAAACACAAGCCCATGTGGCTTCTGGGGTCCCTATGTTCCTGCACAGAGTAGAGGTGGGATGGGACAGTGCTCTGGTCACCAGGAAAGGTCAGGCAGGGTTTGGTTTATCCAGCATGACAGATCACAGTGGCCCAGGGACATGCTCATCTTGGAACCAAGTCCCCCGGTGGAGGGGTCCCAGCCCCAGCCCCAGGTAGCCCACCTGCCGGTCCTGGAGCGTGCCACGCCCCTGCCTTCCCAGGCCTTGTTGTCCCCGAGGCAAACGGGGCTGCTGACAGAGCAGTAGGGCACTTCCTGGGCTCTAAGCCGAGGGGACATGGGCTTGGGCCTCCATGCTGCCCGTCACCTGCCACGCCTGGGCCTTGACCTCGGCAGCTCCGGCACAGGGGAGGGCGCCCCCGCCCCTGGGGGCTGGAGTCAGGACCACGTGCTGTGATAGGTCTGGGGGTCCTGGCTGCCCCAGGTTTACAGAGACCTAGTAAACACGAGCTGTTGTTTTCTAAATCGTCACACGTCAACAAGGCTCGCGTCCCCTCCCGTGTGCGGGTCCGACCGGCAAACATGGCCTGGTGCTGGCCCCACGCGGGTCGGAAGTCGGCCTGCGCCGGGCGGCCCCGAGGCCTACCGTGTCTCTCATGAACGCCCGCTCCAGGACCTGCCAGAGGGTCTCGTCCGTGTGCCTCTCGAAGGGATCCAGGTTGTACCTGCCGTGAGGAAGGGCGAGGGGTTGGGGGCAGGCTTTCTGCCGCGTGTTGCGGGGAGAAGGCGGTCGGTGGTGGTGACCCCGAGGCCCCCTGAGTGCTGTTTCCTGAGCCCTGTGCGATGGCCCGGAAATGACCAGCCTCAGGCCGGGAGACCAAGGGCCCACGGCTCTGACGGAGCAGACGTCCCGGGGACCGGGTGTGGGGAGGGCTGCCCAGACACGGAGGTGCTGGGGAGTCTCGGGCAGCCGAGTGGACTGGACCCTCTGTGCATCCTTGGCAGAGGGACAGGACGGGGACGGGGAGTGGGGCAGTGGGCAGTGCGTTCGCTCTGCCTTGAGAAGCCGGAGCCGGGTCTGCAGCTCCCCCACTCCGGAGTGGGTGTGAGTCCACACACCAAATGTCCTTCATGCAACGCTCCATAGGGACCCCCCTTCTGTCGGGGAGTGACCCTCTGGGGAGTGGCTCAGCCGCTCACTGGACGGAGCAAGAAACCAGCTTTGCCCTTGGGCCTGGACTTCAGACCCTCAACCCTGGAGGAGCCCCCCCCAGTTCTCATACTTGACCTCCTGTACTGATGCTCTTCCCAAGGGAGGCTTTTGAGGGTGGCTGTGGCTGACCTGATAGGACGCTGAGACACAGGCCTGACCCAGGGCCAGCCAGGACGTCTGCTCACCGGGCCCGTGAGCCTCATGCTTACTAGCCATGGAGTTTCTAAAACATGAGTGGTGTTTAGGGCCCTGGTCCTTGGCCACCCCCACGGCCATACTGGGGGACAGGGGGCAGCCCCTTGGCCCGCTGATTCCCTGGGGGAGAGCATCCCTGGGCCAGCCATGTCTCCAGTGCTCCCCGGGGTCCCTGGTTGGTCTGACTTCACTACCCAAGAGCAGGACGGCACAGCGATCGCAAACAGCTACCTTACTGTACCTACAAACAGGACCGGGTCCTGGGGGATGACCGTCAGCCTACTCCGGAGGTCCTCCAAGCTGACCGTGCAGATGTCCACCTGGTCGATGAGGATGGTGCCGCCCGCAGGCTCTGCCAGCCGGAACAGGGCCACTCCCAGCGACGACTTTCCTGGGGGACAGCGAAGCAAGAACAAGTCAAGCCTCACGTCTGCGCGTGTCATCAGGGATTTCTGAGGCAGCGGACGCAGCCCTGTGAGGGTGACGGGGACTCTGCACTGTGTGGGGACAGTGCACCACCCCCCATGGCTTCCCTGCCTCTCTGGGTCGCCTTTCACCAGAACGATTCTCATGTAATCAGCTCAAAACCCGATGTGCGTTTGCTTCCAACGCCACAGGCCCATTCAACCCGAAACCCCCACTTCCAGCGAAGGGGGTTGGAGGGGAGCCAGCCATGCACACAGCCCGCCGAGACGGCCACCTGGAAGCAGCACACTCAGAGCCCGTCCTCACCGGAGCCCGTCCTTCCCACGATCCCAACCGTCTGCCCGCTGTGGATGTCCAGGTTCAGCCCGTCGAGAACCAGGGGAGTGTTTTCTCTGTATCTCATCCGGTAATCCCTGAAGGTTATCTCCCCGCGGCTGGGCCAGTCCTGGGGGCAGGTCCCCACGCGCAGGGGCTGAGCGCTCTCCGGGACGCAGGTCTGGAGAGCAGGGGAACCAAGGACAGGTTGGTGCCCGTTCGCCTGTCCACGCATTTAACGCGTCATTCCCACCCGCCTGGGACCAGGGTTCCTGGCGAATGAGACCGGCAAGGGCCCCGCACGCGAGAAACGCATTCCAGCCAGATGGTCAGAGGTTGAGGAGTGAGAGACCTTGGACAGGAAGGCGGAAAAGCAGACGGTTGTCACAGACTGTAGGCTGTGTTCCAAGTAGCGGGAGGGTAGAGGGCACCGTGAGGATCGGGGCTGGGGCTGGGATGGGGACCTGGCATGACGAGCAGGTGCTGGCCACAGACTAGCTGAGTCCAGGGCCCTCCGGACACAGTGGGCGGCTCCCACGAAGGACAGAACACGCTTGGGCACGTGGATGACTATCAGGGACAGCTCCCAGGGGGCCTGAGGGCCTGGGAGCCATGTTAAAGCACGGGGACCAAGCCTTGAGAGGTGCTGAGTTCATGCAGCCACAATCCTGACATCCGCGGGGCACATGTTGTCAGAAGCAGGGAGAGGACCGCAGGGCAGGGTGTCAAGTCGGGGAGTCTCCCTAGTTCCCGGGGAAGGACATTAACCTTCCCTCAGAACCCAAGAAAATGCAAAGTCCAATGAAGGACGTGCAACTAGGCCGCATGGCAGACCGGCCCCCCCTTTGGACGCTGAGAAGTCCCCTTTAGCGACAAGAAATAAGGCTTGTCCTTATTTATAAATAAGGCTGTGGCCGACCAGCCCAAATGTCCAGTCGGTCAGCAGCCGCCCATAGCCAAGAAAACGATCGTATTTCTAGACAATGGGTCTGCGGAGCCCATAGAAAATTTACAATGACTAATAAAAGGGCTGTACAGAAGCAAACCAGCAACAGGAATATTTTTAGTTTATGGAATCTGCGCGTTTGGTGTGTGACGTTTTCATAATAGTCACAACATTCGGATGTGTGATTCTAATTTAACGTGGTAATTGAAGAATTGATTTAAACATGATGATTTTCGGTTAAAAGCTCTTTAAATACACTGCTGGGATTGTGAGGCAAAGTCAAAACCCACTGTTTGTAAGTGGGCTGCATAAATCTAGATTCATACATAAATCTATACTCATTAGATTTCTGTAACCTGGGGAAGGTTTGTTTGTGAAGTCAGAGCATCAGGGTAGTGACAAAGGAAGTGTAATCAATTCAATTTTAAAGTGCTGTTTTAAATGTTCTAACGTGTTGGATTAAGTTTCTTTCTTTCTCTTTTTTTAAAATATTTTATTTATTATTTTTAGAGAGTGGGGAAGGGAGAGACAGAGACAGAAATCAATGTATGGTTGCCTTTTTCACCTGCCTCCAGCTACAGACCTGGCTGGAGACCTGGCTTGCAACCTGGTCATGTGCCCTGGCTGGGAATCGAACCAGCGACCTTTTGGTTTGCAGGCCGGCGCCTTATCCACTGTGCCACCAGCCAGGGCTGGATTAAGTTTCTTAAGGGACCAAATGCTATTCAAAGGCCTTTACCAGAGATCACTTGAATTGGCTCGACTGCTTTTCAGAAAAAGGCAGGATTTGTCAGGTGACCATAAAAGGTTTTTAAAGAAAAGTTAGACTCGTGTTCTTTTGCTTTTTCCAATTTACTTTTCAGTCGACCGAATATTCGTTTTTGGAAACGAAGATAAGCCGCCGAATTCTCTTTCCCTGGGTCCAGAGGCAGCTTTGGGGAAATTGTTTTCAATAAAGGGCCTTCTTTATTAAAGACCTTCGGGGTGGGTTGCACGGCAGATAAGGGTTTTAGGAAGGAAGGCGCCGTCCGAGTTCAGTTTTTAAAAGATCCCTTTCACATGCGAAAACATCACACGGTCGCATGAGTTGGCGGGTGCCCACGGCTCTCTTACCGATATGCATTCCCTGAACAGCTCCACGGAGGTGAACTTGGCCTGCGTCTCAGTCCCCGTGCGCACGCACACCTGCAGCAGCCCGCTCAGCTGTGGCCAGGGAGCAGGCAGAGGCAGTGAGGGGCGTCCCATCCTGGGGGCCACCCGGCGAGGGCCCCTCCCCGCTCACTGGATCGCGGAACCAGCCAACAGCTGGCCTGCCTTCCCAGCCAAGTGCCCAGAAGTGCAGCTCCTGCGGGTGGGTGTTTTGCTTTCCAACACTTCCTTTGTATTTAGAAACAAATGGTGATTACGTTTTGCCTGGCACTGCCCGGGGAGGGGGGGGAGTCAGCCCCCCACAGCACCACCTGGCCACCGCCTCCAGGTCTAGCAGCGGTTGTGAGCAGGGATTCCAGCCGGGGCTGCTGGGGAACAGCCCTTGCTGCCTCCCCCCGAGGTAGGGGTGCCAGAAGCCCACAGAACCCCCAGACCCTTGAATGATGTGAACCAAGTGCTCTCTATTCTTCAGGCCCACTTGAGTTGGGTTTTGTATTACGCCCACCCTCCCGGGAGCCAGCTCACCCCAAGAGTTACCTGGATGATGTAGGACAGCGACAAGCCTTTGGATGACGCACTGATGGAGGAGAAACTCAGGGTCACCAGCAAGGCCACGATGAAGGTGACGATGTTCATGAGGACGTCCATTCTCAGGGCGAACCACCTGAGAGCGCAGTTGAAGTACAGGAGGTGGCTGGAGTTCTCGTCGTTCAGCGTCTTAAACCTGAGGTTAGGAAACCGGACAGGACAGGGGGCCAGGTGACGCGTCTGCGGGTTAGCCAGGGCCATGGAGAAATAAGGCAACAGGAGCTCTTAACGGAGGGCCAGTGCGCTTCACGAAAAAGAACGTCATGTCCATGTTCTTTAACACCTGTTGCCATGGACACCTTTGCTGGGCACGTATTTTGAGACGTCCCATGTGGCCGGACAGCAGGTCCTGAGCGAGCCCTCACTGTCTCCCCCAGAACTGGCACCTGGAACCCCAGCTAAGAGCAAAAGGGGGCGAGTACCTCACGCTCTACTTTCTAAGAACCCCTGTCTTGGCATCAGCCACCCCCACAGCCCTTAATCTATAAGAAAAGGTGGAGTGGGTTACGGAAGAGGTCACCTTTACAGATGTGATCAATATTTGTGACAGTCGGGGAGGGCACAGATGGAGTTTGATTGGTTCCCCTCCCTCCAGAAGGAAAAGAAGACTCAAGGTCATTGCATTGGAGGCTGGAGGAGCTCTCTTCTGGAAGAGGAGGCTGGCGTATTGTGTGACGCTATAGTGTGTCCATGGAGAGGAAAGAAGGACCCCAACGCAGCGGTCACCTGAGGATGTGACTTCCTGCCTCCGTGTCCCTGCACCAGCCTCAGAGAACCAGACTCGAAGACTCAAGGGAGAGTGTTTAAAAGAGCAGACCGGGGCTTCCCACCGCACACTGTCCCCCTCCCTGTCCGTCACTGTCGGACGTGGACTTGACACAGTGTGACCACGCCAAGCTGCTGGGGTGAGGGCAGGGCTGTGCCTGGAATCCAGGCAAGACTGAAATTTCAACTGCCCTGAGCCAACCTGTAGCCAACTGCCACTGAAGTTTCCCCTGACCTACTGGTAGAAATAATTGAGGGAAAAATAAAAACGTTTCAATGTTCAAAACCCCTAGGGAGCTAAGACTCCCCCGTTGCCCCAGCTGTGAGTGTCCTCCGGTTCTGCTGCTCCATCCTGTTCTGTTCCCTGCAGGACCCCGTGTGGAAGCCCCTCTGACCAGCCAGGCTGGGCCCTGCAGCGCCCTCCTCCCTCTGGTTTCCGCTGCAGCTTCCTTCCCCCAGGGCTTGGTTTAAATATTCCTGCAGCATCGTGGAGTTTCAACCCAGAGCTCTAAAGCCAGCGAGTGATTCAGCCTGACAGCGTTAAGTGACTTAGAAGTCATCCAAGGTCCTGTCTGGGAGGCTGGCTAGTTTGTGCAGAACCAGAATGCCGGCTGGCACGGCGCTGGAATCGGACCTCTAAGAGCTCTTGCTGGTGCGGCAGCGATTTTGTCCAGTGGCACAGGGTACGTGTCAGAAGCCCAGCCCTCGGCGAACCGCGCGACAGGCAGGAATGTACCAAAGGCAGGCAGACCCGTCTACCACGCAGGCTCAGCCCTTGCACGGGTCCCCCTGGAGCCCAGGGAGGAGACAGCGCAGGGTCTGCTCTACGGAGAGACGTCAGGAGGCTCAGTGTGCTGCGCAGGGCTGTGGACACATGACATGCAAGTCGAACTAGCAACAGGACTAGCGGACGGCCACCAGCATCAAGGGTGCCAAGCCCACACCGAGATTCGGGTCACGAAGGGCAGAAAGAGGGAATCAGATGCAAACTTGGAAGCGTGTGTTGGGGGTTGAAGGAAGAAAAGATTTTTAAAAACCCTAAAACTTGTTGCCCCAATATCTTGTGAAGAGCATAGAAAGCACTCCCGGCATGTTGGGTGAATAAATGGGTAAAACAAAAACAAACAAACAAACAAACAAAAAAATCTACGTGGTAGAAACTGCTATAGATTCTCCAATTTCTTTTCTGCCTATGAACACAGACTACATCTCCCAGCCTCCTCTACATGTGACTGAAATCTAGCCAATGAAATGTGCAGAAAGGATGAGCATTGTCTTCATTGAGGTTGAGGCCAGTATAAATTTCCTGCGGGCCCCCCACCCAAGTCTCTCCCCTTATCTTCCAGTTGGACCCAGAGGACCCAGGAGAAGTCCCGTTGGGGTGGAAAAGTCCCAATGGAAAGAGGCTGTGTGCTTAGTACAGAGCAGAATCCCTACTCCTGCCCCAGGGACCCCCCATTCTATTGTGACCTGAGGCATAAACATATTTTGGGTTCAGCCCCTAAAACTCGAAGTTGCTGGTTCCTGCAGTGAGCCTACTGTGATTGCTGCCCAGTGATTATATGTGATCATGTTGTTGTAAAAGTTTGGAGCTGGAAGGTTTCAGAGAAACTTTCTAATCGACTCCCCACGTTCTATAAAGAAGGGGACGGATCTGTCGTGTGACCTTCAAACATTATCTTGACAAGGAATATGTAATAACATAAGAGATGATCTTTAAAAATACAGCAGGACAAAAATGATCATATTTCGGAAAAAGAAAAAAGACTGGAAGGAAGTATACAAAAATATTATTTTTCGTATTTGGATTTGGGTTGGGGATCTATGGATGACTTTTTTCTATTTTGTGTTGTCTCCTATTTTGCTACATGAAGCCTGTTTTACTTTTAGCATGGAAAGCAGTATGTCAAACCCCATACTGAGATGGTCGCTGAACGGGCTCACCTCTTTGGGGCCCAGATGCTAGGAAGTGAGGATGAGTTTTTGAGGGTCTTTTTCTTGATTCCGTCCAGTTGGCCCCCACCAGCCCAGACTCCCCTCCCCCTGGCTAGGGAAGCCACGCGTCACTGCCACCTCCCCTTCAACTTCAGCTGTGAAGTGGCACCGCCGCCCAGGACCCACTTGTTGATGCAGTCCTCCTTCCTGCCATAGGCATGGATGACGCCCAGGCCCTGCATGGACGAGGTGATGTGCGAGAACCAGGGCGACCGGCTGATGTTTTCCACCTTCTTCAGCTCCTGGACCCCTCTATGGAAAATGCTGTAGGGACATCAAGAGGGTGGCCACGTGGGGTCTCAGAGGGCTCCCTTCCGCACTCGGGGATGGGACCGTCCACTTGAGACAGAGTTCAAGTCAGGCAGGGGCCGGCCCACACACGTCTCAGTCATGTGGGCATCGTCCTCATCTTTCAGACCAGAACCTTTCACGTGGGCAACCTGAAATCGAGCCAACCTCTTGGCGGTGCCCAACCAAAGGAAAGAGGGTCTTTCCCCATTCAGGAGGACAGTCGGATCTGGGGTGTCACCCGCCAGCCTTCCGAAGGCGTTTTCAATGGCAGCTGTGAGCCCAACACAGTGGCCTGGGGTGCAGCCCCCCGGGGACCCAGGGCTGACTGCCCCCCGATACGACCCGGCCATTGCGTGGAGTTGCCTGAACACGTCCTACCGTAAAAGGACGAGGAAGCCCAGCGCCAGGCCGGCCAGGACGAGCAGGACAGCAGGGAACACAGCCGCCAGGATCAGGAGGATGCACAGCACCGCGAACAGCTGCTGCAGAAAGTTCTCCGTGTGGAACGGCAGCCGCACGTCCAGCTCGTCCATGTCCTTGGAGAACTGGTTCATGAGCCTGCCGCTGGGGGTCACATCGAAGAAGCTCATAGGGCTCTGTAAGATCTGTGGGCACCGCCGTGGGCTTAGGGTGTGTGCCTGGGGACGCTTGGCCCCCTGCCCAGCTGGGACACCGGGCGTAGGGTCTGCCTGACCTTCCTTCCCGGGTCCACTGGACGGGGCCCAGCGGGCCGGGCCAGAGAGGCTGCGCCCCACCGTGAATGAGAGCGGACATGAGACAGCCTCCGTGCAGAGCTGGCCTCCAACCCCGGGGCACATCCTGGGGTCCCTTTGGGGACGATAAAAAGCCCCGTGCTCTGGCCCGGGGCCCCGCAGCACGGCATGCAGAGGGCTTCACCTGGATGGGCTCTCGGGAGCAGGAGGTACTTACTCTCTTGGCCCCTCTGTCTGCTGCAGTACCGCACCCTCGGGGGACCTGCCTGACCACCCCCGGGCTAGCCTGGGGGCCCATCGCACCCCCGCAACAACTCCCTGGAGTTCGCCTTCACTGCTGGTCGTTAGATGTTAGGAGACGCTCCCCAGGCTGGAGAGTAGGACCCATGGGCCCCGAGTCGGTCTCCAAAGCCTGGCACGGGCCCCGTGCCCAGCAGGCGCTCCGTAAACACCGCGAGCAGATGAGCTGGTTCCCCGTGGCACCTTGTCAAAGACGCGGTCGTGCAGCGAGGAGGACGCCATCAGGGTGGTCTTGGTGAAGGCGAGACCCTTAGCGATGCCGAACACCAGCACGGACGCCATGCTGCCCACGTACACCCACGGGTACTCTGGCGGCCCGCTGTCCACCAGCGCGGGGCCGACCTCGCACGCACTCTTGTTGCCCTGGGGCCTGCAGGTCGCCTTGCGGAAGAGCAAGAGAAAAGCGCCGGGGGTTGGTCAACTGCAGGGAGAGGGGGGACCTTTCCGGAAGGAAGAACCAGAAAAGCTTCACTGTTGAGAAGGCGGCAGGTGCTAAAATCGAGTCAGTTCCCTTCGGGGGCCTCTGAGTTTGTGAGGGTTCTCCCACAGGGCCGCTGTGACCCCAAGGGGCAAAGGAGACAAGCCAGGAGGCCCAGGGCTGTTGCCTAGAAGCCAACAGAGCTCCTGGATGCTAGAGGTGGTGACACAGGGCCTGGAGGATGGAAGGGGCAAAGGAAACCTGAGCTCTGCAAGGCTGGCTGACCATCGTCAGAGTCCTGCCTCCAACCGGCCTCCAACCTGCTGGGCAGAGGCCGCCAGGCCTTCGGGAGGCTAGGGGCTTCTCTGTGTGACAGGCAGCCCCAAGCCCCTCTCTTTCCTCCACTCAGGGGCACCGCCCTGGGGTCCCTGAAAGGGAGGAGGGAGCCGGGAGAACCCCGGGCCCTGGGGCGCTGGAACAGACCCGGGTAGGGTGGTCACACCTGCCCGGGGAGAACGCATTTTTTGGCCAGCCTGTCTGGAGAGAGGCCCCTCTTCCTGCCGAGAAACTGGCGGTTTGGTTTTTCTCGGAGTCCTGAGCTGAAGTCAGGCCTGCCTGTGCGGAGCAGACGAACATCTTTCTTCTAAACCATGTTGCTAATTAATGACTGTCGCAGAAGTGTCAACGCGAGGTGGCGGCTGACAGATGAACATCCATGAAGGCAGAAGTGCCCCTGGGGCGCCCACGGATGAGAGAGGAGGCCTTGCAGGCCCCTCAGTCCTTCCCCAGAGGAGCCCAGCTGGCCCAGGGGGAGGCTTGGGGGGGCGGAGAGACACCCAGGGTCCTGTCTGACTCTCGGGTGCCTTGTTTCTGCAGAGGGGCTTTGGGGGTGGAGATCCCGGGCACCAGAGTCAAGGATTGGATTCCAATGACTCTGTTTCCCTATGGATCTGCTAGGCGTCCGGGTCCCTTACAACACAGGCCGCAAAGCGGGCCAGTCCTGCACATTCGTGGCCCCGAAGACAAACTGTATTTTCCTGGCACCATCGTTCGACAATCCTTTAAAAACTGAGGGGGACGAACACAACTCCAGCGCCCCGTAAGCAACAGATGAGCTCCTGGTGCCAGACAGGGTGGGACTCTCGGAAGCCACTTTTCCCAATTGGTCCCGGCATGGGAGGGACACTCACCTTGGAGCCCTGGTCCAACCAGAAACCCAGCCACCAGTTGCTGAAGGCGGAGCTGCCGATCATCAGGAGGAAGAGGGACACCGTGGCGAGGGAGAGGAGGTACCCTGTGGGAGGAGGGACAGGTCTGGCGCACGGCGAGCCCAGCGTCCTCAGGCCCAGCCCTGAAGGGGACAGTTAAACCCGCAGGGAAAGGTCCCGCCCGCTGGGAACCGCCTTCCAGGCTGAGGGGACACTTCTGGGTGCCGGGCCCCTGAACCCAAATGGGGGCACCGGTCCCCCTGGTTGGAAAAAAGAGTCCAGTGGTCAAGGTTCTATAAAACCAGCAATAGGCAGTCTTGAGAAACAAACAGGCTAAAGCCCAGCCTGGCTGGGGGTCGGATGGAGACCACAGAGGGGCATTTTGCGCACCCAGCCGGTCCCCTGCGCGGGGCTGATGGCTGGTGCCCTCCCTGGCGTGGGGGAGCTCACAGGATCGTGGCTGGGTCACCCCGCCCCTGGGATCAGCGCCCGTAAACAGAACCCAGCAGCTTGCGTGGGGACGAAGGACCATCCCGTCGAACAAGGCCGCATCGTCAGACTTTGGATTTTTAGCAGGGAGGGAATTAAAAGCATCAATAAACATTCCGCCCCAGCCTAGAGAGGAATCACGCAAAACCAGCAGTCCAGGAAGGAATCTTTTTTTTTTTTTTTTTTAATGCAAAGTAAATCAGCCTGTTTAATACCGAACCTCCGGACGCCTTAATGTAGGTGTGGTATGTCCTCCAGGTCACGGTCCCCTCCGCGGGGGCTTTGGTCTGGACGAGCTGGTGCAGAGGGACTGTGGAGACAGACGCAAGCCCTGTGGCACCCCCGAGCTGCTGCTGGCGCTCGCCTGGGCTGCGCTTCCGCAGGTGCCCGGGCCAGGCCTGGCTGGTGGCCGCCTTTCGATGGCTCCCTCCCCGCCGCCCCGGTGAGTGAACCCACAGTTGCAGTCCGCCCTTCACCCTCCGGAGAGGGGGGAGCTTTCCGGGGCAGCCCTGACAGCCTCCAGAGCACTGTGCTGTCTCTCCAAATGTGCCTTTGTCACCCTGCCTAAGGGTGCCCAGTCTCACCCGCTGGGAGATGTGTCTTCCCCCACACGTCTGAGATCAGACATGCCTTCCATGCGGAAGGCCGGCAGAGGCCCTCCGTCCTAAGCACAGGTGCGTGTACAATGACGGGCATCTTAGCATGGATGGCACCTGACCTCAGATGAAATAGGCTGCATATCGTTGAGGGGGACAGCGCTCTCTGGGAAGCCACCTCAAGGTGGGCACTCTGAGGAGAGAGTGGCAGGTCCTGACCCGTGTCCTCTCTCTCAGTGTCTAGCAAGGGCAGGGCACAGGGCAGGTGCTCGACCGTGTTGAGTGGGTGACGGGATGGATGGTGACAGGGTCTGAGGACATGGAGAGGCCGCTGGACCAGCCGGGCCCTCCCCAGGCCTAGCTCCCTCCTCTCTCCTCTCCGCCTTCCTAGAATTCCCTCTGGCCTTCAACCCCAGGTCTTTCCCTGCCCCCACTTGATCTCCCTGGAAAACTCCTACATATCCTTGAAGGCCAGCCCGGAGGTTGCCGCCTCTGTGAAGCCCTCCTTGATTTGCTACGCAGACCACAACTCTCCATTACTATCTTCACACCTTCCCATGATACTCCACTGCCCTGTGATACCCTCCCCACCCCAAACCCTGAGGACAAGGACACATTGTCTTCCTCTCCTTGGATTAGTGGGCTGCCCAGCACACAGTCAAATGCTTAGTCCCTATTTGTTGAAAGAGTGAATAACCTTATCGCACCTCCATTTCTTCTCTGCTACCCTGTTCTTCCTCAACTCCGTGAAGCAGCTCCCGCCTGCCCCTAATTAATCGATCTCTGTGCATGGCTTTGACCTTGGCAACGAATAATAATAATGACTATCGAGGGTTGTTGTAGGATGGGCACTGTGCTAGTTATTTGATATACAGCTTCTTAAATAATTTTGCAACAACACGTGGGGCTGGTCTTGGTACTTTCCCATTTTATGGATGGATAAACTAAGGTTCTGAGTGGCCTAAAGTCATCAAACCAGCAAGTGGCTGAGGCCAGATTCGGACTCTGGCAGCGGAGCCCCAAGGCTCCAGCTGCAGTAAAACCAGAGAACCCTAGCCAGCCCAGGGGACACGCGCTGAGCGCCCTGTCTCCGTCATGGCCCGTGGGCACTCAGCAAAGACTGAGGGGTATGTAACCGAGGGAATGAATGGTAAATACCTTGAATATCTTCGAATTCGGAGTCTCGGTCAGGTTCTCTTCCTCCCTCTTCCTGCTCTCCTGGAGCCAGAACCGGGGCGAGACACGGGGAGCTGTGTGTCCACTCGGGCGCCGGGAGGAAGGAGCCGGACATGGTTCGAGCCCAGGTGGCACCCGCCCCGTCGTCCCTGGCCGCAGGGCTCTCCCTGAGGGCCTCCACCATGGCTGCGTTGTACATGTGCTCAGGGTCCTGCAGACAAAGTGAAACACCTCTGAAAGCAGGACGATAAACGCTCCTCCGGGCCGGAGACCAGGGGAAGGCGCCCATCTGGGAAGCCAGGTCCCCGGGTGGGCAGTGACCTTGAACTGCAGCCCGCGGAGGTTGTGGACCAGTTTTGCATAGCGCCCTCGCTCCTCCATTAACTCCTTGTGGGTTCCCTTCTCGCAAATCTCTCCGTCTTCCAACAAAATGACTTTGTCACAGGACTCCAGGAACTGGGGAGACAGCGCCGCCACCCGCAGTGAGCTCCTGGCCCTGCTGGCCCTGACGGCGGCCACGCTGTGGGGTGGGCGCCTGTCCCCGCGTTGGGCCTCAGCCTCCCCGGCCTCCACCCACTGCCTATCGGGAGCGTCCCGCCCCCAGCTGGCTCCAGACACGGCCAAGGGCCCCCTTTGGAGTGGGCTTGACCTAGTGACCACATGTGTCCTCAGTACAAAGGGGGGACTTGGGTGGTCACCATGAAGCAGGAAGTTCCATCCTAAAGGCGGGCAAGATGCTGGTCAGAGTTAGGACAGATCATCGAAGCAGGAACAGCCCGAATTGGTTTGTTTTCAGGGGTTTTATTTATTTGTCTTTAGAGAGGGGAGAAGAGGGGGTGGAAGACAAGGGACTGGGTGTGACTTGATCCGCACTGTTCTGCAGAGGCGTAGAATCTGACCTGGTCGGAGCTCAGTGGCCCAGTGCCACCTCATGTCACTTTTCTCCTCGAGTCACAGCAGGGCAGCCGTCCCGCCCAAGCTCCCAGGAGCATGTGGAAGCATGCCCAGGGCCAGAGAAAAAGTGGTAAATGTTCGGGGAAAGCCCAGGAGCCCCTAGTTCAGGGCTCTGAGCTCCCTTGTCCCCAACAAGGGACAGATGGACAGAGAGTCCAATGCCATCTGCGACTGCTTGCATTTTTTGACATGCAAAGGTGAGCCGAAGGGTCTTCGGAAACTTTTCCCTTTTCTGCTTGGGAGCAAGGACTTGGCCCCACTGAGCCTGAAATCAGGACCTGGAGACCTTGCAGACAGGAGCAGGCGGGCCC
The DNA here is from genome assembly GCA_004026585.1 of Noctilio leporinus. Taxonomy (NCBI): domain Eukaryota; kingdom Metazoa; phylum Chordata; class Mammalia; order Chiroptera; family Noctilionidae; genus Noctilio; species Noctilio leporinus. The sequence goes on along the minus strand of PVIW01000880.1, from coordinate 20,714 downwards.
TTGGGGAAGCTAGGAGACCGGGTGACAGATGGCTTCTGCCCCTTCCCTGACCAGGGGAGGACAGCCTCATCCAACAGGGGCCAGCGTAGGCGGAGCAAAAGGAGACTAGTACCAGGGCCGCCCCCACCCTGTGACCACACAGCCCAGCGCATCCCCGTCACCTGCAGCTGGTGGGTCACCAGGACCACCGTCTTCCCCCGGAGCGTCTTCTTAACGCACTCCTCAAAGATGCGCCTGCCCACGTGCGCGTCCACGGCCGACAGCGGGTCGTCCAGCAGGTAGACGTCACGGTCAGAGTAGACGGCGCGGGCCAGGCTGATCCTCTGCCTCTGCCCCCCGGAGAGGTTGAGGCCCCGCTCCCCAATCTGCGGACGGGGGCACAGCTACTGCCAGTCCCCCGGCCACTACCTCCACCCCACCGTGTTGGGGAGCAGGAGCTTCCTGAACTCGCTCAAGACTCAGGACACGTCTGCAGACGGGTCATCACCCCATTCCAGCTCCCTGACCTGGTGCAGGGACCCGACATCACCGGGTGCCCTGAGAGTGAAGACCCCACCTCCGCCGGGAGCCCGGTGGGCAGTAGCAACTCCTTGGCACAGGGAGAGGGGCGTATGGCGGAGCCCGGCAGGCGCACGTGCCCTGGGAGGGGCTGCATCCTGCTCACACCTGGAGCAGAAGCTCCGGGGCAGTGGACAGGCTTGCAGAGGGCAAAGTGGCCGGGAGCCGATGGACAGTCATCCCGGGGGCAGGATGGAGGGACCCTGGCACTCTGGGGCCCAGCAGGGGCAGTGAGGCACCAAGGGGCCCAGTGGCTCCAGCCACAGCCCAGTGCCCGGCCTCCACCGCCAGGGGACAGAGCCAGCCCTGCAGTCGGAAAGCAGCTCTGGCCAGAAACCTCCCCTGAGGTGACGGGTGGATTGGAAGTGGCCCATGAGCGACCACGCTGACCCAACGTAAGGAAGCTGGTGGCACCTCCGTGGGGATGCCCCCAAGAACAGAGGCAGAATTCAAGGAGAGCTGACTTCCCTGAATTTCCTGGAACCCTTCAGTCCTCCGGGGCGTCAGAGGCCAGGGAGCAGGGCTGCCCCACGTCCGCCCTTCAGCCCTGGGCAGGCGGCCGGGCTGCGTTCCAAGCCCTGCTCACCTCCGTCAGGTCCCCGTAAGGAAGGCTGCTCAGGTCCTCCTGCAGGGCGCAGACCCGAACCGCGTGCTGGTACCTGGGGGTGCGACGGTCAGAGGTCAGCACAGGGAGGAAGACCCCACCAGCTTTGCTTCTAGGGACATTGCTGTTGCCATGGTAACAAGGCGAGGAGGTGGCCAGTTGCTTCATCTTTGACGTCCAAGGGCAGCTTCCCCGGGACCTGTCACCTCCCCCAACCTGATACAGCGTCGACCCAGGGTGTTCAGCTCTGCTCTCCGGGCCTCAGTTCCCTCATCTGTAAAATGGGAGGGTTGGAACTGGAATGAGAGACTGGACAGCTTTCCCCGTTAAAGACGACGTATTTAAGACCTAATGTGAATTAGCTGCGTCGAACTCATGACAGCCGCGCCGTGACTCCTGTCCGAGGGGAGCCGACCTGACAAGGTGGGCGGCAGGGCGACAGAGCCCCGAGCCCACGCCGGCATCTGACCAGAGCTCACCGGGGAGGCCCGCTGAGCAGCCGGGGCCAGTGGGCCAGCACCCACAGCGGAGGGTCCCAGCCACAGCAGCCCCGAGCTCCCCAGGGAACCACCTCTGGTGGTTGTACTTGGCTCCAAACAGAATGTTCTCTCGCACACTCCCGTGGAAGATCCACGCTTGCTGGGACACGTAGGCCAGCGTCCCGCGGACGGCCACGACCCCTTGTTGTCGCTGCATCTGCAGACACAGGATCAGGGGACCCTCAGAAGCCAGCCCCGAAGACTTCACCTCAGGAGCCTGCGGGACACGGGCACCCCCTTATCCCTGAGCGTTCCCTCCGAAGGGGCCGGGGGTGACAGATGTCTAGTCCACAGGCTGCAAAGCCCAAGTGCACAGAGCAAGGGCCTCGATGACAAACATGAGCAGGGGGCCAGGCCGGGACGGGTCCCCTGTGCTGCCGGCTGGGCAGCACAGGCTGGTGCAGGGCAGGCCGTGGGCCTCTGCACCCACCCCAAGCTGCGGTGAGTCCGTTCCTGGGTCCTCCCACCCAGCTGCCTCGCTGGCCACTTTGGCCACCGCGGACGGACTGAGCCATCTAGTCCTCAGACCCAGACGCTGGGAGGACACCACACAGCACACACCCACCAGGGGCAAAGGCAAGTCTGAGAAGCTCAGGGACCTCCCCTAGGACAGGTCGCCCGCCATGCGCCCAGCCACCGGGTCCTCACGGGGCAGGCAGGGGCCTGTCATCGCCCGGTGAGCGTGCACCCTCCCGGGCCCCCGCACAGCTCACCTGTCCTAGGAGGGCGGCGACCAGGGAAGTCTTCCCACTTCCAACGTTCCCGCAGACCCCCAAGACCTCCCCCTGCCAGAGAGACAGAAAGAGGACAGTCATTCTCCCTGTCCTCACAAGGTCTGGGGACAAAGGTGTCACTTCCAAACTAGGCAGGTGGCTACCAAGGGGTCACGGCTGACTAGATGCAGGAGGTGGGGGGGTACAGCCTCGCACCCCCACCTCAACCACAGCCTGGGCGAGGCAGGAACCTGGTGTGTGTGCCATGTGGGGGTGCCTGGTGTGTGTGCCATGTGAGAACCCGCGTGGGACAAACAGGCCCTGGATGCTAGGGTCATCCAGAAAGCACATCTAACAGAGGTGAACGGCTAGTCAGGGAGGGTGAACCTCAGTAAGTGAAACTTGGGGGACGTCAGAGGCAAACCCAGGTGGGGAGGGCAAGTCTGAGGGGTGCTGGGAAGTCTCCCAGGAAAGGCGCAGGTCTGAGTTTGAGTCCTCCCAGACAGATGGACGGACAAACGGACACAGGCCTCCGTCAGAGGCCCGAGTAGCTTGTTTAGGAGGTGTGAGCAACACCAGCTGGGGACAGGGGGCTGAAGCAGGAAGGGGGTGCTCTCAGGTCAGCTTCCACAGGAGGCACAGGGCTCAGGCCCCCTGGGGGACCCAAGGAGGCTCTGGGAACGAAGCACGTGGTCCCCCAGGGTCAAGAGTTGGGACAGACCCCCAGCAGGTCAGCAGCTGAGACCTGCTCCCCCGATGCAGACGTCCTGGCGTTTGGGGCTGAGGGTGGGCTCCCGGGCCAGAGGCGGAGCTGGCCAAGGGGAGGTGGTCAGCTCACACAGATGCGTCCTGACAGTATCTGTGACAGGTGACGGTTGAATGAGGCCCGAAGGAGCGAGGGAGGGAGCCCTGTGGACGCCAGGGGGTGGGCACCGTGTGCCGCGCAAGGATCCGGTGGGGCGGGCGCACGCCCACTCTTGGGTCAGGCAGGGGCACGGTGCCGTCGTCAGACCGTCTAAGGACATTCTCATCAAGACCTGCCCCTGTGATCCCTTAGAGCGAAAATGCCCACGGGGGACACATAGCTCCTGCCGCACCTGAGCTCCCCCAGAGGGGCCTGTCACCTGAGGGTGCTGCCTGCCACCACCTCCCTGGGACAGAGTCCTTACTGAGCTCCAGGCACCCCTCGGGGCCCCGGGAAGAGGTGTGTGACCCCCAAGGCAGAGGCGGCCCCGCAGGGTCGCTGGGGGGCGTACATGAGTTGGCTGTGTACCCGCCCAGCCTGGCAGCTAGTGTCATCCGTGAGTCCCGCAGGGCGGAGCTGACAGCTAACCTGGCAACACTGACAACAGCTGGTCAGCCTGGGCCGCCTGGACGGACCGTTTGTCAGGTGGTACCAAGGTGGCCACCTCTTCTCCGCTTGGAGAGGGGGCCTCCCCTGTTGGGGTGCGTGATTTTTTTTTTTAAGATTTTATTTAATTATTTTTAGAAAGAGGGGAAGGGAGAAAGGCAGAGAGGGAGAGAGACATCCATGTACGGTTGCCTTTCACCTGCCTCCAGCTACAGAGCTGACTGGAGACCTGGCTTGCAACCTGGTTCTGTGCCCTGGCTGGGGAATTGAACCTGCGACCTTTGGGTTCGCAGGCCGGCGCCTTATCCACTGTGCTACCAGCCAGGGCCTGGGGTGCGTGATTTTAACCCCCGGGACTAAGCAGCCTGGTTAGAGATGTCCCGCCACCTGCAGCCCAGCCTGAGCCACCTGCGGCCGTCAGGCTGCGTGACCGGGGGGGGGGGGGGGGGGGGGGGGGGGGGGGGGGGGGGGGGGGGGGGGGGGGGGGGGGGGGGCCGGCTGGCCGGGACCCACCTTCCTCAGCGCGAAGCTCAGGTGGCGCAGAGCCCACCTGCAGCCGCCCGCCTGCTCCGCGGGGCCCGCTGGGCCCGGGCTGCGGGTCGGCGGCCTCGGAGGGTGGAGAAGATGTCTTTCCTGGCTCTGCTGGGGCTGCGGGTCGCTGGCCCAGCCGGCGTCCTGCTCCCATGTCAAGGTGGCATTTGCTAAAAGCAAGACAGTGTCTGGGCCTTCTGGCTGGGTGATGTAGGATGGGGGGCTCTTAGCTATGAGAATTTTCTAAGATCAAAGAAACAAAATTAACTGGGTAGGCGCCCTCCACTTGCAAGAGTCATCCCAGCACCTCCCCTAACGACCCCAAGTCCCTGTTGTGGTGATTTTGCCCGCGACACCCAGGGGAGGTATTCTGGGCGCATTTTCCCCGCGGGAAAGCTGAGGCAAAAATAGTCCCTGGGCTCACATTAGATAGGACGGTGGCCCTGCAGCCACCAGGCCATGTGGGTCACCCACGTGGAGAACGCTGATCCCAGTTTACCCTCACACCCAGGACAGTAGCTTCGGCCACTCGGTCTCACCCGTGGGCTTCACGGGCCAGCACTAGTGCCTATGAAACCATGGTCATGTGCCCAGTCCCTGCTGTGTCCTCTTCCTGGGTCCCCAACTCCGCTCAATTCAACAAAACATCTGCCAAGTGCCTACTGTGCCCCAGATTCTGGGGAGACCCCAGAAGTGCCCATGGGAACGGGCACCGCTCCTTGGAGAGTACAGTCAGGAGACAGGGCACAGAAGCAGGTCGTTTCATCGAAGTGTGACGCGGGGACCAAGTGACTTCACTCAGAAGTCACTTTGATGGGGGGGCCTGGCTCCCCATCCTGGAGGCCCGTGCAGAGGCTGCACAGGCAGGACAAGGGAGGGCGGGGGGACCAGCCCCGCTGTGAGCAACAGCAGGGACAGGGGGAGACAGGCAGCTCCGTGTGACCAGGGCCCAGAGCTCCGGGTGGGAAGGGGACAGGAGGTGAGAGGGACACCTAACGGCCCCCCAGGCCCGGTCTCAGTGCTGGTGGGGACAAGGCTCAACCATGTCTAGCAGGCGACTCTCAGTGGTCAGGCCAACGTTAGAGCGGCTCCCTGGGCACCGAAGGTGGCCTGCACGTGAGGAGGACGGTGTCGGAAAAGGACAGTCGCTCCCTAAGTCTCGGGTGAAGTCAGCTGGGGTGGGGTCGGAGGGGAGGTCGGGGAGCCCGGAAGCAGCACTGCTCCTCCAGTCCAAGGTATCTGGTCCCTTAGCATGTACGATTCACGGGGTGCGGCCAATGCGTGTGTTTTGTTTTGTTTTTTAAAGGGATCGTGCAAGAGTGTACCTTCTAATCAATCTTAGGAACGGTGACTTTTAAAACGGAGGGACCTCGGTGACCAGGAGCTGAGCCCAACAGGGCTCTTGCTGGGAAAGGTGTGGGTGGTGGGGGGCAGTGGGGTGCAGACCCTGGAGGCTCAAGGTGGCTTCCAGGTTTCTGGCCGCAGCGGGTGGGGCCTCCCAGCCCGTGCGCAGCTGTGCGGGCTCCTGCTCTCCCTGGCGTGCCCCCTCCTGGCCCCGGCCGGGCCGCCACCCCAGGGCCACTTGGCCTGACCCTCCCCTGGGCCACTTCCTTCCCAATTGTGCACAGCAATTACGGGGCGACCTGGTCCTACATGAGACTGAGGGTCTTGCAGGTAAAACTCTCCCTCCCTTGTATTGGCATCCCCAGGATGCCTTGTGGGGCGGACGTGCACCTTAAGTCTTGCATGAACCCGCAAAAGAGCGAATGAAGTGACTCCGTGGTGCATACACAGGGGGCCCCTCACTCCAGTCACCCCGCTCGTTACAGGACAAAGCATGCGGAGAGGGGCGCTGGCTCAGTGACACCCCAACCCTGCTCCGGGGTGGAGCAGAGGGTCAGGAAGGGGCCTTTGTCCAGAGACGCCCTCCCAGCTTTCCTGAAAGGCCAGACCCCTCAGGACTCAGCCTCTGCCGTTGCCCATGCACCCAGCGTCCAGGTCCCCATGTCCACCCCGCCCGAGGCCCAGCCCCGCAGGGGGTGGACTCCGCCCCTCCGTATCTGGCCCACAGGGAGCCCCCCTCCCCACTCCCCCCTGCCGGTCATACCTTCATCCTCCTGAGCGAGACGCTGGCCTCCGCCGCCGCTTTGACGGAGAAAGGCAAGATGGCGATGGAAAACTTCATCACGTTGAACATGGCGATCACACTGAACGCCTGGGAACAGAGGGGGAGTGTTCAGGACGGTTGGGGCCTTGGCTCTGAACCCCGATACCCGCGGAGGGGGTTATAACGTGTCCAGCTCCCCGTGCGTGTTCAGGGCGGCCCTGGTTTGTGTCGCGGCCGCCGGGCACAGCAAGACCAGCCTTCCGCCGACTGGGAAGGCTCTGATAGGTAAAGACAGAGGGGGAAGCTGGAAGGAAGTGCTGGCGACGATGTTGAGAAGCTGGAGCCCTTGGGTGCACGGCCACCAGGAAGGACACTTGCCTTCCACCTGGGAGCTGTGTGCCAGCGACCCCTGCGACCCGGCCCCAGACCCGGGGAGTCACTAGGAGGCGCCCGGCCAGGCAGCCCATGCCCTTGTGGGGGGACGTCCGGGCACGACGCCCCGCAGCCTGGCCCACCATGGTGGGGAGTGGGTGGTCCGAGGAGGAGCCGGAGGCCAGCTGGCGCGTGCTCTTACCACGGGGGCTGAGAGTGGGCGCCGCAGCAGGATGTGGCAGGTGAAGGTCAGCACGGTGGCCACGGTGGAGGCCATGGGGGCCAGGGCGCAGCTTCCGCTCTGGACGCATCCAGCTCTTTCCAGCAATTTCCTTTCCCGCTTCCTTATATCTGCAGCACAGAAAACGGACCAGGTGGGCCTGCCAGCGGGTTCAAGGTTCCTGCCGTGAGGTTTAAATGGGAGGATGCAGAGAGCCCGGGCACACAGCCAGCCCTGCCGGGAGCTCGGTGCCGGCCGGCCGCAGGCTGGAGGGTGTCCAAGGCCCCCTGCCACCCCCGCCCGTGTGCCAGGAGCCGCACTCAGAGGCCTTCAGGGACCCGGCAGGTACACGGAACACAGGGGCTGGGCAGAGCAAGGCCGGGGGGTGCGTGCAGAGGGGGCCAGTGGGTGTTGGGGGGCAGGGCCAGCAGAGCCTGAATCTGGGAGACCCTGCGGTGGTCCTGGGGGGACTTGGGCTTGGACTAGGGTGGGGGTGCAGTGAAGCCCAGAAGTATTCCGGCGCTGAAGCCAACAGCTGTCTTCGAACTGGGTCAATTAGCTCAGCTTTCCTTCACCTTAAAGCAGGGACCCTTGAACGGGCCACTGCCTACCTCTCGCGGCCTGGTAACTATTTATCGCCTTCATCCGACCTGTGTTCAGTTGAATCAAGTGAAATGGAACCGAGTTCATCCACATCAGATCAGTTGTGTTGCAGTGAGTTCGAAGGGGGTGGTCCTGGATCCTCCAGGAGGGTCCTGTCAGGTGGCCAGCGGCCCCACCTGGGGTCCTCCCTCTGTCAGGGTCCCCGGGACACAGACACCCCGCTTCAGGCCCAGTGACGCCCTGGTTGGGAAGTGTAGCCGGGGATCCGGGGAGTCCGCGGAACAGTGGTTCAGACCATTACCCGGCCCAGCACCTGCGTCTCCGCCAGCAATTATGTAAATGTCCTTGCAATTGGATTTGCATTTATATTTGATTGAAATGGTTTTCATCTCCCCTTTAAAAGGGGAGCCAGAGAGGCGCCCTCATAGCGGCGCAAGTGGGCAGGGAGGGGAATTGTGTGCAAGTGTGAGCGTGTGTGCACACGTGTGCGTGCATGCATGTGGACACCGTCTAAGCCGAAGAGGTGGCCTGAGACAGCTCTCTGTCTGCTGACACCGTGTCAGTGGACTGTTACTGTGGACGGTCACTCGCTGGTCAGCACCGGCATGCAAATGCTCACCCGCTGAGCCCGTGGGTCTCGGGACAGAGGCCTGCTCCTCACGCTTTGAGGGGGGACTGCTCAGGGGCACCCCCGCCCCCTTCCGGACCACCTGGCCCTGCAACCTAAAGAACCCCTTGGAGGAGCCGCTGGCGGCGCGTCCTACCTCGGATGGTCTTGGTGAAGGATTTCTCCCAGGCGTACATTTTAATCAGCTTGATGCAGGTGACCAACTCGTTCATGGTCTGAACCCGCTTGTCCGTCGCCGAAATTGCTGATCTCCGGAAAGCTGAGTTGAGCTTCGCCAGGAATATCTGAAACCAGGGGGCAAACCCTGTGCTGGGGGAGGGGTGCTGAGCTGGGGGTGGCCGGAAAGCCCAGGACAGGACAGGGCGGGAGCACCAGGCAAGGTCCCGGGGTGAGTTGGACCCGCACGGCACAAAGACATGTCAGGGACGTAGACAAACAGGAGACATTCAAACGCAACTTTAAAAAATAAATTCACTGTGCCCCAAAAAGAAAGCACCCATGTGAGCCCCCAGGGGGTCCACGCCCCAGAAAGAAAGCCTGGCGCCAGGGGCCGCGTGTGTGAAAAGCAAGCGTGGAGCGGTGGCAGGGCCTCGGCCGGCCGGTACCTGGATGGGGATGAACGCGACATAGACACTGATCCCGATGAGAGCTGTGGGCCCCAGGATGCAGAAGGCGTAGGTCGCGCAGACGACCATGAGGATGGGGATGGTGGCCGGCAAGGGGCAGAACAGGGCGGCTTCGAACAGGGAGTAGCTGTCACTGGAAAGGATGTTGAGCACCTGGGGAGGAAAGGGACCCGTGGTTTTCTGCTCATGGCAGCCGAGTCTAATGGAAGCAGGCCCAGGACGCTGGGAGCCTGAGTCCCGCTATCTGGGGTCCCTCAACGCAGGAGCCTCTTGTGGAGACGGGCAGGGTTTCCCGGCTTAAGAGCTGAAGATGTCAGCTCTGAGGTCCAGCCGGCATGGTCTTCGCCTCAGCCTGGGCACCCCGCCCCTCCGCACGCGGGGTCACCAGACGTGTGACGCTGGCCTGCTCAGCACCGCCCCCGTCTCCCCACCGACAGCCCAGGGGTGGGAGGCCACCCCCAAGCCCAACACGACAGGGGAGCGTCCCAGGTTCTGCCGCGTGAGTGGAGCGCTCCTGTCCTTGGTGGTGCGGGTCTCCACCAGCTGAGCTCGGCGGTGGGACCCGAAGGCAGGACATCCAGGGGGCGTAGCCTGGCTGCCGTTTCCTCCGCCAGACCCCTCTGCGCCCGCTCACCTCGCCCACGGAGATGTGCGCCAGCGTCTTGAAGGACGCCAGGTGCTCGAACACCAGGGTGGAAGTGGCCACCTTCAGCCGGATGGCCGTGCGGTAGTTGATGGCCCAGGCCAGCGCCCAGAAGAGGACCTTGGTGAACTCGGTGGCAAAAAGGGCTACGCAGAGGCCGCCGCCCACCCAGGCGCGCCGGGCGCCACCCGCCGTCCGCTGGAGGAGTTGGTGAATGAGAACCGTCTGTGAAACAGACCGCGGGGAGGGGAGAGGGCCGCTGGGGTGGGAGGTCGGGCCAGGAGCCCTCCCCCCCCCCGGATGCCAGCAGGCTGGCGGGTGGAGACAAACTTTTTAATTAATTTCAGGGGCTGCCGCTGTGCTCGGTGAGGAGGAGCTTTATGAAAACGCGCCCCCGAGGAGCTGCGAGGTAATGACAATGTACTAAACCCACCAGCTCGTGGAGAAAGTCGCTAATGACATTCTTTGTCAGCCGGGGGCCCCGGGGACCATGCCGACGCAGGGCCGCCCCGCTCACCGGCCCGATGGCTGCCATGACGATGCACAGGACGTTGGCCACCACGTCCATCCACACGCGGGTCCGCTGGAACTTCCAGACCACGCGGCCCAGGGAGGCTTTCTCAGGACCCACCTTTCCCACCTCTTCCTGCCACAGGATTCGAAGTCTGTGAGGGGAGAGGAGGAAGGGAAAGGGCATGTCCCCCCCTTGCATGTCCACCAGCTGTTCCCAGTGGATAGACCTTGTGAGGCTGTTCCACTCGGCCCTCAGCCCAGCAGAGGGGGCTTCCGGCTTCTGTGTCCCTCACGTGATGCAGGCACAGGAGGAGACCCTGGACTTGAGCCCAAGCTCATGCCCGGCCCCGGGGCACTGCCCGTGCGCCCGTGCCCGGCGCCTGCCGCCCGCCTCCAGCACAATCACGGAGAGGCTGCCAAGAAACCAGGACGAAAACCGTCTCTGGGGTAGAGAGGAGCCCGTCCCCTGTCGAAGAAGCAGGAGAAGGGCAGCGGGACAGGAGGGGGGAGAGAGGAGGAGAAGGCCCGGGCTCCCCGAGGGCCTTCAGATGACCCCTGACGCAAAGGAACCCACTGGAGGCTTTTAGGCTGACCGGATACGATGATGCTACATTGTCTTCTTCAAGGAAACAGTCTGGTTGCTGCGCGATCGTGGGCTGTGGGGGAAACTAAGGCCAAAGTGGGGAGACCGCAGTGAGCAACTCGGTCCAGGTGAGGGGCAGCTTGACGCGGGGTGGGAGGAGCGTGGGTTTGAGGAGAGATGGACAGGGAGACAGACAGGGGTGCGAAGGGAAGAGGGACCGAGGATCCCGGGCGCCTGGCTTGGCCAGCTGCGTGGGCGGGGGCTGCAGGGAGGGGAAGCGGACGCAGGAGACGGAAAGGCTATGAGGTGGGCGGAGGGGCAAGAATGCAGCTTGGGGCACAAGAGGCTCCAGCTGGGAGACCCGTGCACTGGTCAGTTGGGTGCTGGGCACGCAAATCGGCGTCGGAAGGGCAGTGCAGACCGGCGAGGGCACGTTATCCGGCCGTCAGCCTGCGTGTCCCGGGCAGGCCTTCGCGGGGGGCGCGCAAGGTGGCCGAGGCCAGCACAGCCCGCAGGCGCAGAGGCCCTGGGCTGAGGCTGGGGACCAGAATGAGGCAGAAGACAGACGTACTGGCCAGGGAGGGCGGGAAAGCCAGCACAGACCCTGGCCCAGCCCCTCTTCCTTCCGCGGTCACCGGCCTTTCCCCCAGGCTGCAGGCTTGGGGACTGCCGTGGACGGAGCTTGCTGCGGGGCAGGGGTGACGGGAGGCACAGCCGCGGAGGCAAACGCGGGACGCGCACTCCCAGCGCTTTCAGCAGGTGCTCCGGGCAGCAGCCTGCAGCCGCCCGGCGGCCCGAGGGAAGGAGGTTTCCGGAAAAAGCCGGCGCAGAGAGGGCCGCGGAAATTCCCCACGGTGCGGGGCGCGGTGGGCCCAGGGCTGGGGCAGCGGTTAGGAAGAACCTGCTGACATCGAAAAACGGCGTCAACTCTTAACCGAAAATGGCAAAGTGGTCAACCGCTGTACGAGGTTGCGGCACCTTGTTTCCATGACAACAACAAACAAACAAACATGACCCGTGAGCGGGGAGGAGGCGAAAGGGGTCTTGATCTTCAGCAAGCGGTCCAGACCTGCAGTAACGCTGCGCAGCGCCCGTGCGCGGGGCCTGGGGGGCGCGTGGGACCGGGGGCCGGAGCAGGGGTGCGGGTGCTCCTCCTCTTAACATTCTGCCGCTTGCACATGGAACGGCCTTGAAGGAGGCCCCACCAAGGACATTGCTATTTTTATAAGACAAAATTGTCCAGTGCTGGCAGTTGCATCGGGCGCCACGTAAACCTGTTTTGCGATGGGAAAGTCCACCCCCGCCCAGCATATTTAAAGGGAAACACAACGGGGTGCCTGGAACTGTGGGCAGCAGCCCCGGGGGGTCCAGCTGGCACAGAGCAAAGCGCAGGGGTGGGGGCTGTCGTCCTGCGGTAGCGCACGTACGCACCGCTGCACCCCTTGGCCGCCGGTCCCAAGTCGCAGGCCGCAGCCCCCAGGAGTCCCTTCCCGCCAGCTCCACCCAGACCTCCCCTCTCCAGAGACTGTCAGCCCCCTTCACATCTCAGCCACCGAGAAGGGCCACCAAGACCCGTGGTGTCAATTTCCACACCCACATAATGGGAGCACAGTAGAGGGCTCATGGTCCCTTTCCTAGGGCAGGACCCTCTCCAAAGGTGACCCAAGGGAGCCCTGGTACCTTTTGACATTGGTGTCCGATGAGTCATACGGGGACAGTGGGGGCAGGGTGTCCACCGTCAGCGTGCGCTTGTAACCTTTGACCATCACTGGCGTGAGCCAGGAAAACGTGGCAAAGGAGAGCAGCCCCGCGTCGTCCACGGGGTTGGGTGCCAACCTAGGGCAAATGAGACACGCGGGGTTCAGGGCGCTGAGGCCGTGGCACTCGGTCCCTGGCCTACCTCCCTCACAACCGTAATAACCGCAGCCAAGCTCGGAACCTGCGACCCGATCCTGGCGGTGCTGTGAACGGTGGCGCGATGGGACCAGCTCACGCAGCCTGTGAGAGCTGGTGGCTGAAATGTCAGGGATTCCGCAAGTCGGTCGTTAAACAGGGATAATATTTAAAATGAAATGACATAAATTTAAATAAATTAGCCTAAAGACAAAGGCAATAAGTACTTCTAATTCATCACTTCCTCATTATTTATTAGATGTTATTAGTATCTAAATGCTTTAAATTATGGAAGTCTATTGTACTCAGGTGGAGCCAACACTGCATATAACAGGGAGCCACTGAGCATCACCTTAAATATTACCTATGTCTCCCTCTCAGGCAAGTGTAGGAGGGGTCAAGAAGTGAAGGGGTCCAACAATAAATAATGGGTGGATGGATGATGATGGATGATGGATGATGGATGATGGATGATGGATGGATGATGATGGACGATGGATGGATGGATGATGGATGATGGATGGATGATGATGGATGATAGATGGATGGATGATGGATGATGGATGATGGATGATGGATGATGGATGGATGGATGGATGATGGATGGATGATGAATGGATGATGGATGGATAATGAATGATGGATGGATGATGGATGGATGATGGACAATGAATGATGGATGGATGGATGGATGATGGATGATGGATGATGGATGATGGATGATGGATGGATGATGAATGATGAATGGATGATGGATGGATGATGGATGATGGATGATGGATGGATGATGGATGGATGATGGATGATGAATGATGGATGGATGGATGGATGATGGATGATGGATGGATGGATGGATGATGGATGATGGATGATGGATGGATGATGAATGATGAATGGATGATGGATGGATGATGGATGATGGATGATGGATGATGGATGGATAATGAATGATGGATGGATGATGGATGATGGATGATGGATGGATAATGAATGATGAATGGATGATGGATGGATGATGAATGATGGATGATGGATGGATGATGGATGATGAATGGATGGATGATGGATGGATGATGGATGATGGATGGATGGATGATGAATGGATGGATGATGAATGGATGGATGATGGATGGATAATGGATAATGGATGATGGGTGGAGGATGGATGGATGGATGATGGGTGGAGGATGGGTGGATGGATGATGATGGAAAGACAAATGGACAAGCATCTAGAGCATGCCACGGAGAATAAGGCAGTGCCCACTCTTCCAATGGATGAGAAACCACTGTTGGCAGTCCTGGCCAGGCTGTCCCTGCGGCCCTCTTCCCGGCTTACCTTGCACAGGGCCTCACCGGGATCATGGTTCTCAGGCTGGGGTCATATCTCTCTGCAAAGGACCTGCGACGGCCTCGCCGGTCCAGGTCTGAGATGAGGTAGGGGCCCTCCCCCACCATCATGGTGGCAGCCTGGAGCCCTGGGCCCTTGGCCTAGGGCACGTTCTTTCTGCAGCAGAGAGGAGTGTGTCACACATGCCCCTCTTCCTTCCCAGCTGCTTACCCACATCCCCCCACCCCAGCCCAAGGCCAGAGACCCCTCACAAGGCCACCCCACAGGCCATGCTCATAGAGACCCCACTTCTGTGGCCACTGCCCCCAAGGAAAACCCACAGTCCAGGCGGGAGGACAGTCCAACTTACCTGTCCCATCCACCAACCCATCACCCCATGCACCAGTCACCTACACCCAGAGCCCAGGGATCCACCCCTGACGCTTTCCCTGGGGCCGCTTGGTTCCTGCCCACAGCGGCAGAGGCTGCCCTGTTCCATCGGGCAGTGAATTCTCTCAGGAAGTTTCCCTCCAGAAACATCACACAAATCAGATCCCATAATTTCAGTACAAGATGTTAACCCTTTCTGAAAGAAGCGGCCCTCAGGGGCACGAACGATTTTCTGTCTGTGACGTTTCCCCAGCTGCCTGCCCTGCTCAGAGGGGCATCTGCACCCTCTTTTCACCTTCCTATCCCTGCAGCCTTGCGGGCCATGTGAGGGTCCTCGTGTCCAGCCAGGTGTCCCCAGGCCCTGTGACTCTGTACTTCTTCTGAGGGGCTGGGCCTCCCTGTCCAGGAAGGGTGCTCGCCTATGACTTCTGTGGTTCCCCTCACTGTTCTAATGGCAGCGTGTCCAGGCAGCCAGCCGCCACAGCTTACCTGAGGGTGTGACACAGGGGACAGCGTCCCTGAGGGCCCGGGAGAAAGTGGTGTGGGAGGTGATTTCCCTGAGCACCCCATGGGGAAGGTGCCATGACCTGCCCCTCTGAAGTGCCTTAGAAGCGTGGCAGCCACAATGACCCTGTGCCACCTTTGGCGTTCCCGGGGACTGAGAGGTTTTCGGTCAGGAAGCCTGCCTTAGGTGCCACTGCCGGGAGTGACGCGCTGTCTGGGAGAGGGAGGACCCCATGGGGCCAGGATACCCACGCGGAACATGTGAGGGCTGGTGGGAGATGGGAGCAGGCCCTCCCACCCTGCTCACCCTTCTGCTTGCTGGGGGGCGGGGGGGTGTCCTAACCTGACCTCCGCAGAGGGACAGGGTGTAGAGTTAGAGCAGAGGACACAAACTGGTCCATTCTGGACCACACACACGTGCAGGCCCATTTTCTTTGGGCTGCACCGTTGTTTTTTTAATTCTCACCTGAGGACATGTCCATTGATTTTAGAAAGAGAGGAAAGGAGAGAGAGGCAAACATCCATCAGTTGCCTGCCATTCGCGCCCCCATCCAGGGATGGAACCCCCAACCCAGGCATGGGCCCTGACTGGGGATGGAACCCACAGCCTTTTGGTTTACAGGATGAGGCCCAACCCACTGAGCCACCAGCCGGGGGGCCTGCCCAGTGTTTGAAATTTTTTGAATTTGAATGAGGACCTATCACAATCAACAACCAAGGACGTGTGGCCACATCCAGCTCTGTGCGCCCCTGTGACTGCTGCCCCCTTGTGCCGGGCAGAGCCAGCCCCTCTTAGACAGGTCCCCCAGGTTGCAGTTTGCCGCAGTCCCCACCACGCCTTCTTGCCCCTCACATCCTGAGGCTCTGGGTGACCCTCCATCGCTATCGCCACAGTTACATCATTGCCTCCCTTACGGTAGATTCAGTGTCCTCTTCCCTTATTTCTCTCCAAAGAGGGAGGACCAAAGGTACCTAGAGGACACTTCAAGAAGAAACATTTTCCACTTCGCTCGATTGTGTTCTATTTTTACCTCTAACCCAGAAACCGGACAATGAGCGCTATTTTGCTCGAGCGCTGGATCCTGCCTTTTCCTTGGCGCTCACAAGGGAAGCTCTTCCGTGCGCCCTCCCGCCCCAGCCACGGATCAAAGGTGCACTTTTCATCTGAAAGCACCCAGTTGCTTTCTTAGTCAGCCCGTTCTTCACGTGAGGCCGCCCCTTAGCAGCAACGGGGGTCTCACAGCCCCTCCTCCAAGCCTGATCAGCCTCCAGCTCAGAGCCCACGGGAGGGGAGCTTACGGGAGAGCTTTCCCCTCCTGTCCCCTCCTGTCCCCTCCTGTCCCCCCCTCCCCGTCCTCTGCAGCGGCCCCAGCACCCAGCTGGCTGGCCCGTCCTGGGAGAAGGACCGGGAGTGCCTGAGGCCGGCCCTGGGGACGGAGGAGAGAAGCAGGTTCTGGGGGGGAGCACCTTGAAGCCTGGGGTACAGCGTGGAGGGCGGGATCTTTGCGAAAATGCTCTCATCCCAGAAGCCCCCCCCGGTAACCGGTAGCCGCGTCTCCAGAGGAAGCCACCCATTCAGTTAGGCTCAGCCGAGATGGAAGAAACATGAGAACTCCCGTTTCAGACCGCGCAAACCCCGCTGTAGTGGACTGTGAATTCACGGCTTTTAAAAATAAATCTTGTGATTCAAGTGTGTGTGTGCGCGCGACAGTGAGAGGGAGAGGGAGAGGGAGAGACACTGGGCCCACGTAGGCCTTTGTGTGTGACAGATTTGGAAAGCCAGCTCGATGCTGCTGCTTTTTCTCTTCTGGAGGTGCCCCAGCCCCCCCCTCAATGGGCTGGGAGGCCCCCAGCCCTGCTTCCTCCCACACAGGAGCCATGTTGGAGCGTGTGAGGGACAGACCCTGGACTACGTGACACTGGGGGAGAGAGAGGAGCCTCACCTGGGTGGGGAACGCTAGGGTCCTGGGCAGGCAAGAGGGAGGAGGGGGTCGGGGGCACGGGCCCCAAGGCTGCCGGCTGGGCCCCTCTCCGAGACCTCACATCCGGCTCGCCTGGCCCCTCCTGCCTGGGCCCTCCCCCCCAACTGCCCCATTCAACTGCCGCACCCCTGTGCCTGGGGAGGGAATTCTGGGGGACCAACATTCCTTCCACCCAGAGGAAAGGGCATCGACCACCCCCCAGAGGGCTCGTACAGTGTCTCTGGGTCCCCGGCCTGTCGCAGCCCAGCTCTGGGGAAGAAGAGGAGAAAATCCTTCTCCAGCCCCGATTCTTCTCCTTCGGGGACAGGAGCCAGGTGGCCTCTTGCGACAGGCCTGGGCAGGGCCCGAGCGGCAGCCCAGGGCCCTCCCCACAGAAGGGGGGCGTCCCCACGCTGTCCCCGCAGAAGGGGGGCAATGCTGAGGTCCGGGAGGTGAAGCCTATCTTCCAGCCTGGTTTCTTCCTTCATTCCCTAGTCACTGAACCAAAAACCAGTGGCCATTTGAGTTTAGTTCCTTTTTTAATGCAATGAAAGGCGGGGACTGGCGCAAGCAGCTCCCTCTCAAGGGCGGAATGGTCCCGAGTATCTCATTTCGAGCTTTGCAAACTCTGGAGCACGGGTCTTTCCCAATTTCCTGAATCCCTTCAGGTGCCGGGCCCAGCGGGGAGCGGACGGGCCCAGCGCGAGCTGGGAAGGGAGCTACGTCTCCAGGTCCCGCTGTAGCAGAGCTTGACCTATTTTAGAGACTTCTTTAGGTACCTCAGAAGAGCAGGGTCTCCCATGGAATTTTTGACAAATCTTGCCGCGGCATTTAAGCTTGCCTAGGTCCTCTTTCTTCTTGGACCCTGCTCGCGCCCTCCTGCTGCTGGTAGCTTTGGAGGGCAGGAGGCCAGCCCTGGGGGCTTCTTCCCTTCCTGCCCAAAGGGAGTGGGGAAGGGGAGGCAGGGGTCCGCGGCAGCAGGCACCACGGGGGGACCCTCCCCGGATCTCTTCCTCATTCCAGCATGCTCTCCGAACTGCGCGTTTCTAATGTGTTGAATGCAACACCGAGGCTCGCCAAGAACACCCATTACGCTAAAACCGGGTTACCACACTTCGCGTTAAAAACCCGACTTGAATACGGTAGCATGTGCTTCCGGAGCGCCGCGTTAATCACGTGATCCAGCAGTCAGCGGTTATGAGACTTGATAAAACCACTGTCATCGCGATCGCAAAGCAGCGAAGCACGCGGGTGGTACTCTGGGACGGCCGAGACCGTGGAAATGAGATGGGAGTGTCTGTGACTTGGGTTAGGGCAGAATGGCAGGCGCCTCGTGATGGACGCACATGCCACCTGCCCGTGAGAAAGAGCAAAGCTCTAGTGTCCCCCATCCAGACCCACGGCTCCCCCAAACCCAGCTAAGAGGTCCGTGGACCGCAGGCTCCGGGCCTCTGGGCTGGTCACCCAGGAAGCTGCGCTGACTGTGACATAGCTGGAGCCCACAGTTATTGAAGGAGACAGGAG
Source organism: Noctilio leporinus (assembly GCA_004026585.1). NCBI lineage: Eukaryota > Metazoa > Chordata > Mammalia > Chiroptera > Noctilionidae > Noctilio > Noctilio leporinus. Next base: position 2,524 of record PVIW01000880.1, on the reverse strand, counting down.
ACAGACTCGGGTGCACGTAGGATAATGGGGTGAAGGTTTACTATCTTCACAGCTGGCGCCTGAGCGTATCGGGTGAAACTGTCTGGAGAAGGGCCACGGTGGGGTGCACGTGGAGACCCCGATGTCTCATTGGCAGGAAGAGGCTTCGGGTGTGAGAAGCGACTAGCTCTGGGTGACACACGTCCTGGCGGGAGGCGGGGCCCGGACACCCCAAAAATCACAGCACACGGCATGGAGGAGGCTTTAGCCCGAGCATGTGGAGACAGACAGACTCCTGGAGATGGGGGTGTGTTTAAAAGTACAGGGAATAGCAACCCGTTAAACAAAAACAAGGAAGCAGGGCCCAGTTCTCCGCTGGCTCATTACGCTTATGGTAGTACTTTTTTTTAATATCAATTTTTAAAGTTGTGTGACAAAATAGTTCTGGTGCCCCAAACTGTGGAGGAATTATTTAAAGAAAACAGGCTCGCCTCTCTTTCCTCAGGTGAAGAAGTAAAATATTGTCAGTGCTGTTAAGAATATATACAAACGCTTAAAAAAATAATGATTTTGTTTTATTGCTGCTGGAAGCCAAGGGCTCTGGAGTTCTGCCACACAGGAGAGCCATGAGGGCACCCACAGCTCAGTCCCCTCCCCAAAGGAGGGACGTGAGGCCTCTGGGAGTGGCCATTAGTATTTTTAAATTTTGCGTGACACCCGTGTGTGCGCAGCCCGGGTTCCCAGGAGAGGGGCTGTGGGGAGGGGCGTGGGGTGGGGCCCTGAGGATGGCGTGGAGATGGGTCTGTCTCCTGTCCTTGGACTCAGCAGGGGTCAGCACGGGCCCTGATGGGTCGCAGCCCCATCTAGATCTGAACTGACAGGGCCTCCCCGCATTTTTGGGAAGAGCCTGCCATCTGCTGACGGCTGTAAGGAGCAGGAGTTGGCAGAGCGCTCTCGCCTGGCAGCTCTTGCAGGACACGGACCCGTAAATCGTTACCTCCTACCTGCAGACCCTGCGGGGCTGGGGTGCGAAGGGAGCAGGAGGGGCCCCCAGGCACCCTTCAGGGCCCAGGGACAAAAGGTGAGGACCGAGGACAAAGGAGCTTTTACAGAGAGGACACTTGGCCAGGAGCCGCTGCGGGGAAGAGACGTGGGTACTTCCTAGGAGGCCCAGGGAGCAACAGAAGTGAGGTACACCTGTCGCTGAGCAGGACTCGGGCTTTCTCCTTGTTCAGTCCCACGGGGATTGGTGTGCTGTTCGCTGCCTGAAGCAGTTTTTCCTGCCCCAACCCGTTTTCTCTGAGCAAACATATATTTTTCAGGCCTTAGCAAAGGGCAACCTCACCTCCGCCAGGAAGCCCGCCCTGACTGCCCTCCCTTCCTGGCACTTGGTTCTGTTTAATTGCTCACTGTTTACTCAGGAAGGCAAATTCCATGAGGGTGGGGACATCGCTGCACCCTCAGCCCCTCCCTCAGTGCAACAAACAGAGAAGGAAATATTTGTTTACGGAACTGATTTTTCTTCTGGCAATTTCAGACCCCGAGACCTGAAAACAAAACAAAAATACTTGGAAATGTAATTCCCCCAGAATAATGAGACCTCCTTACAAGTAAACTGAAAATAACTACCTTTTTATTTGTCCACCTATAACCACTGTGTGTGTGTGTGTGTGTGGGGGTGGGTGGGTGGGGCAACAAATGGTCTTATTTACAGTTGTCACGCAATTAACACATTATTCCGCCCATCTAGGTCCTAACCAGTAAATAAACATACGGCAGGCAGCTCCTGCTTGGCGCCTGCCCAGCCTCCACAACCACGTCATGTTGTAGGAGCACCCCGACTTTATTTCGGCAAAAACCACCCCTTCCCTTTCGTTTCTGTGCTTCAGGGCAGCGGAGCCCAGCCTCAGGCCCGCGTGTGAGCCGGTGACACTGTGTTGCAACGGCCTGGCCTGTGATTGAGTCAGGGATGAACTCATGACCCAGGTCAGCCCAGTGAGATTTAGCCCCGGAACTTGGGCTGAAATCACTGGAGATTCCAGATCGGGTAGGGGGAAGGGGGTGCTGGGCTGGTGGGATGTGAGCTTACGGCTGCTGGCAGCCATTCTGCCCCCACGAGGAGGGAGGCAGCCGGAGCGCGAACCCAAAGGAAAGCAGGGCCGAGAGAAGGGAGGCCGAGTCCCAAGGCAGACACCCTTCCGACATCGGAACTTCGGACCTTTCTGCCCCCTGAGCCCATCCCGTCCCCTCTCCCAGACGTCAGCGGAAGGGCGTTTCTGTTCCCCGCCGCCGAAGGAAAAGAAGCTCAAGTACAAGGTGGCGCAGAGAATGAGGCTTTTCTGTTTTTATAAAATACAGCATCTGCAACGCTCTTCACACGGGTCAGAAAATTATCGTCATCGCTTACATTATGGTGAAATTACTCAGCCCAGCAGTGAAATCCCCTGCGGTCTCGGAGGAGGCTGAGGTTCTCAGGTTTGGGGAGACGCGGAGTAGCCCATCCAGGGTTGGCTCCCTCAGGCTCCTTTTCCACCCCCACCCCACC